>CM060364.1:202484895-203034024 GCA_030545235.1 Helianthus tuberosus | reverse complement strand
TACTAATTTTCACAAGACACTTAAAGGGCTTGGCGAGTTAATGTTACCAACTTGAAGCACATTGTTAGAACTTCAAAACATATGCAACATGGTTTGTGACACGTGACCATATTGCACTCCGTCTTCTATCACACTAGAAGAAAGAGAAAAAAGATAGATAAAAATGTAACAACAATAAGTTATTCGGTCAAAATTGTCTTTAAACACGTCTCAAAGTTGTCTTTAAACATGTAAAAGAGATTTTTTACATGTGATTCTAATAATCAAGATATAATGTTCGCTTAATGAAACACACAGTCTTAAGTGAAATAAAGATAACCGTAATATTTTATTCGGTCAAAATCTCTCATATTCTATACCTCATAAAAAACAATCGAAAATTTAATTTTTAAAACAAAAATTAAATCATCAAAATGTTACAACATGAATTTGCTTCTACGCTCTTTTTTCAACAGTTGTTCAAATATGAGTCAACCGTTCAGATCATCAGTCACTTGGTAGTTTGGGATTAACCTAAAACTATTGAGTAGTTAATTGCAGTTAGTACCCATGGCATTATAGCCTAGTGGTATCTTGGTGGTGGGATAAGGCTTATGACCATTAGGTCATGCGTTCGATTCTCACAAGGGGGGTTTTTCCCAGATTTATTGGGTTTCCTCCTGAATTGGAGTAGGGCATTATTGCCTAGTGGAGATGGATATGATCGGGTGGGTCCGCTGGTGGCACGATGATACTCCAGTGGTCCGTCAGTGATCCAAATTTGCCGTTCAAAAAAAAAAAAAAGTTAATTGCAGTTAGTTAGTTTTAATGATTATACTTGGGTTATGCTTGACTCAGTCTTAGTTAAACAACTTGTTAATTTAAGTAATTGGCTTTTTAAAGTATGACATGATAATCCAAATAGGATAAAATAAAAGCAAATAATCGAGAACTAGATGTCACACACATACATTAAGCCTTTTATAAGCATTAATAAGTCTCAGTTTTGACCAAATCCGTTTACTTTAAAGGAATTTCAAACTCAACATGCATCAACTTGCCCCATGTCATGTGCTTCTCAATCATTTCGTGCCAATGCTCTTTTATTTAAATTTTATTTGTGGTTGTTAGAGCAACTAGCATCGGAGCCCGCGCTTCGCGGCAGAGCCGCAGGAGGGTTCTGGCAAGGATACACTTGTTACATGATATATCAATGGGTTATTATAGACCATACAAGCTTTAATCTATACAGCCGTAAAAATAGGCAATCATCAAGGTTAAGCAAACATCACTAGAGTTAAAAGTTAGCCTTAACTATAATCAGGTAAATAAATCAATAATTAAATTTGTTACCTCGTATATTGAAGAGTTAATTTAAACTATGTAGTCTTTAATCTAAATGATGGTAAAAATAAGCAAGTAACACAACTAAATGACATTTCTAGAGTTAAATTTAATTATAATAAGTTAAATAAATAATAAGTAAAATAAAAAAGAATTAAACTTATTAAAAATATAAAAGAACCAATATTTGTTAAAAAAATAAACTTTATTAAACTTTAAGTATTGTATGATGACTCTATTAAAGTTTGGGGATCGAAACGAAAACCGTTCATAGGAAGAGAATTATTACTAAACTTTTTAATGATAAATCTTTTAAAGTTTAGGGATAGAAACGTAAATCATTTATAAAAAAGAATTATTAAAATTTATGATTGTATGATGACTTTATTAAAGTTTAAAGGTTATCTACACAAACCAAAATCAGACCACTAAATGTTATTATATTGAATTAACACTGTTCACAATTGCAAATGTTAATATATAGAATTCTAATCCTTTTCAAGATTTAAAATACTAAATTTTTATAAACATACTAGTGGGGAACCCGCGCGTTGCGGCGGTATCGAAAATTTTCCTTAGTTTCTCATTCGTTTCATTTTATGTTGGTTATGAATCACTTACAAGAGTTAGTAATATCATGACTAATAATCTTGTTCAAATAAGTGAGTAAAGCATCAACTTGAAATGAAAAAGATTGGTCTTGACTTTACATGTTTCGAACTCATTAAGATCAGTATCCATGTTATCCCCTTTTTCTACATTTCACATTGAATTTCTAACTTTTAAAATTGCATATAGAAAGTGTTGCAACCATGATGTGATGAAGGACCAATAAACATAACTCTTGATGGTAAGTGGAAGGTTTGACAGTATATGGTCTCCAATATGATTAGTGCTAAGATCTCTACAAAAAAAAAAAAAAAAAAAAAAAAAAAAAAAAAAAAAAAAAACTATTACAAAAAACTCAAGCATCTAATAAGAATGATTTAGAAACATTTTGACAAGACTTAGTACGGATCTCCTTAGCTCGATCGGCCCAATGAAGGGTGTTTTGCGTTTCGCCAAACGAGAGGTTACACGCAGTGGCGGATCCAGCCGGAGAAATCACTGGGTTCCTTTTTCCAAATCATACAAGGTTTACACTACAAAAAAACGTTTTTTTCCAAATCATACAAGATTTACACTACAAAAAAACGTTTTTTTCCAAAAACACTGGGTTCCTGGGAACCCGGTGTTTGTATACTAGGTCCGCCCCTGGTTACACGGGCTAATATCCGCGATCATAACCGTATTGCAAGGCCCGCCGATAGAATCTTTAAACAGTTGAGTGAGTTTTGAGTTCCTATAAGGAACATGTTTCTTTCCTTCGACAAGAGCGTTAATGCAACTACTAAGAGCAAGTAACGATCGGTTAATGTTGGCGCCCTCAAGTGATCTCAGTGTTCTTTGATCAGTTGCGTGGGCACGCTCTGAGCCCGCTAAGTCAATCAACGACAATTTTCCAACTCTGTTTATGATGTTGTTACATTCGTCTTTCACTCTATACTCAACCATAACCTGATTGATACAATATAAAAGTTTATGGTTAACAAGATCAATAGTACAGTTTGACTTTTTATGGTCAAACCAACGGAAACGGAAGTGATTAGACTTAGAGAACGATTTCCGACATGTAGTAGTTTGTGATATCGATGTTCAAAACTAATTTTGTTTGAAACTTAATGTGTTAATTTTTTTCAAGTGGGAACATGAATTTTGTATGACCTCAAAGTCAAAGTCAAAGTCAAAGTCAAAGTCAAAAACCTGTAAATGTACGGTTTCCTCAAAATTCAATGAAGTTGTTACCCTTTTCATGACTGCACATGCGTTTCGTATGACCTCAAAAGTCAAAGTAAAAAACTTGTAAATGTAAAGTTTCCTCAAATTTACAGAAGTTGTTACTCTTTTCAAGATTGGACATGAGTTGCGTATGACCTCAAAATTAACACTGTTCACAATTGCAAATGTTAATATATAGAATTCTAATCCTTTTCAAGATTTAAAATACTAAATTTTTATAAACATATAATAACATAAAATTTCATCAAATTAACAACAATGTTTTTACAGATTCAATCCTTGGCTATGATGCAACAAATTATGTGCAATACTATCTCTAACCATAAGTGCATTTACTGATATATCCTTACTCTCCATCTCCATGTCATCATCGTACAAATCAAACCTCAAATCCACATCCATTTCCTCACCATATATCTCACATATGTTATGTAACACACAACATGCCCCTAACACTGTCGGCAATTCTTGTAGTTTCACCTCTGACCTCTTTTGCAAACAACCCCATCTCCCTTTTAACCTCATAAAAGCATCTTTACCTATCTTTTGTACTTCATCAATTTTTTGGTTCAATGAATGTTGACTCCATGTTAGATTTTTATGTGTGTAGGGTACCAACATCCAATCTTTTAACCGGTAACCCGAATTACCAACGACGCGCAAACAACCCATCTTGGATCTCCGCGACAATGCTGATTTTTCCAAGATTTGTTCGTCGCTCATTGACCCCGGATACCCTATGCAAATATCCGTAAACACGCCTCTTGGGTCGACTAGGCCTTGAATTGTTGTCGAGTAGGACGGCTTTTGGTTTCTGTTGGTGTGTTTTCTGTTATAGTAAGCTTCCGAATTAGTTTTGGGAGCGATTATCGATACATGGGTCGTGTAGATTGACCCGGTGACATCCGGGATGGCCGAGATGGATCCGAATTCGGTTTTGATTTCATTTAACCGGTTTTGATCCGGCCATTTTAGGAATTTGGGCATTAGGACGGTGTGGATCGCGGCACAAACTTCAAGGACTAGTTTGTGACACGTGGATATTCCAAGCCCAAATAAAGTTGACACTTTTCTCAGCGGGTCCCCTGTCGCCAGACGGTAGATACAGACTGCGACCCGCTGACGCACAGGGATCGCCGTACGAAGCATGGTGTCCTTTTTAGTAACCACCGAGTCTAACTCGTCACAAATCATATTAAACGTCGATTTACTCATTCGAAACGCTTTTCGAAACTCGTCGTCAGGGCATTCGTCGCTGTCGTGGTACTTCCACCACCCTTTCGACCTCTCCTTCACCCACAACCGCCGCCGTCCCCCACCGTCCTCCGCCGCCACCGGAGATGAAATTCTTGTTTTTCTGACCCTCCCCTGTTCCCAATCCGCCATTTGAGAAGCTCTGTTTTCAAAATCCGAATTGGGTATTTCGATTTTGGAAGTGGGCATTTGAAAAATCGAATTGGGTATGTCTTGATCGTTGATGATGTTGAGAATTTCGTTAAAGTCTTGGTCGAAATCATCATCAAGCTTTCGTCTTTTATTGTCTTGAGTAGCATCAGTGTGAAGGTCTTGGAAGAAAGTGTAGAAATAAGAGTACTCTTCTTGGTTAAGAAATGGGATTGAAGTGATTTCCATATTGAAAAGGTGGAAGATTTGATTTGATTGTGAAGTTTGGATGAAAATATGAGTTTGGAAGGAAGAGTGTGAAGGTTTGTATATATACATAAGGGATTTAGAGAGTAAAGAAGCGTGTATGTAAACGCGGAAGAAGAAAATTCATTTATGGTGGACTCACCTAGCTTCTTCGTTGGTATGCTAATAATTATCACTCTCACCCTTGAATAATATCAGTTTTACATTTAGCTAACTTACTTGTAAAATGATAACATCACACATTATTAATTGTGGAGTTGACTGTCATTTTCGTCCATGTGGTTTGTTCAATTATGCTAGTCCAGACCAAATTTTAAATTTTTACCATTTTCGTCCCTGGCGTTCTCGATACATGCTAGTTCTGTCCAAAAAACATGAGTTAACTATCATTTTTGTCCCTGTGTTTTGTCCAATTATTCAATTCAACCTTATTTTTTTTTGAACGAAATTGACATGTTTCAAGAATGTCAGGGACGGAAATGGTACAAATTTAAAATTTGCCCTAGACTGACATAACTGAGCAAACCACATGGACGAAAATGACATTTAACTCGTAATTGTGTAATCAAAGAGGACCTTTTATTTTAACCATAATTCTTTGGTTTATTAGTATTTATTTAATTAGCATGTCAGGCATCCCGAACACAGTTAATTGACACACGCTTTAATTCTACTTTTAATTCGACATCAATGTCTAACACAGGACTCAAATCTTCAACCTCATAGGGTGAGATAGATACCATACCACTTTACACACCTTAATACCATAACACTAAAAGCTCTTGTTAGGCAACCAAATATTTCATTACATGTATACTTGCTAATGAATTGAGATTAAAGAATAGATGGTACAAAAATGTGTATGAGATTTTTATCTTCTACGGTTTCTTTATTACGATAAAGTTATAGAAAAAAACATAACATAAACGAATCTTTTTATGCTATATTTCAGTTTTTAGGTCAAATATGCCTTGGGTATTAAGAATCATGTGTATTGGTTTGTTTATCATATGAGCTTTAATAAAAACTCAAGCTCGACTCGATTTGAGTTTTCAACGATCCAGTCACGAGTAACTCATAACTAAACTGGTTCGTTATAACCCATATTATATAGACACATAAAGACTCCCAAAATGAAGTAGAGTAATTGCATTGAAGAGAATAGTAGGGGCTTTGAGTGTACTTACACAGTAGATAAGGGTGTGAAAGTGATAAATTGAAGTTATAGTTTATGCTTGTTTAATAAATAAAAGTAAAGATCAAGGAACCTTCGTAAACCCATGTATACTATATTGTACAAGTAAGCAGGAAGACACTCTCACTCGTCAACATTTATTCTTTTTTTTCCGTCCATCTTTTTTGTAATTATTATACCTTTGTCCTTAACTTCAATTGTAGGTTTACATCATATCCCATATAGAATCACAACAAACGTCAAACATATATTCTTGTGTATTTAACATAAAAGTTTCTTTGTTCCTTTTGAAAGTTAGCTTTCCTATTTATTTTATTTTTTTTAACTTATGGGAGTTGCTCTAAAAAGTTACACTTCAAACAAAACTTTTAAAACTAAAAGACTAAATTCTTAGAAGTTAAGAAGTTCTAAGATCCTAATAACACAATAAAAATCTTAACAATCATGCTCAGGGGCGGAGACAGCACATTGGCAGCCGTAGCACGGGCTACGGCTCAAGGTCGTGTTCGCAGTGTTTCGCAGTGTTAATTTTTTGTTTTTTTTTCGATTTTATATAAAGGATACCCCTAAAAAATACGAGGATACCCCTATAAAGGATTTTATATGAATACACCGTAATTTTTTTTTTTTTGGATACCCCTGGTGTTAAAGTCTAGCTCCGCCACTGATCATGCTTACATACTACTATTGACAACTAGGCATGCAATATAATTTCATCAAAATATTTTTCTTGTTCATAACATCTTTTTAAAAGTTTATTGTTATTATCCTTCTTCAAGTAAAGATTGTTAACAATTGTGAAATCTCTCCCTGAGGGTATAAGTTTGCATGTCGCTAGTATATATATTGTTACATAGGACATGGATTATGGTTACATAATTACACAAACAACCATATATTAATAAACATAACCAATGGCTTATTTAATCTATCTAACAGGAATGAGATCAAATCCAAACACTTATGTTTGTAAGAACCGCAAGAACCAACATATAATTGACAAGTGTCCCTCAATAAAAAAATAGTTTAGGGGTAATTTAGACCTTTTCACCATATTTATTTATAACTAATTAAAAATAATTATTAAAACATCAATAAATCCATGCAAGTTTAATTCAAATCAAAGTTTGAATTTTTTAACATATCTATGATCTAGTAACTCTCCATGATCGAACCAAATTGTAGGAACCACCACAAAAAATATAATCAGCACAACACTATGTAATTAGCATAACATCCGTAATCGTTCTCCATTATCAGCACATCGTCCTCAATCGTTCTCCATTATCAACATAAACGACATTAGCACAACATCCTCAATCGTTCTCCATTATCAGCACATCAGATGTGCTGATTACATCTACTTTTGATGTTTGTTTGTATTAGCACATTATCAACACAATTATAAAACAACTTTTGGTAACTTTTTTAAAAGTTACTTTTATAAATAAAAAAACTATAACAATATGGTACTCATATTAAAAATAAAAAAATACTTGATTTTATGGTATATTTCTTTTTTAAATAATGAAGTATATAAAAGTTATTTTAGTTTAAAAAACCTTGACGGAATTTGTATTTAATTGAAAATGGTCAAATGACTAGCAATTTTACAAAATTACCCCTAACTTGTTAGTACTAATTTTTAATTATAAGGGTTTTATTTATAATCAACCACAACCCTTGATTTAAACTATCAATGGTTCAGATCTGTTCTTACGGTTCTTACAGTTAGCACTGTTTGTACACGATCTCAGCCCCTAACTAACATATCACCCGCAGTTTAAGTGGAGGGATCTCGAACGTCAAGATTGGCTCACCTCCTTACCAATTAGGGTTAGAAATTGCTATAGTTACCTTTTTTGCCCTCATAGGCCTTCCATGTTCATGTTTTGGTCTTAATCTGCTTATGAAACTTAAAATTACAAAACCACAATTTACTAATCTTTCATTAAACATTCATTTGAATCCCAATCTCACACTATAGGGGGGGGGGGGGGGGGTGTCCCATTGGGGAACCGACTCAAACAAACTCCTATTTGACTCATTCCAGCAGCATTGGAACCGGCTCGTCGAACCTTAACTAGGATCTCTAAAATGTCTAACTCATACAAATTATTAAGTCGTGTTATTTTACAGTTTATAGTCAGCACAGTAACTATACGGAAACTGAATTATATGCATGAAAAATTCCGAAAGGCAGCATTGTGTGTATAATTGTTATCATTCATTCAAGTGTCTTAATGATGATCACGGAATGAGATTTGATTAGGAAATGCATTTGTGGTATTTGTAATACACTGAAACTCAGTTTAACTGTTTTTACGAGTCTGTCTATCGTGAACTCATCGGCTTTATGCCGGCGTATGCTTTATAGTATGTATTTTCTGGAAATGACAGGTGAAGACCGATAGGGTCACTAGATGATGGGTAGGAAGCTTCACTAAGTGGTGCGATAAGTGAAGACCGAAAGGATTACTAGATGGCAGGAAATGATGAATCCCCCTAAATCTTGGACAATATTTTAATGATGTTGAATTTGTACCAAAATATTAAGTCTTGAATTTGTCAACTACGATTTGAGACTAGTTATGTTAATGAATGAAAGTTTAACTCCCGCTACGTAACTGCTTAATACGATTGGTCATATTATGGCCCTCCGAGCCAGGGTGTGACAAGTGAGTGTGCTTGGCCGTGATACAAGAACATACTTCATTAACATTGCTCCAAGAAACATAAGTAATGATTGTGTTGATGTAAGGATACAACACACATAAGGCTTATACATATATATGCAAGATGTGCCTACAAATAATCTAAACCGATTGCGACTAGAGTGATTTATATCGTGAGATATGCTTTTACCATAGTTGCTCCTGTCGGGTCAGAAAGCAAATGCCTAACTAGACCCATTCTCAGGCTATGTGGTGCTATTATAAACATGTAAAACGCAAATACTATTAGGTCGGTTGAGGATAGCGAAGATCCAAGAAACCCCCACCACATCCTGCAAAGAAACATCACTATACTATTAGTGCTATGATTACTAGTAATGATGTGCGAATTGCAAGTTTTAAAAATGTGAAATCCCCTATAATTTGTTTGTTCATATAAACATATAGAAAGGCAACATTTTCATTGTGTGGATAAACGTATGAGCATTGTTGGCATGTAATCTTTGTATCAAACGAAGGTCTATCTGAACAAAACTAAACAAAAATTAATAAAGTTAAAACCGTACCAAGTGGGCAATCGGAAGAAAGTCCGGAAGAATGTACGGGTCCCCTCAATATCCATCTGGACAATCAGCGCTAATCCAAAGAGAAAGAATGCTCTCTGTCTTTTCCTTTCTAGTGGCCAGAGTGTTTCCCAAGCTAATACAAGAACAATTTAAATCAAGGAAAATGCAAAGAAAAAAACTCATGAACTTCTGCTTAATTCACACATAAGACTCTTAAGACTTAATCAAACCATCTATACCATGACCATAATATATAAGGGTGTGCTCATTTCAGAACCAACATTGTGTTCGAAACCGCATAAACTCGTGAACACCGCACTTCAATGAAAAATGCATAGTTAAAAAAGTAAGGTTTATTACTCTCTCCCCACTCTCACTGACTTTGTCTTCTTTTTTTTTATGGATTTTTATAAGAAACTACAAAAATGTGCACATATGCATATACATGTGCATACAATGTATATTGCACATGTGCGTTTAGAAAAAAAGACAACCAATACCATATTTTTTAAAATAAATCTTAAATATATTAGATATATACATTCATTCTAGCCAACCATATTAAAGCGGTCCTCGCAGTTCTCAACATATTATTGGTTTTGAAATGAAACTTCCTCTATCTCAATATATATGTATATGTATATATATTTGAAAATGAATTAAGATAAATAATGATGTTCCGTGAATACCTTGCTTTGAGATGTTGGTTGTGTATCTTCCAAGATCAACCATTTGTTTTGAATTTCCTTGTCCTAAAATCTTTGCAATTACCGCTGCATAATTAGGAGCTTCTGACAGTGATCTTACAACCGAATATCCTGTTTGTTGCGCATAGCAAGTAAATTACAAATCAAACGGTCAATTTCTCACGATATTTGAAGTTGACTTTGCTTTAACCAATTTTTCAAGACCATCGTGTTACCAAATTCTCACAATATATTACAACTTATGTAATTATCTTTTCTTTGTGTTTACAGTTATGGTTTATATTGATTGTTATTATTATTATTATTATAACTAATTAGTGGGTTACCGCCCGTGCTCCACGGCGGGTTCGAAACGTAGATACAAATAGGCAAATCGTGACAGGCCATTCTACATGACGAATAAAAAAACGATGCCACGGTTCAGTTTGATACGGTGTCGGCAAAAACAAATACCCGAGCGGGTTCGGAACGTAGATAAAATAACTTAGTTACAACGGTACATATAATGTAATATATGTGTGGGCGCTCGGGGGGGCAAAAGCAAAAGTGCACTAATTTTTAACGTTATTTTACTAATTTCGTGAAAATAACGTTAAAAAGAGGGGGTCGTTAATCAGGCATCATGTGGTGGCGTTGATAGCCGAAAGACAAGGGGGTACATGCACCAATTGGCGTTTGTCTCAATTGCTGAGTGTTATGTGCCTTATGTCCAAGGCTTGATGCAAAACCACAATCGAGCTGGGGGTCTCATTGGAAGCAGCCTCTCTATTTCTACGGGGTAGAGGTAAGGCTGTCTACATCCCACCCTCCTCAGACCCTACCTTAGCTTTGCTATAGGTGGGATATACTGAGTACGATGATGATGATGATGATGACAACGGTACATACGGAATTTAGGAAAACATTGCGTTCAGAAAAAAAAAAAAAAAAAAAAAAAACTAAAGAGAAATGACCAAAAAACAAGTAAAAAGGGGAAAAACCTAAAAGTTGAAGTTCTAAATAGTACATTAGTACTTATCATAAAGTGTATGGGAAAGAAAAGAAAAATCTAAAGTTGAGGGTCTAAATGGCAATTATAATAAAGTGTAAGGCAAAGAAAAACCTTATTACAGTTGAAGGGCTAAACATGTCATTGTCAAAGTTGAGAGGTCAAAATGTAAAGGAAAGAGAAACCTTGTTGAAGTTAAGGGGCTAAATATGTTATTACCAAAGTTGAGGGGCTAAAGTTGTCTTGATAAAAGTTGAGGGGCTAAAGTTGTCTTGATGCGACAACTTAGCATTTTAATGTTAAATGAATGAATGAATATGAATGTTTATACTATTATGAATAAAAAAATACAGGCTATACTGTTATATGAATGAATATGAATAGAAAAAATACAGGCTTACTTAAAATATATTCATGATATATACTAACGTTTGTGTGTTTGATGTGGTAATCTGAATTTCATCTGACAATCTAAAACTTTAAATGCAATCATATGAAGCAACTGGTTAAAGAAGATAACGAAATTATACAGAACATTTTTTTTACCTGTGGCTGGATGCACCATACTAGCAGCAGCACCAAATGCAAGGTTCTTTTGCTCTGTGTTCGGTAACGATCCGCCTACTGGAATATACGACCATTCCTTCCCAATGACAAGCAACAAAATACTACCAAATTAGTAAGGTCAAAAGTCAACACATATATTTCTAAACTGGATCAAAGAGGCCAAAAGTGAGTACCTCTTCATAAGTTTTGGTTATTCGGATCCCCATTGTCTTTAATCTTGACATGAGCTTTGTCTTCAATAACTCGAAAGGCATGGCTTCTTTTGAAGCCAAACAGGTTTCCTGCATTTATCCGTTTGACATAATCATACAGGCTAGGTTGGTGATCATGAGGGTAATATGGGAAAATGTGCATTGAACAAACCTCGAAGAATACTTTAGTTGGAGACATGGGCATAACATAAAGGAATGTTGGATATTGTGCTTCTAATGATTGAGATTTATGTTTCGTGTAGTCTCGATAATCCATGAAAACCATTAGACTTGGATCATAGGGTATGCTTTCAACCTGCAATAGAAAATATATGAAAACATGTCGTGTTATAAAGTTTATAATAAGGGCAACCACATGAAATCATAGTTATTAAAGGCGTTAGGTGCACTCAAGGCACATAGGTCTCGCCTGTGGCCTAGGCGCAAGGCGCAAAAAAAGCACGGGCCTGAGAAATAAAAAGCGGACAACAAAAAAAACTTAAAATATTTTTATATAATGGAAAATTAGTACTATTCTTCAAATAAAATAAAACTAAAGCTGTTATATAACATTTTATATCGTCTATTTAGTACCAAAAGTTATAAATGCTAGTTTATTAGTGTAGAAAAATAGTTTTCGTTAGATAAAAGTAGAAATCTAGCTGGAATCTTGCCAGAATTTAAAGAATTTGGCCGGAAACTCTCCAGAATCTAGGAATTCGCTGGAATATGTGCATGAACCATCACCTGGAGAATTAAAGCGCAATTGCCTCGCCTTGCTAGGAAATTGGGCCTAGGAGCAAGAGGCGATGGCTTTTAACAACTATGCATGAAATAGAAATGAACTTTACACTTTTTCCCCAATTCTAGCATAACGAAGTTAGACGAAAAATAGAAAACAACTTCTTCCGATTTAGCTACAGACCAAGGTTTAACAGCTTTTACCTGTAAAATGTTAATGTGGCAAACTGGCAACCATTGATGCCATGACGGTGGCCGCGTTTGACGTCACATACGCAAAAAGTGCTTATGGAAAAAAATGAATAAATTTGTTATTTACAAGTTCAAAAATGTTCTTTTTTAATTTATATTTAAAAAAAAATATTAGATAGGTTTGATGCCACTTGGTATATACATATACACTGATGATTACCAAACGAGGAGGAGCGAGCGAGATTGAAGGAGAGTTACGGAAAGGCCAAGAAGGAGGCGAAGAAAGCGGTGACGGAGGCAAAGAACAGAGCCTACAAACAGATGCATGAATGCCTAGAAACAAAGGAGGGTGAGCATGTCATGTTCAAGATTGCGAAAGCAAGGGAACGTAGGAGGCAAGATCTAGGAGTAGTAAAGTTCATAAAAGGAGAGGATGGACGTGTTTTAGTCAAAGAGCGGGACATTAAGTTGAGATGGCAAACATACTTCAACAATCTTTTCAATGGTCGGATAGCCTACCAAATAGAAAGTGACAACCGCGCAGCTCAAAGGCGACAACGGAACAACGATGATTGCCCGCGTATCATGCAAGAGGAAGTGAAGACAGCACTTGGAAAGATGGGAAGGGCTTAGACAACAGGTCCAGATAACATATCAATCGAGCCGTGGTTATGTCTCGGAGAGGAAGGAGTTCAATGGCTAACTATTTTGTTTAATTCGTATTATTGAATCTGGGAGTATGTCGGATCAGTGGAGTAGCATCGTAGTCGCGTTATATAAGAACAAAGGAGACGCTCAATGTTGTGAGAATTATAGAGGGATTAAGTTGTTATGCCATACTATGAAATTATGGGAGAGGGACAGAGGGTTGTTGACACTAGACTTAGAAGAGAAACGCAAGTTACGATAAACCAATTTGGTTTCATGCCAGGCCGGTCAACTACGGAAGCAATTCATATTCTAAGGAGATTGATGGAAAAGTATAGGGAGAAGAAGCGAGATCTACATATGGTGTTCATTGATCTTGAAAAGGCATACGATATGTGCCACGTAAACTGATTTGGGATAGTTTAGAGGGTAGAGGAGTTTTAGGGAAATATATAGATTTAATTAGGGATATGTATGCTAGGTCGGTTGCTAGTGTTCGAGCACCAGTAGGGGATACTGATTTCTTTCGTGTAGAGGTAGTAGGACTCCACCAAGGGTCTGCATTGAGCCCGTTTCTTTTTGCGATTGTTCTAGATGAGTTGTCTAAATCGATTCAAGAGTCCCTTGGTGCTTACTTTTTGCGGATGACATTGTGTTAGTTGCAAAAATTAAACAATGCCTGAATGCGAGGTTAGAGGATTGGCGAGTAACTTTAGAGGGAAAAGGTCTAAGGATTAGTCGCTCTAAGACCGAGTACCTTCACTGTGATTTCAGTGGTGCAGGCCACGCTGAGGACACTCAGATCACTCTTGAGGGGCAAGGGGTTCAACAGACAACTAAGTTCAAGTATTTAGGACATAGTTGTTAATAGCGACCATAGCGGTCGCTATAGTGCGCTTTATGGCGAATCGACCAAGTGTCGCTATGTTGGTTATGGCGATGACTAGCGAGCTTTTTTTTTTTTTTTTTTCTAGGTTTTATCTTTAATACAAAAAAATGCATAAACCTGGTTAAAAAAGCAGAAGGAAATTGTGCAAGAACTGGCACACGCGGGCATGGGGCTGCATTCGTGTCCGCAGGACGTGCGGGCATGCACGAGTTCAATTAAATTCCAGTGCGGAAACTCATTTTTTGCACCCCCCCCCCCCCTGCGCGCGGGTAGGACTTGTGGTAAAACATGTCATAAAGCTACAATAGAGTAGTAAAGACTTTACCTTATAAACAACCACTAACTTTGTTCACACACCAATGTGGGACAAAGTATTTACCACCTTTTGAGACTTTCATTCACACACCTAACATATAAGTCCTTTGCTGCTAACTATTAGTTTTTGTTAAATATACATGTAAAATAGCATATATACAAGGGTATTTTGATGTAATATACATATAAAAATTTTCAAAAATCTTTTTTCTAGTGTAATCGCTATTTATAAAATAGCCGTCGCTATTTGTCGCTATTCGCTACGTAGCCTAGCCATGCCTTGTCGCTATTTGTCGCTATTCGCTATCGACAACTATGATTTAGGATCGTTTATACAAAGGGATGGGGAGTTAGATAGTGATGTAGCACATCGCGTCCAAGCTAGATGGTGTAGGTGGAGAGCTGCCACTGGGGTATTGTGTGACAAGAGGTTCCCAGCTAAATTAAAAGGGAAATTTTATAGGGTTGCAGTTAAACCTTCTATGTTATACGGAACAAAATGTTGGGCTACCAAAAAGGCACAAGCACGTAAGCTGGAGGTAGCAGAGATGAGAATGCTTAGGTGGATGTGTGGACATACTAGTTGGGATAGGATAAGAAATGATGTCTTTAGGAATAGATTAGGTGTCGCAAGTATAGTAGATAAAATGAGGGAGGGAAGGTTAAGAGGGTTTGGGCATGTTAGGAGGACACAGTTGACGGCCACAGTTAGAACCGTAGAGGGGAGGAGTAGAGGTAGGCCAAAATTGACGTGGGAGGAGCGCATTAGGGCGGATCTGTTAGACTTGCATCACTCCGAGGACATGGTCAATGATAGGAACTCCTGGAGACGTAGAATTAAGGCTAAGGAATTCTAGGGGGATGCCACATTTCTGTTTTTTAGATTCTTATTTTAGGAGCTTAGCTTTTCTATTAATTGATGGCCTTTACATGGTATAAGTTGTTTGTGTGGATATACGTGGTGTGCTATATGTCCATATTATGCATTTTAGTACCGGATACATTTTTGTTTGTTGCGAGTAATAGCTACATGCATTTATTTGTTTTTATTTTACATGGTATAGAGGTAGAGGGGAGGAGTAGAGGTAGGCCAAAATTGACGTGGGAGGAGCGCATTAGGGCGGATCTGTTAGACTTGCATCACTCCGAGGACATGGTCAATGATAGGAACTCCTGGAGACGTAGAATTAAGGCTAAGGAATTCTAGGGGGATGCCACATTTATGTTTTTTAGATTCTTATTTTAGGAGCTTAGCTTTTCTATTAATTGATGGCCTTTACATGGTATAAGTTGTTTGTGTGGATATACGTGGTGTGCTATATGTCCATATTATGCATTTTAGTACCGGATACATTTTTGTTTGTTGCGAGTAATAGCTACATGCATTTATTTGTTTTTATTTTACTTTTATATCTGGATATTGCTTTGGAGTTGGGGGTCTTATTGGAAGCAGTCTCTCTATCCCCAAAGATAGGGGTAAGGCGTGCCTACATCCCACCCTCCCCAGACCTACAAATAGCTTTTGCTATGTGTGGGATTACACTGGGTATGATTGATTGATTGACTCATCATTACCAAAACAGAAAAAAAAATTAGCTACTAGGGATTAAACAGGTGATAAAATGTAACTTGATGGTTTATTTGGTAATAAAATATTAGTTTTTTTATTTATATTTTGTGCATAATGTAAAGTTGGTTGCTAAAATCAGGAAAAAGTTAAAAGCTCGTGAATATTTTTAGCAGTTTGCCCTTTTATAACAGAAGTTGCACATTGTTCAAGTTCTATCATTGTACTGAACTCTACTTTTTGTCGACAGTGTGCAGAAAGCAACAAATTTTAGTAATAATGTGAACACCATATGTGAAATGCAAGACACAGAGAAGTGTTTGGAGTGTCATGTTTACTAGACTTTTCTAGTTTAAGAAATAATAAACATCACATCACATTCTTACCTCGACCTCTACACCATAAGCCGTTTGAACACAAACACGGGGACCACCAAGCTCATATTGCAAAAGTTTTCCTGAAGCTGCTCCAGATGCAACGGTAGCAAGCCTATTTCAGAGCAAAAGTATAACTATCAAACTTTCAGTTTCAGGAGAACGGTTATAAGTTGGAAGGTTAATAAGTAACAAAACAGTTTACCTGCATGGAATTGTGATATTGCCTTCGCACTCAATGAGACTCTGGCCATTTGGAGCTTCAGTAATCCGTTCCACTTTGGAGCTCAGATATGAAACGCCTGACTCCACACACCTAAAAATGAATGTAAATTATCATTTGACGTCGCTTTAAAGGAATAGACCTATGTTAATGACCGAATACGAACAAAACAAAATGTTTAAGTGAAAGTAGGTTGCTGTTCTGCGGCTTTTTCCGAAATAAATAAAAGAAACATTACCTTCTCAGCAACTCCTCATGAAGTAAATCACGACTAACTCGTCCATAGGCACGACCTATGAGGATGGGATCGTTGTCATCAAGATATACAACAGTATCCCGCCAAACATGCTCAATACACCCTTCAAGTCCAAGACCTGCCAAAATATAATAAAAATTTAAGAGCAAACCATTATGCAACTTTTTGATGAACGAATCGATCTGTGTAACAGATACCACATTTCAAAGCTGTTGGCATCAAACTAGTATGATTTTGGAACGAAAAAGTTTTGACCTACAAGGTAATTTATACCCATACGGCCATACCTATAAATTCATCCTCCCAAACACCATAGTTATTTGTAAAAGGAAGATCAGGCCCAATAAGTCCAACATTCAAGCCTCGCTTGGCTGATTCTGCAGCAAGAGCAAGCCCAGCAGGACCACAACCAATTACAACCAAATCCAGTACACACTCTCCTATCGGTATCCTTGGCAGCTGCAGAATTGATACAATTTTTTTTCAGGTAATAACAAACAGCTAACCAATTTTAAGTTAGCTACCTTACAATAAGATCCAATCTTTTAAACATATTCAATTTTCTTAATGTGTATGAAAAGAAAACTGCAACTAATTGTCGTGTCTCACGAGTTGTTAAGTTAACAAAGTTCAAAAAACCTGATTATATTCTGTCCTAATCAAAATGCATAAAAGCAAACAATAGACAGTTGTTATTCAACAATTTCACCATAAACCTTCAAAATTCCCCTTACTAAATGACTTCATTAAATTATAAAACTGCACAATTAAACAAGCATCCACTAACCATTAAATTATAAAACTGCAGAATATGACAATTAAACAACTATTATCCACTAACTAACAAACGAAATGCTATCTAAAGCACAAAGTACAAGTATCCAAAGCATCAAATCCAAAACAGTAAACTAATTAACAATTCACCTTCTGAGAAAGCCTAGACTGCGTCTCCATACACTTATTCTGTTGCATTTGAACAAAAACCAGTTCCGATCCACCTGCTTTCACATAATCTTCCTTTTCTGCTTCCGAAACCCCTTCCTTCACTGCTACACAGTTATCGCTCTTAGCGCTACACCTAATCCTCTTCAACAACGACGATGACGGAGAAGATAAACTCGAAAACCTACAGTGTTTGAGTAACGAAAAGTGGCGTCTGAGGGTATAATTCATGAATCTAGGGCTCGTAAAGGCCGCCATTGTTGCAGTCATGTGTGGAGCTCCAAAACACTCCATTGATTCTTCAGTTAACGAATCGCAATATGAATGTTCACGTCATTGAGATGTTATAAAAGGCTCTGTGTTAGGAGGGAAAATTGGAAGAGAAATATCTAGAAAGAAATACGGTGGTTTCTATCTCTTTCTTCAACAACAGGTTTGTTTTGAATGGATAGGAGGAGATGAGTTGATTAGCAGCCATTTCAAAGGCCACGTTGTATGTTTTTACTAACTTTTCTTACGTGGCATCACTTTATTGGTTGTGCCGATTCTCATGAGTAATCACAGTATGACACCCCATATACGTTTCAGACTTTAAATAATAAATTGTGAGATTTTTTTGACAACAAGATTTTGAGTAAGACTAGAAGGAGTGGTTAGGCCCATCCCCACGGGGATGAGCCTCCACATAAGCGCCACGTAGGCGGCTCGTGGGGGATGGGCCTCCTTCATAATTGAGGGGGATGGAGGATGGGGCTACCCCACCTCATTATTTTATAATTTTCTAAGTTTTACTTTATTAACTTAATAAAAACTTTATAAAAATTAACAAATACAACATAAATAAATTCATTTCATAACATAAAAAAAAATTACATTTCCTAAAAAAAAAAAAAATAGATTTCCGAAAAATAAAAAAAATATTACATTTCCTAAAAAAAAACTAAACTACTCGTCTTCGTCTTCGTCTTCGGCACCGTCCGCTACGTTAACGTTGTTCCAAATATGTTCTACCAAATCCTGTTGAAGGTTTATATGCGTGAAGTCGTTGGTTAGCGCGAACGAGTTTAAATCCTGTTGCGTTGGATCTACCGGGACAGTATTCCCGTAAGATGCATTCTCATCATACTCACAAATCGCCCGACCTTCGTCTTCAATAATCATGTTATGGAGCAAAATGCAAGCGTACATAATCAGGCGCAACCGCTTCGGTGTGAACGCACGTGCCGGTTGATCAAGGACGGCCCATTTTTTTTTTTTAAACACCAAAACAACGTTCGATGTCTTTTCTTGCACCTTCTTGACGCTTGGCGAATTTTTTCCTTTTTTCGTCTTCAGGATATGAAATAGTCTTGACAATTGTAGACCAAGACGGATATATTCCGTCAGCAAGATAATACCCGCGTCTATATTCAACCCCTGAAACTGTAAAACGGGTGTCCGGACCGATTCCATTAATGACATCGAGTCCTCTTCCTCTTCCAAAAGAATCTGCGCCGCCTGTACCATAGCGCTTGCGAAAAACATCTCCTCTTCATCCGAAGAAGAGCCGGACCACCAAGGATTAGATGCCATTGTGGATGAAGAGATATTTTTTTATAAAAGATTGGTATAAAAATGGGAGTGTTTTTTTATAAAAATGGATGAGAATGGGAGAAGAATGGGTGAAATATTGAAGAAATGGTATAAAGAATGGGTATATATTTAAATTGAAAAAGGTTTTTTTTTTTTTTTTTTTTTTTTTTTTATAAAACTAGCCGTTATTAACGGCTATATCTTCAAAGGTGGCCCGGCAAGCCCGGCTTGGGTTTGCTGGTGAAGACGGGTGGGATGGAGGGGGGCGGTGTGGGGGACCGGCGCCGGTCCTAGCCGGCCCCCACTCCTTCTAGTCTAAGATTTATGTTCACAAGTAGATAAAAATAGGGTGTAACTATTTCCACACCCATTTGCCTATTGGCACACTAAAAAGTTGTTTTTTGTCTTATATGCACACCCTGCAATGTCGAGCTGTGGCCAAAGCGCGGCGTTTTGGTCCGGTCAACCAGACAAAGACTGACGGGTCTGTTGACCGGACCAAAACGCCGAACTTTGGCCGCGTTTTGGTCCTGTCAACCAGACAAAAGACTGACACCCGGTCTGGTTGACAGGACCAAAACGCGGCTAAAGCTCGGCATGTTGGTCCGGTCAACAGACCCGTCAGTCTTTGTCTGGTTGACCGGACCAAAACGTCGCGCTTTGACCACAGCTCGACACTGCAGGGTATGCACATAGGACAAAAGACACCTTTTTTGGTTGGCTATCTATACACTTGGTGTGTAGATAGCTTGAGCCTAAAAATAAGCGTGTCCGAGTGACATACTCATAATTTTATAAAATATAGTATCTTAATAACTATAAGCAAATTATCTAATAGGCAAAAGATCAAATACAAATAATCTTAACATACTAAACATACAAATTGAAGGAAAACTAAAAAAGACAAGGAGACATTTTTGTAATTACCACAAACTATCAAAGTTACTATACAAATGTGAACTCAACCAAAAATACCTAAAAAACACAATTTTTTTTAATATTTTTTATAAAAAATCGCTACATTTTGTTAGCAAAAATAATAATAATAATTTTGGGGGGGGGGGGGGGGGTTAGTTTTTTTTTAGTTTTTTTAGGTATATTTGTAGAGTAAATTTGATAGTTATTGATAATTACAAAAATGACACATTGTCTTTTTGAGTTTTCCTTCAATTTGTATGTTTAGTATGTTAAGATTATTTGTACAAGAACTTTCCCCTTATCTAATATACCTTTTTAACGACTTTAATTACAGTAAATCCATCTTCGTGGGCTCGAACCCTTAACTTCAAGTAGTGGCGGACCCAGAAATTTTTCCATAGGGGTGCGGAAAATTTTTAAAAATTTTACGCGTCTAAATATATACATAAAAAAATTGGTTCGGGTCAGGTCATGTAAAAAAAGAACATCAAACTAAAATTTATATAATAATCAAAACACGTCAAACGTTGTTACAAACATATTTAAAATGTCGCCCTACGGGTTTTCATTTTTTGAAATCTATCCAAAACATCATCTAGAAGTACTTTCTTAAGCAAGTCTTTCTCTATATAACATATACAACTATCACTTAAATTCTCATCGCCAATCCGATTATGCAAGTCGGTCTTCACATTCTTGATTGCCGAAAAATAAACAATATTCCTTAATATATAATTAAAAAACACAAGTAATATAAACAGTTTTAATATTTAATAATGAAATCAACAATTAAATTAACAAAAAAATGATTTCATTATTTAATAATGAATGGCGGTTTGGCTTTAATATTTAATAATATTTAGATTTCATTATTAAATATTACAGCTGTGTTCAATAGCCTTATTTGAATTGATATTCTTCATATTCAAAGAGTAGAAGCAATTTCTAACGGAAGATGATCCGAGGGAACACAACAGCCTTATTTAGATTTTTGAATAATGAAATCAAGGTACCTCTATAAATTCAAGAGTGCGGTGTGTGGTACTGTGCGGCGAGATTTGTGGGATGTGGCTGATCGATCGAACAGAGTCTGCACTCACTGATGTTTCTGTTTCTTGGTCGCTGGCAGCAGAGAGGGGAGGGCCGGAGGAGATGAATGGTCGATTGGGTTAGTTGGGTTATGTTTTGTTTAATTGATTTAGTTATTTGGGTAATTGGGTTGGACTTTAACATAAACTTATATAATTGGGCTTGATATTGGGTTATAGGAATACAAGTTTTATTTAAAGAGATTAGTAGGCTAACTTGTTTACATAATTGGGTCGGGTTTAAATCCGTGTTCACAAATTTTTTTTATATAAATTCCTAACATTTTTTTCTAAGGGGTGCGGTCAGAATTTCCAAGGGGTGCGGTCGAAATTTTCCAAGGGGTGCGGTCAGGGTTTTTCGCGAAAAATAACACTAAATTATTTTTTTTCAAGGGGTGCGGCCGCCCACCCACGGGCTAACTTGGGTCCGCCCCTGACTTCAAGGAAAGTAACACATTAACTACAATGACTTTGTTAATCCGACCTAACCCCCACCCTCATCTAATATACTAAATTATAGAATATAACTAGAATTACGACCCGCCGCAATGCGGCAGAGATTCTTTAGTTATAATTAAGTCGATTTAAGACGTGCACGTTATGTTGAACCTGTCAAACGGGAAAAAATAGACGATGTAAAAACGTTCACCCACACACGCACGTTGCGTCGTGTTAACTCGTAAAATTTAGAACGAAACGTAAAAACGTTAAACCAAAGACGCACGTTCCGATGTGTTAAGTCACAAAATTTAGAACGAAGTATAAAGCGAAAAATTTGCGGAAAACAAAAACTATAAAGGACCAAAGCTGAAAATAAAAAAATAGTTGTGAGGATAGATTGCAAAAGATAAAAAGTTTTGTGTTAAAAGTAAAAAAAACAAATAGTTTTGGGTTAAAAGTAATTTATGAAATACTTTTGGGTGAAAAGTAAAAACATTAATTTTTTTTAAAAAAAACCCCCAAAAGCCAAGGTTTTAACAACCATATGCATAACCATTTTTTGTTTAAAAAACCCCAAAGCCAAGATTACCACACATAAGTAAAAAAAATCAAAGTGGTTAAATTGCAAAAGATGGAAACTTTTGAATTAGAAGTGAAAAATCAAATTAATCAAAGTAGTTAAATCGTATAAGATAGAAACTTTTGAATTAGAAGTGAAAAATCAAATTAATCAAAAGGGTTAAATTACCAAAGATTAAAACTTTAAACTTAAATTGTCAAATATTAAAACTTTAGGGTTAAAAGGAAACAAAGATTAAACTTTAAACTTAAATTGTTAAAGATAAAAACTTTAGGGTTACAAAGGAAAATTCTAGTTTTTTTTAAAAAACCCCCTAAGCACATGTTACAACACATGTATGCATATTCAAGTTGCTTATTTATATGTTAACAATGATACCTAAAAATACTCATGGATAAAGGGTTTTAGTCTTATCTAAATTCTAATAAAGCATTCCAATTAATGTTATACGTCATTTTTCTCCTTCAGTCTCAAAATTTTAACTTTATTAATTAATACATAGATATCACTAATCTTTATCTTTATCTTTTAATAATTATATTATTGTTATTGGTATTGGTATTATTATTATATGTTAAAAGATCTTTTAACGATGACTAAGATCTATTAATCCACATGACGGGCTTTTATTGATGTAACTTTTTTTCATTTATAACGGTTGTTTTTGTATTTAGCTTTGTTAGTTAGACCATTGGGTATGGGGGAAGATAGTCTCCAAAGGACTATCCTCCACATAAGCGCCACGTAGGCAAAGGAGAAGGACCCTCCCCTTGGAGACTATCCAAGGGTGCAGGGATGCTCCTCCTCCATTTTTTATTATTATTTATTTGATTTAAATAATTAATGAAAACAAAGTAAATAAAAGTAAAAACGTTACATTTAAATAAAACCTTAAAAAACAACAACCTAAAGTTATATTTAAATAAAAAAAAACACACCTAAAAAAAACCTAGAGTTACATTTAAATTAAAAAAAAACACACTTAAAAAAAAACCTAAAGTTACATTTAAAAAAAACTACACTCCCCCACTCCATTTTTTCCTAATTTTGTCCTTCATCATTTGTAAAATGAGACGGTCTTCCGGTGGATATGAGCTAAGGTCGGCCGTCATTATTTTCCATTCCTCCAACTCGTGCGCTTCTTGTTGCTTCTTTAGCTTCTCATCGGCTAGTTTTTTTTTTCATCTTTACCTTCTCGGTTTGTGTGTCGTTAAAGATTTCCTTGAATGATTTCAACTCGGCCATAACACCTTCCAACCTCGAACCACCACCACTTCCTGATGCGGCTTGCTTCCTTTTTTCAGCCGCTATTTTTTTACTTTTGTCCCTTCCTGGGGGACGTTCTCCATCTTCAATCGGCTCCTCCTCATAGTCGGGCTCGTCGTTGATATTTATTTGGCAACGACCGGTTGAGCCTCCAACGCTATAACTTCCTGACTCGAAAGTTTTAGACCGTTTCGTTGCTCGTTTCGCTTGTGCAACCTCATTTTGACATCCCTTCCATTTTGGGTGATCCTTTACAACTAGCCAAGCACGGACATGTGGGAAAGGAGCTTTGCTCTCATTTTCGTATAAACGCACCGCTTCATTGAAAACATCTTCGTGGTTCCACCCACTCGGTTTGTTGGCGAGCGTTGTGTTATAAAACCCACAAAAGCGGTTGATCAACGTATTAATCTTGCGCCACTTCGAGCTGATAGAATCAATGGTTCTGTACTCGCCTTGTTCCATAAGCCCGTGGAATATATCAAGGGCTTCTTGCCAAAACGAATCGCTTAGTTGATTGTTACCTACAAGTTAGTAACAATAATAATAATAGTTTGTAAGAAAAATATAGTGTACAAATAAATATTTAATAACAACAATAAAAATATAATGTACAAATAATATTTAATAACAATAATAATATAAGAATAATAATATTTTACCGACTATAGGAGACGTTGAAGAGTTAATATATGCTTTCGCCAACGCCTCTTCCTCAATTTTTGACCATTGTTGCATTTGTTTGCCCGGTGCGTCTTCCTCTTTACCCTTTCCCTTTCCCTTTTTATTTTTCTTTTTTGAAGGTTAAGGTTGCGTTTCTGGCACAACCTCTATGTCATCATCTTCTTCCTCGATTTGTGTTTGAGGTGCTTGTGGCATGTTGGGTTGTTGCATTTGATATGGGTTGAACGGGTATTGGTTGAAAGCGTTTGGCATTTGTTGGTAACCCGCAAAAGCGTTGTCCATTACGGGTGTGTAGCCGGATGACGAAAACGAGTGTGAACTTGAGTTGGGATTATTTGGGTTGTAGGGATCCATAATTTTTTTAAGGTTGGGAGAGGTATTTTTTTTTTATAAAAATGGGAGAAAAGTGGGAGTAGTTTGGTAAAAAAGTGGGGTGAAAAGGGGTTGAATTTATAGTGGTGGGGTGAATTTTTTTTTTTTTAAATGTTGCAAGTTACCGTTACATGGCCCACCACATTCAAAAAGTCTGGCCCGTCTCCAACGTCCAAAATCGGACGGAACCGCTGTGCCGGGCCCCAAGGGGGCGGTGTTCGACGAGGCTAAAGGGGGGGGGGGGGGACGGCCCTATGCCGATCCCCATACCCAATGGTCTTATGAATAATTCTGAATGGTTAAAAAAAAAGTTTGTTCAGTGATTGATGCATTTAATGCATTGTCTCTATACCAATTAGATCCAGATATCAATTCCACAAAACATTTGTCTCATTTACTACTTTTACATTTTTCTTTATTCTTGTTATACCCCTTTTACTATTTTTCTTTGACTTTATTTGATTTCTTTTAATGTTTTTTTCACCTGTTTTTTTTCCTTTGCCTTGAAGTTTTTTTTTTGTGTAAACATAACGGAGTTTAGTAATCTTACACATTATGTAAAGCTTGGAAGCCTTAAAGTATATATATGTACTTTGCCTTTCTCTATATAAAATCGTTTTTAACACATGTTACACTTTCATCTTTTTGACTTCCAATATCAAACTTTCCGCATCCTTCAAGAGTTTGACATTATCAACTTCAAATTTTTCACATTTAGAGCATACTGATTCAGAAATCGAAGATTCAAACTTCTCAGATTCTTCATTCTTTGAAATTTTCTCTGTCTCTTTCCAGAATGTTCCTGCACAAAAAATTTTAACGAAATCAAGAGGATTCGCATTTTTATCAATATAACAACCCCTCTTAATGTCATAGTTCATGACATTTTTTGCTGCAAGACACACACATATTCTTTTATCTATTTCAACAATTACATTCAAACTTATGTTCTCTAGGTTTCTTTTTATTTTGTCCATCAATTCTCTTTTCTTATTATCATTCTCATAACTGTGTGTTTTGAGCTTTTTGAAGAGCTCCGATGGACGTAATTTTGAGAACCCAGAGAAACCAGAATTTAATCTTAGATTTTTCAAAATATCATCCCATTCTGCAGGTAATGCATCTGCAAGCTTTGATACTTTTTCAGCATCTGTCAACTTTATCTCATATATTTTCAATTTGTCTAGTAAATAGTTAAATCTGCTTTCCAACTCCTCCAATGTCTCATTCTTTTTACACAGAAAATTTTCAAGTCGCATAATCCAAATCCTTTTATCATCTTGTTCATAACTGCTATACCAACCATATCCATCATTTAATCGTTCAATATGATCATTTTCTTTTTCATCAAACATCATTGCCATTTTTCAAACAGTCCCGACAAATTTCACACGAACACACTTTCAAGCAAAATTATGTCTTCAAGCGAAATGACCTGCACATACACTTCAAGCGAGATCAAAGATTTCAAGCGGGATAGTATGTTGAAGCGAAATGACAGATTTCGCTTGATGATTCAAGCGAACTAGCAACTTTTCAAGCGAAACCTCAATTTCAAGCGAAATGAGGTCAAAAACTCAAGCGAAACCTCGTTTTCAAGCGAAATCAAACTGCTGAGTTCGCTTGAAATGTGCTGACATCATCAATTCGATCTGATTTTTGCAACATTGATCAAGTTTTAAGCCGATTTTATGTCTGATTCTTTCAAGGATTTGTTAATTCAATGTTTCGCACACTATATGTGAAAATCAGTCCATTTTAACCGTGAAAACTTGATTAATTTTGAAAAGAAGGTGTAGAAGTCATAAATTTCCAGCGAAAACGAGCTAAACGGTAAGAACTCTTCCTCCTGAGCTCTGATACCACATGTAGGATCGTGTGACGATCTAATGAGTCGATCAGAAGAGTGCTCAGACAAAATCAGAGGCGGAATTCATTGATTCTGTCTTTGTTTAGCTTGTATAACACTAGAATCACTATTAATTGTCTCTTGTATTACTCAAAATGCGTTTACAAAGCTGGAGACACCTCGACAGCACCTCGGCGTCGGAAATCAGAACTGTTACAACTGAATTCGCTTCAAGGCTATTTATAGGGATAGGGTTTCGCTTGAAGGACACACATGCCATTTCAAGCGAAATAGCTTATGTTGATTTCGCTTGAAATGGTACATGTCATCTTCAAGCGAACTACCTTGTTTCAAGCGAGATCAACTTAAAACACTATTCAAAACCCTAAAAATCTCATACTACAAGCCCTGATCTATCAGTTCTAATCTAAGACTCGAACTAAGATGAAGTCGACATACAACTGCACCAACAAGGTGTTTGCTAGTTCCACAGCTTCTTTTATGGTTTGAGGTATGGCTACCTTGACTACATGCCTAATTTCACTGATTAATCCCCAGATGTAACGGGAGATTAATACTGGTTCAGGTGATGCGAGGGTTGGCACTATTCTATCATATTCAAAGAATAATGTAGTGTACCCCTTACTATCTACTCCAGTCATCCTAAGGTTTAGGAACTTATTTGGTATCTGTTCCTTTTCATTGGGATGGCATAATTTCCTTTCCACCATGTTCTTAAATTCTTCCCTTTCCATATTGTAAACCCTATCACTTCCCCTAGACTGGAGGATAGTGTTCCACCATTCCAAGGCTGAGTTCTTAAACAAATTGGAAGCAAACATTATCTTATCCTCTTCCGCACACTTGCTTATTTTTAAGACTGCTTCAGTCTTTTCTATCCAGCGTAGAGATGCAACGGCCCCTTCATTGCCCGAGAATTCTATTGGTTTACCATACCGGAATTCTTTATAAGAACAACCATAAGACATGGTTCTTCTTCTTTTGGGAATGGGCGCTTGAAGTATGGGTCCATTGTTTACGCTGTGTTCAGGTTCAATGGGTCGTTTACTATCACGTTTACTTTTATTATCTGCTTCCTTAACCGTTTTGATAATATATGGCATTGCATCTAATATTCCTTGTGCCACTATGTGTTGGATGGCAATGTTATCCACTTGGTTTCCATTGTTATCATTGTTCGGGTTGTCGTTATTCGGGTTACTGTCATTCTGGTTATCATTATTCTGGTTTTCCTGGTTCACTTCGTTGTCCATCTGAATTTTAAACATTTGCCAATTATTAATATCACAAAATAATATTTAAGGCAAATAATCACACAACACATATATTGGTCAAAAACGTCGAACATTGCGATTTACTCTTTTCTTATAGTATGCATCTAATACAAACTGGAACTGGAATAAAAATTACAATACTAATATGCATCACTAACCACAAAGTGGTCTATACTACGATAGATATATAATTTTTTTTTCATACACACATATTATATATATATATATATATATTATATTATTATTACTATCACCATCACGGATATGGGTTCATCCAGAACTCCATATTACGCTCGTCGTACTTCCAGACGAGTCGTTCTCCGATCTGCCTCATGCTGTCACTATTTTCTAAAATCTCCTCACCGAAGGTTCGGAGCTCTTGCACATTTTCTGCACTCATTGGGGGTGCAGGTGCTGGTACTAGATCTGGGTACTATGGCATGGGTTCTTCCTGGGGTATGGATTCTCTAGGATTTCCCTAATGTATTCATCATTATCATAGTAGAGATCTAGAGGGTCCAGACCTGGGTAAGCTGCTAGGTTTGGCATGGGTTCGTCTGTTAGGTGGTAGCGTTGTACATAATCCCTATGATCATCAAACCACGAGCCGTAGTCTGGGTCTAAGGGATTGGGTGCTGGTATCCTAGGTATCTCTTCGGAGTTAAAATCATGCATTTGGACTTGGTTTTCTGGGTTGTTTTCAATCTCCATTGGCTGTGTGGGAAACAAGGGTAGTGGTTGAAGGGTTATGAGTTGCTCCAAGTTTGGGTCAGCAGCTGTGGTTGCTAAGATATGGAAGTTTGCTAAACTCCTATTGAGCATGTCTTGGGTGTGGGTATCTGTTTCTCTCTTAGCGGCTGCTAGCACTCGCTGCTGTTGTAACTTTTTCATTCTCTTCCTACGCTCATGTGCTCCTCTACTGAATTATCCTCTCTTTTTAGGAGGGAATGGCTCTTCAGACTGAGCCTTAAACACAAATATCCCATCTTCATTGTCAGCTGAATACCCTGAGAGGGCAGGCTGTGAAGAGGTGCCTTCGCTCCTAGGTGAGCCGGACAACTAACGATAAGCGTCGGAGGGTCCTTGATCGCTCATACTGTAAACTAACAAATAGTCAAATAACACACAACAATAAAATAAAAATATACACGTATTTTCGTAATTAATTTCCTAACATATAACATTTTGGTGTCAGCAGAACACTTCTGTGGCTGGATCAGTGGCTTAGCTCTGATACCACCTTCGGTCACAACCCTCGTCCCCTATACTACCCGGGAACGGGCCGCCGCGGCCAGTTTTGGTGGTATCCAGGTGTTTATCATTTTGGCAGCGGAAATTACATCAGGACCATAGTTAGGAAATATTTTATCAGAGTAAAATACTACGCTTTTAATATATTAAACACATGGGAAAATCCCAAGTTTCAAGCACACACATTTTTATAGGGATAAACCCTATTTTATTTAAATAAAACATCTCTTTATTTTTGGTGACTTTATTGCCACTTTTCCAAGCCTCAGTGCTGTCCAGCTAGCTTCTATTTGGCTTTCACATTTTGTTACCTGAAACGCGTTTAAAAACATTTTGTCAGTGGAAAATACTGGTGAGTGAATCCCATTTTAATCAAGTTAAGTAAAACCATTGTACAGTATTGAGGGCGGTCGCGCAATTACATTTGTTTCCATCTACTTAATTACCACCCACGGTATTGTCAACCCGACTTGTGGTCATGTTACTCCTCGCAAGGTAGTAACAAATTTTGTATACAAAACCCCAACATACCGACGATAATTGTAGAATACAAATACTCAATCACTGTTTAATATATTATTAATTATGTGAGGTTTTGTAAAAATAATTTGCAAAAAGGAGATTACTCACATTGCTGTCTTAGGTTTTCCTTTAGGGTTTCCTGGTGATTATCTATTAAATACACAAATGCACACGCGTTAGTATAATAACCCAATATTTACATTAGTAATACCCTCCCCGAGACGGCATTCCAAATACTACGTCAGGCAGAACCACGACAGCCGTTACGGAACCCTGGATCAATCGGGCAGTATATCTAATACGTAACCGGGGTTATGATACTTACAACGGGTCAAAACTTCGTTAATTAGGGGGGTATTATATCCGGAGATCACGCCTACTATCAGAAATTTTGAGAGAAAGAAAATTGGGACGAATTGTGAACTGAAGCCAACGACCTCTATATATAGTGCTGATCTCGGACCTTGTCGCGCCCCGCGTAGCAATCTTTCAGGGCCTTCGCGGCCCGTGATGCCAGCTAGGGTTGGCCCTAGCTTGGCTGACTCGCCACTAGGCTTGACACAAGTGGTGCCACGTGGCGGCTCTGGGGCTCGCCTGATCTCCTTGTTGTCGCGGCCCGCGTAGGAGGTAGCCAAAGGCTACGCGCCCCGCGAGAGACCATTAAATCTTGTTTTTATTTTCATTTTATTAAATTAAAGGTATTTAGGGCTATTATACGTATACGGGGTGTATTTTAGGTCGTATTAGAATATTTTAAAAGGAGGGTTGTTATATCATTTAACTTTTATAGTAAAATAACTAAAAACTAAAATTTTATTACATAATAGATAAATCTTAAAGCTTACTATGAATAAAAGACTATTCATCCTAGTATTATGAATGTTCATGTCAGATGTATTTTTATTTTAAAAGCTATTAATAAAAATGTAATATTTTAAATGCATAAATTAATTCATCATAAGATCACACGGTGTGGAAGGGCTTGAAACTTGGGCGTTATTCGACACGTAGACGACGTTTCAGCGCGCGTCAGAAAAGTGGCGTGATGGGAAAAGTAGGGTGTGGGAATGAACGTTATTCGACACATGGCACCTATTTAATAATATTATTTTCTATTTAAAAATTATATACATTTGATTTAACTTAATTTAAGAACATTAATATTAATTAAATAAAAACATAAATTACATAAACTTAAATCAACCAATAAAGCCCGTCCACGTCATGCAGCGTTTGCCCTTTAACGCTGGTAAAGAATCTCAAGCCCAATTAACCATGCAGTGAATAATGCGGAGAGGACGTTGTGGGCGTCGATTGGCAACAACGCCGAGAAAGAGCGCTCACACCATGTGGTCTATCGATGAATAGTGCCTTGTCATTTTTTTTCTTTTGGATTTTGTTTTTTGTTTTATTTCAACTTTTAACACTGACATTTATAGATTCTCAACTTTTTAAAAACTTTGTAAAGTGTCATTTTTACTCCATAAAGTTTTACGTGTTTTTTATGTGCGTGTGTCGATATAAATACAACATGGTTTACGTTTCAACGTAATTTTTTTTCCTGAAATGGTGTTATAATTTAGTGTATTTGTTTTACGTTTTCTTTAGTTTTTGTCGACGTTCAGTTATCAACCTTTTACACCCTCTCACCCCACGCTGATAGCACGGTTTTATGCCCTCGACTCGCAACGCATGGGCTTAAGACTTGTTCAATATTATTTTTACTAAAATAAAATAAATACCTGAACACAATATATAGTCAACAGAATTTTCATGTATTGTATGAATTATATAAAAATAAAAATAAGGTCATATTTGTATATCGTAATTTATGCAAACATCAAATGGATACTTACAAATAACTAGTAAGATTATTCGCGCTACGCTGCAGGGTTTCAATCGATATCTATATTGGCTCAGTATAACAATCCAAAGAAATATATTCAAAAGAATATTTACCCATGTTTCACATCCACCGAAAACCATAAAAATAAATTTAAATTAAACATTTATACGATCTGATTTTAAGTTACTTGTAAATGGAAACTTGAACGCTATCTTAAATATAACTTTAATGAAAATTTACGTCTTCTCTATTCTCCTCCTTGTAACGAGCTTACGATGTGTTGATTGTTTTGCAGGATCATCTTGGCTGCTTTGAAGAGAACGAAAGAAGATTAACCTTATTTTGTCGAGGCACAAACCACAATCTAATCATCAGATTAATTTGGTGTTTCTTCATTAGCGCCCACCAATTTCTACAATCACTTTTCATCTTCTTTCTGAGCTGTTACTCTTGATCCATGGTTGATTAAAGGTTTTCCTTTTCCACCGTTTGGTTGATCACGTAGCCAAGTTTGATTCGAACTTTGGCTTGACCGAAATGGTCATAACCGAAAGTGTAACACTCCAAAACTCGAATGTTTACATTAGCCGTATGTTTTAATATGATAAAACATAAAATAAGATGACTAGGCTACCTAACCTAGTTAAATAGTTAGTCAAAACAAATAAGGAATGAAATTGGGACAATTATGAGCAAGTAACAAACATGAGGGGCTGAAATTAAAGATTTGAGATGAAGTTTTGGTTAAATGGAAAAGTCAGTAGTTTGTATGTGTTTTGTGTGTGTCGACGCCAACAAGAGAGAAGAAAGGGAGAATTCTCAAAAGATGCATTTTGATCAAATTGAAAAGGGAATTCAGCCCAAATCTAATGCATGTACATGAATTCTTGATCATCTAGCCCTATAAATCACTTGGTAAGTTGTAATTTACGATTTGGTGGTTTTGATATGAAGTGGGTTATGATCAATCCACAAATTTGTATGAAATTGAGCATGAATATGTGTTAGCATCATCTTAGGAAATATGTGTTAGGCATAATTTCGATTAATTTGATGTTTAAAGATAAAACCCACTAGTTGAATGATGAAGATGACATGGGTATTTCACCATGTTCAATTCTTGTTCAATGTTGGTGTACCATGTTGTGTATGATGGAATCTTGTTAGATGAATTAAAGAAAATGTGGTGTTTGTTATGTTTGATGAATATGTGTGAATAATATTTGTTGATTAGTAGGAAGATTTGATGAATTATGTATGAACTTGGAAGGTCATGCATAAATTAGTTGTACAATATGCTTTGTTAGTCGTACGCACACCAAGTGTTTGATGAAATGCCTAGGTGAAGTTAGAAGGTGATGTTGTAAGCAAAACATGGTAATTAAGTATAGAATGTGATACCAATGAAATTGTTAGAAAGCTTATATGAGGAAGGTGTGTTTGAATTAATCCATAGGAAGGTTGTTGTCCGATTTCTAGATTTGTAGAAGTATGCATTAGTGGCTTGTACTACATGCTTGAATGGTGGTGCATACTATGTGTCGAACTAGTTATTTATTGGTAATTTAGAATGGATGGGTAATAAATGAATAGCTTGTGGACTCTCTAATAAAGAATGATGTTGAGATTATGTTAAATTACTAGCGTTGAATGTGGTTGACAATTGTAGGACCATGAGAGCTTTAACTCGTATTAAATTGGTTATACATACATGATATAACTAGGTGATCATATGGTTATAAGTATATTGCATCATGAGTATAGAATATATATATATATATATATATATATAGTGTGTCATTAGTATAACTAATATGATGACACAGATATACGAGGTTAAGTCGAAAGTTCATATGATAGACCGTTGACTTCTGAAAGTCAATTGCGCATAAGAAGCATGGTTAGACTTGTTGTCACGATAGTAAGATTACATAAAGTCATATAGTGCATGTTATATCAATATGTGTTATATGTGATGACATGATGAATTATATGAGTTTGAAAAGATGTGAATTTGGGTATATGTCTTATGCTTGCTAGAATTGACTAATGAAAGTGAAATGGGAGATATGATCGTTAACATGCATGATCATGTATGCTAATAAGAATGTGATTGCGATGACGTGAAAGTACAGGGATCATATCAAGATGGATAGAAGCATGGAAGGCTAATGGATCAAAAGTAGGCGAGGTAACGGATGCAAATACGGACACTAAGGTAAGTGATTTCTGGAATCACTTCTTATTTTGTTTAAGTAAAGTTATGTACTAGTTATTTAAGCATGATAATTAAAATCAAGTAAGGTTTTACAAATAATGGAAATGTTAGGATTGGAATGGTTGTAATGGTCGTACGATGTTAACCCCGGTGAAACTTCGTCATACGGGTCAAAACTTTAATCGAAAGATTTAGCCAAAGGGTAATGTTACGGGATGTTACGAGAATGTTACGGGATGTTATGGGGTATTAGGGGGTGCTATAGGATGTTACAGGGCTTTTCGGAATGTTTTGGGTCAGTTCAGGTTGAAACGCGACTCGGAAACGGGCCGAACGAGCCAAAATAAAGCAAAAGAGCGTTTGGAACATGGGGGAGGCGTCGCCGACGCCCTGTCCTGCTTCCGACGCAAAAACTGACTGCTTACAGACTTTTCTGCCGACGCGATTTTCTGTGGGTCGTCGGGGACGCGAGTCTGGGCGTCGCCGACGTGATGCCTATTGCCAGGTTTGCTGATTTCTTCGTTTCGCGTATTCGGTTGATCCCATTCCTGTCACGATGCTTTGTAAAGTTCCCGAAAGGCTTTGTAAGCTTTGTTAAACATATGAAAGTACCAACCTTAATGTAATAGGTAAAATTTAAGAGTTCTAGTTCATGTAAACGCGTAGGCTTTATGAACAATTAAGCTTGTGGGAACGAATGAATTAGAATGTATTATACAAAAGTGAAGATGAAACTTGTTCCTATGTATGTTTATAGGCAAATTATTATGCACGATTAAGGTACAATAATATGGTAGTGTTCGATAGGTGATTATGTCTTGAATGTACATAAGGAAGCATATAAATGTATAGTGTAAGAACTAGGTGTCGATGTTTTAATGAGATGTATGTATGGAACATATATGTAAGTTTGTGGACATATGGTAGTGTTTACACGTGATGTGATCCAATGAACGTAGTTTAACGCTATGTGCATATTTAAAGATGTCGCTCATCAATGCGTTGAAGAATATGTGATGCTAACCGTTTTTCTATTGAGAATGAAATGCAAGTGCAGGTATATTAATAATAGAAGTTGAGGTTTGACACTGAAGTCCAACGATGATGTTCAAATGGATGGAAGAGTGGATTAATATAAGCGAATGCATGAGATGTTGATGCCTAATTATGCATGTTTAAAACTTAAATATGATGTCACCGGTTGCTAACGATGTGATTGTATGCGGTGTTTGCAGGTTGTACAGGATTATGGATTTTCATCATGGAGTGTAAGCGGTTGAAGATCGAGTCAAGACATGGATTATAAGAGTGTGTGTGGTCTTGTAATTTAATATAAGTATGTTAGGTTTTATTTAACTTATAGAAATGATTAATTTATCAAATGTAAAAGAGTGATTTAACGTACTTCCAAGTATGTTAGAATGGATATAATGAAAGAAACTTTTTAAGTTCGTATTTCCGCTGCGTCATTTGGTTAAAACGTGTAAGGGTGTAACAAGTTGGTATTAGAGCCTAGGTTTGAGTGAAATCAAGTACAAAGAAGTGAGTACTTGAACTCAAACCCGTGTGTTCTCGTGATTAGTGACCCATATAATCCGAGACTCGATCAAGACCGAAAGGTAAAATTTAATATAAGTATGTATAGTATGATAAAGCATAAAATAAGATGACTAGGCTACCTAACCTAGTTAAATAGTTAGTCAAAACAAATAAGGAATGAAATTGGGACAATTATGAGCAAGTAACAAACATGAGGGGCTGAAATTAAAGATTTGAGATGAAGTTTTGGTTAAATGGAAAAGTCAGTAGTTTGTATGTGTTTTGTGTGTGTGTGTCGACACCATATTATTGTACCCCAAAACTCAAATTTTTTACATTGGCCATATGTTTTAATATGATAAAGCATAAAATAAGATGACTAGGCTGCCTAACCTAGTTAAATAGTTAGTCAAAACAAATAAGGAATGAAATTGGGACAATTATGAGCAAGTAACAAACATGAGGGGCTGAAATTAAAGATTTGAGATGAAGTTTTGGTTAAATGGAAAAGTCAGTAGTTTGTATGTGTTTTGTGTGTGTGTGTCGACACCAACAAGAGAGAAGAAAGGGAGAATGCTCAAAAGATGCATTTTGATCAAATTGAAAAGGGAATTCAGCCCAAATCTAATGCATGTACATGAATTCTTGATCATCTAGCCCTATAAATCACTTGGTAAGTTGTAATTTACGATTTGGTGGTTTTGATATGAAGTGGGTTATGATCAATCCATGAATTTGTATGAAATTGAGCATGAATATGTGTTAGCATCATCTTAGGAAATATGTGTTAGGCATAATTTCGATTAATTTGATGTTTAAAGATGAAAACCCACTAGTTGAATGATGAAGATGACATGGGTATTTCACCATGTTCAATTCTTGTTCAATGTTGGTGTACCATGTTGTGTATGATGGAATCTTGTTAGATGAATTAAAGGAAATGTGGTGTTTGTTATGTTTGATGAATATGTGTGAATAATATTTGTTGATTAGTAGGAAGATTTGATGAATTATGTATGAACTTGGAAGGTCATGCATAAATTAGTTGTACAATATGGTTTGTTAGTCATACGCACACCAAGTGTTTGATGAAATGCCTAGGTGAAGTTAGAAGGTGACGTTGTAAGCAATAACATGGTAATTAAGTATAGAATGTGATATAAATGAATTTGTTAGAAATTTTATATGAGGAAGGTGTGTTTGAATTAATCCATATGAAGGTTGTTGTCCAATTTCAAGATTTGTAGACGTATGCATTAGTGGCTTGTACTACATGCTTGAATGGTGGTGCATACTATGTGTTGAACTAGTTTTATTGGTAATTTAGAACGGATTGGTAATAAATGAATAGCTTGTGGACTCACTAATAAAAATGATGTTGAGATTGTTAGGGATGGATTTTCTAAACCTAAGGATCACGGATCCTCAAGTGCAGCCAGGATCACGGATCCTCAATTCTGTTTTAATTAAGGATCCTCAGAAGACGTTGCAGGTTTAAGGATCTAGGATCCTCATTATTATCCTCACTAACGGTTGTTTCCACTATATTTGAACTTGTTTTACAGGGGTATTCGCATGGGACTTAGTCTTGCCGAGATTCTAGGAGAATATGCTCTATTATTCTACACGTGCATGGCTTGTATGACCATTATGGAAGTCGTGGGAAGCTAGCACAATTTGCGGATTGTTTGTTATTTAGTTTATTTCCATTTTTATAAGGGGATAACGAGCTTGAATAGTAAGAATAAGTTATCAAACATACACACTCGAAAACTCTCTGCAACATATTGGCGATTTCACATTTTGCACACTAGTGATCCTTGTAACAAGCTTGTTATCATCCCGAATTGTAACCTTTACTTGTTAAATATAGTTGGTGATCGGTAGTTTCCATCACCCAAGGTTTTTTATGCCGGAGATCATATATTGATCAAGGGCTTTTTCATCGTATAAATCCTTGTGTCTCTTGTTCATTTCATTTACAAGTTGTTCATACATTCGTTCATTCATTCATTCATTCATTCAAGCATCACACCTCACAAAATAAGATTTGGTTGCATCATCCTAGTCTGATTTTTGACCAAAACAGTTTGGCGCTCACTGTGGGGCAATTGGTGCTTCATTTCTAAGAAATTTTGTTCATTCTGATCATTTCGGTTCATCACCTTCAACCACATGGCTTCTTCAGCGAAGAACACATCAAGTTCCATGCCGGCAGTGATGGAGAGGGTGAAACCCGAGCTTTAGAGTGGTTAATTATCATGTTTTATGTGTATTTGATGTGTCTATTTGCTTGGTGTTAGGGGAGGATTTTCTAACAATTAGTGATCCTTACACGTTATCCTAATTAATGATCCTTTCTTCTGTGACAGATAGTGACCCTCAGAAGAGCTTCAGGATCAGGGTCATGGATCACTTTAAGGATCCTCGTACTGACGATTGTTTATTTGTGTTTTATGTTACTTTGCAGGAGTAACAAGCTTGACTTAGTCTTGGCGACATTCCTGGAGAATATTCCCAAACTATCCCGCACGTGCTTGGCCAAAAATGGACGTTGTGGAGAACGTGGGAGCTTGGCACAAAAGTCGGATAGTTAGTTTTAGTAGTTGATTTCTATTTTAAAAGGGGTAACGAGCTAGTAGAAAAACACTTAGTCACTTTTCAGCTACACACTCTCATATACTCGCACACTTGAAGCTCTCGACGAACATACATTCATTTTCACTCACTTTTACACATTTCACGATAGTGATCCTTGTACCTAGCTCGTTACTATCCGAAGTTGTGAACATTTATTCATTTATTTGAGCTTGGTGATCGGTAGTTTCCATCACCCGGGGTTTTTTGTGCCGGAGATCAACTCTTGATCAAGGGCTTTTCCCCGTATAAATCCTTGTGTCATTTGTGCAATTTACATTGAAGTGATCCTTGTGATTGTCATACATTATTAGCATCATACCCCGTTACAGAGAGTTTGGTTGCAATATCCTCAACAGATTTTTTGACCAAAACAGTTTGGCGCCCACCGTGGGGCAATTGGTGCTTCGTCCTTAGAAAAATTCGCATTTCTGTGCTCATTTCAGTTCACTACAACCAAGCAAATGGCTTCCTCAGCGAAGAATGCTTCAAATTTGATGCCCTCATTCACTTCTTCTCAAGGCGTTCCCCCTTTGCCTCCACCACCTTCTGGATCCCAGAAGAATGCTGAGAATGCTGCGAAGAAACCAACTCCCATTTTCTCAAAACCTCCAACTTCTTCTGCTTCTTACACTCCCACTACTAGTGACATGTTTACTTTGATTTTGCAGATGAAGGATCAGATACGGCAACAGGATAAGACCAATGAGAGGATTCTCAAAGAAATCAGAGATCTCAAGAAACAAAAGACAACGGCAGAGGATCATTCCCCACTGGTGCCGAAATCCTTGAATTTTGATACTCCGGTGATTACTTCTCAGCCATCAGTGGTTCCAGACGTTCAATATGTGGGTGGACCAAAAGGAGTGCACTACGGAACAACAACAATGACTCAGGCATCAGGTTCATATTTCCAGCCAGCGGGATCCTATCCTCAGCATATGGGATCCCTCACGAATTCAGGAGGATATTCAGGAATGCAGCAGATTCAAGGATCCTCCTTTGTTCCAGGATCATCCCAGGTTCAAGGATCCTCCTTTGTTCCAGGATCATCCCAGGTTTAAGGATCCTCCTTTGTTCCAGGATCATCCCAGGTTCAAGGATCCTCCTTTGTTCCAGGATCATCCCAGGTTCAAGGATCCACCTTTGTTCCAGGATCATCCCAAGTTCAAGGATCCTCCTTCGTTCCAGGATCGTCCCAGTTTCAGGGATCCTTCCAGATGCCAGGATCCTTGAGGAGTTTGCAAACAAGAAGTTCAGATGTCCATCAGGGAGATTTTATTCCAATGCAGACCAATGCTTCTACTGGTCCCTCGATCATTCCAGAGCCTCAACAATATGGATTAACATCCAATCTTCCTAATCTGAATCCAATGGGAGGTAACACTTTTAACAATTCTTATACTACTAACCATGGTCTTATGCAGGATCCAGGAATCAATCATGCCATGGCCAGAGAATTGCAAAAGCTAAAGGATATGATATCAAGTGTTCCAGGAGTGGTCAAACCTATCCCAGAGATTGCAGATGGGAGCCACAAGATATCTCGTTTTGCACCACCAATCTGTGATGCTGAGATACCCAAGAGGTTCCATGTGCCAACAATGAAACTGTATGATGGTTCGACGGATCCTGAAGAACACATAGCACAATACAGGGAGAGGATGGAGATCAATCCAATTCCAGAAAGGTTAAAGGAAGCATGCCTGTGCAAGGGATTCGGGTCCACTCTTACTGGATCAGCTCTCAAATGGCTGCTAAGTCTTCCTCCCTATTCTATTACCTCATTTGCTAACCTAGTTAACTTGTTTAATAATCAGTTTTCTTGTAGTAGAAAATTTGAACGATTAACTAGTGATCTATATAGGATAACCCAGGGTCATAATGAATCATTGAGGGATTACATTACCAAATTCAGTAAAGAATCCTTAGACATTCCCAACTTAGATATAGCTACGGATGTTGAGGCCTTCAAAATGGGATTGCTTAGGGATTCGTCTTTCTATGATGATCTTGTTATGACACCATGCAGGAACTTAGATGAGGTAAGAACCCGAGCACTTAGATTCATTCGGCTAGAGGACGACAAGAGGATCCAGGAGAGGTTAGCAGGATCCTCAAAGCAGGATAAGCAAGGATCCTCATTCAGGAACAACAAGTTCAGATCCTACAACAGATCTGATAACCAGAACGTGCATTCTGTTGATCAAGAAGAGGATGATGAGGATTATCCTCCAATTTCTGAATATTGTTTTTGTGTTGATAACAATGAACTAATCCTTGCGATGCAGAACCTAGGTGATAAAGCTAGATGGCCAAGGAAAAATGATAGGCCAGCTGCAACTAAGGATAAATCAAAGTGGTGTGCATACCATGAAGATTTTGGGCATCTCACAGAAGAATGCATTGCACTGAGAAAGGAAATTGGATACTTGTTGAGCAAGGGGCATCTAAAGGAATTGTTGGGAAGGAAAAAGTCAAAGACTCAGGATCCTGAAAGGATCCCTGAGAAGGCTCCAGCCCCTCCAGCAGATGCACAAGTGATAAACTTCATTTCTGGAGGATCAGACATTTGTGGCACATCCTTCTCAGCTGCTAAAAGGCATGCAAAGGAAACTAAAATGGATAATGGAGAAAGACCAGTTCGAACATCAAGTGTCTCCGAAGGAAAAGTCATAACCTTTGATGAGGATGATCGTGTTGATATCCAGGATCCTCATCACGATGGCTTAGTTATTACTCTTTTCATTTCTAACCATTTTGTCCGCAGGATCCTTATAGACGGAGGAAGTTCAGTGAACATTATCCAGCTTGATGTTCTAAAGAAGATGGGTATCCCTGAATCAGATATCATACCAAGATCCTCTGTGCTCGTGGGATTTAGTGGCGAAACTAAGAATACCCTGGGGGACATTAAACTCCCAATATACATTGAAGGCCTACACTCTTATCAAAAATTTTGTGTTATTGACTGTTTATCTTGTTGTAATGTCATCCTTGGCAGGCCTTGGATACACGATATGAAAGTAGTCCCATCCACCTACCATCAATGTGTGAAGCTCCCTAGTCCTTGGGGAATAGTGAAGATTGATAGTGATCAGCAGGAAGCTAAGAATTGCTACACTTCATCGATGAAACCAGCCTCGAAGTCAAGGGAGCAATAGCAATCAAGGTATCCTCCAAGGGATGTCTTGGAGGCAAGAGAGCAGGATGTGGTAGAAATCCTCATGGATCCTGATGATCCTGAATCCAAAATCTATATCGGATCAGGGATCCTTGGCGAAATGAAAGAAGACCTCGTATCCTTCCTCAAAAGGAGAAAGACTACCTTTGCATGGAAACACGAAGACATGACTGGTATATCCAAATATGTAATCACTCACAAACTCGGCATTGACAGATCCTTCAAACCAATCCATCAAAGGAGAAGAAAGTTTGCACCGGAAAGGAATGCCATTATCCAGGAAGAGGTAGAGAAATTGCTTCGGGCAGGTATGATTAGAGAGGTCAAGTATCCAAGATGGTTGGCCAATGTGGTTGTTGTTCAAAAGAAAAACGGAAAGTGGAGGGTATGTGTCGATTTTACCGATCTAAATAAGGCATGTCCCAAGGATCCTTTCCCTTTACCCCACATTGACTCCATGGTGGATGCAACTGCGGGTCATGAACTGTTAACTTTTATGGATGCTTCATCTGGATTTCAACAAATCCAAATGGAACCATCCGACCAAGAGGATACAGCCTTCATGACTCCAACTGGTATATACTGCTATATTGCTATGCCGTTCGGATTAAGAAATGCAGGTGCAACATATCAAAGGCTGGTGAATATGATGTTCAAGGATCAGATTGGACAAACTATGGAGGTTTACATAGATGATATGGTGGTAAAATCCTTAAAAGCTGAGGATCACCTAAGAGACTTGGAGGAAGCATTCGATATCCTTGACAAATATAACATGAAACTTAATCCTTCAAAATGTCACTTTGGTGTTAAAGCAGGTAAATTCTTAGGATATATGGTGACAAAGAGAGGCATTGAAGCTAGCCCGGAACAAATCAAAGCAATAGTGAACATCAAATCTCCGGCCAATGCTAAGGATGTTCAAAGGCTAACAGGCAGGATAGCAGCTTTGAACAGATTTATATCCAAATCCTCAGAGAAGTGCAAAGAATTCTATGATATCCTAAGGAAGAACAAGAAATTTGAGTGGACTGAGAAGCATGAAAATGCTTTAACAGCCCTCAAAGATTACCTATCCTCAGCCCCGGCTTTGATGAAACCAGAAAAAGGCGATGTGCTATCCTTGTATCTTGCAGTATCCTCAAAAGCAGTAAGTGCGGTCCTTGTTAAGGATCATGAAGGTACACAACATCCTGTCTATTATGTAAGTAAAAGTTTACTTGATGCCGAATCCAGGTATTCACACCTTGAAAAACTTATTCTTGCATTAATTATGGCATCTACTAAGTTAAGACATTATTTTGAAACTCATGTTATCATTGTTAAAACTAATTTTCCAATTAAGAATGTCCTCAGGAAACCAGAGATGTCAGGAAGGATGGCTAAGTGGGCAGTGAAGCTAAGTGCATATGATATAAGATATGAGCCTAGGACAGCCATCAAATCCCAAGCATTAGCTGACTTTGTGGCTGATTTCAGTAGTGATTTACAAGAAGAAGCTGAGTTAGAAGTCCAGCAGCTAGAAGAGACCAAGGATCCTTGGATACTCTATACTGATGGATCCTCAAATGTCAAAGGCACAGGGCTTGGAATACTACTAAAATCGCCACAGGGGGACATAATACCCCACTCTATAGCTTGTGAGTTCCAAACCACTAACAATGAGGCTGAATATGAAGCCTTAATTGCTGGTTTGCAAATTGCAAAACATATGGGGATCAGGTATCTTGAGGTACATATAGATTCATTGTTAATTACAAACCACTTTAATGGATCCTATGCTGTTAAAGGTGAAAGGCTAACCAAATATTTAGAGATAGTCAAAAGTTTGGCACTCTCTTTTGTCTCCTTTAGTTTGACGCAGGTACCAAGGGAAGAAAATACAGAAGCTGATGCATTGGCTAACTTAGGATCATCCTTGAAGATCCCGGAGGATATCAAGATCCCTATTATCCATATCCTGGCCCCGGCTATCGAGGATCATGCGGCTATGGAGATAGGAAATGATTCTGCAATTATCCCTTGTGAGGATACTCAATCCCATTCAGGATCAGGATCATGGATCTCACCAATTATGAGATACCTATAACATGGAGAGATTCCTACAGGAGAAAACCCTAGGGCTTTCAAATCTAAGGTATCTCAATTCACAATTTTAAATAATATGTTGTATAGACGATCTCTTGCAGGACCATACTTGAGTTGCATTGAGGATCCTGAAATCCAAGAAGTTTTAAAAGACTTCCATGAAGGAGATTGTGGAAACCACACTGGGGGCAGGGCATTATTCTCAAGGATCCTGAGGACAGGATACTACTGGCCAACCATGAAGAGAGATGCTGTGGAGTATGCTAAAAGATGTGATCCTTGTCAGAGACACAGCAATATCCTTCATCAACCAGCTGAATTATTACATCCTATATCCTCCTCTTGGCCATTTATGAGATGGGGTATGGATATAGTTGGTAAGCTCCCTAAGGCACCTGGTGGAAAAGTATTCATGCTTGCTATGACTGATTACTTCTCCAAGTGGATAGAGGCTGAAGCTTTTGCCCAAGTCAGAGAAAAGGAAGTTATATCCTTCATTAAAAGAAATATTATAACTAGATTTGGAATTCCTTCTGAGATTATATGTGATAATGGTTCCCAATTTATTGGGGGCAGAACCACTAACTTTTGTGACAGCTGGGGGATTAAGATGATAACATCAACACCAGTCCACCCACAAGCTAATGGTCAGGCAGAATCATCCAACAAGATCATCATCAACAATTTGAAGAAGAAGCTTGGATCCAAGAAAGGGAAATGGGCAGAAGAACTACCCTATGTGCTTTGGGCTGATAGGACAACCCCTAAAAATGCTACTGGTCAAACGCCATTCTCTTTGGTATTTGGGGCAGAATCAGTGATCCCAACAGAAATGGTGGTTCCAACTGCAAGAACAAGTATCCGTGATCCTGAGGAGAATGGTGAGAACTTGGCTCAAGACCTGGATACTATTGAAGAAATCAGGGATATGGCTAGGATAAGGATGGCCAGTTATCAGCAAAGAATGGCTGGTGCTTACAACAAAAATGTCAGGATCATGAGGTTTCAAGTTGGAGATATGGTATTAAGGAAAGCATTTCAGAATACCACCAATCCTGCTGATGGAAAATTGGCTCCAAAATGGGAAGGCCCTTATCTGATTGAAGCTGAAGCAGGAAAAGGGGCATATAGATTGCTAACCATGGAAGGTGATTTACTACCAAGAGCTTGGAATGCTGTCCACTTGAAGAAATATTTCATGTGAGCAGGATCCTCATGGCACAGATGATCCTCACGATAGGGATATCCTTAAAGGATCCTCAAAGTATCAGTGATCCTTACTTAGGTAACATCCTAAACTTGAACTATTTCATTTCTTTACTTTCTCATATAAGGATAAGGATCATGTATCCTTTATCCATCTCTCACGTGAGTTTAAGTTTTGAAAGTTCAGGTATCCTTAGCATAACACTGGTTATCCGCTGAAGCAATCCGTTCCTTGGGTTTAACCCCAGTTATTTGGGCTTGACCCCAGTTCTGCCTGTAGCGCATGATGATCCTGGTATAGTTCAAGGCAGTGGGACCAGTACTCGTTTTAGGGGCTGATAATTCCATTGTACTGGCTATGCCTAGGATCCTACGTATAATGGTAGACGTACCATACATCCGTTCCTAAGGTTTCTAACGTTTTCACGTTAGCTAAGGTTTCTAACGTTTTCACGTTAGCTAAGGTTTTGGCATTCTCATGTCACTAAGTTTGGATAGTCGCCAGTTAGGGCCATACTCCAGTTTACATACGATCCTTGGGCTTGTCCCCAGTTATCCTTGGGCTTGTCCCCAGTTATCCTTGGGCTTGTCCCCAGTTATCCTTGGGCTTACCCCCAGTTGCTAACTCTTTTCTTATGTTGGCTTAGTCCCAAGTTATGCTCTATTTCAGGTTCTTGAAGATAGGCAACTAGGGATCCTTGATCCTTACTTTATTCTAAGGTTTATCTTATAGTTATCCTTATTATGGTTAGGATCCTAACTTGGACCCTCAGGTATGATCCTTAACTATTTTTAATTCTATTCATTATTTATTTGAATAACCCTTAAAGTTTGACAACTAGACTTGTGATCCTTAAAACATATTGCTTTTTGAGATTCTTTAACTAAAGGATATTTGATCATGGATCATATCCTAAATATTTTCAATCTGACTTATTCAAAATTATTTATTCAATGAATATGCATCAAAACAAAGGAAAATCAAAGAAACACAAGGATAACAACACAAGATAAGCGACAAAAGGTTAATATTTTATTTATTTATTAACAAAGTAGTAACCCTTAAAAGGTTGTCAAAATTACCTACCCCGAGCATCTACCAGCAAAACGTGGCCCGTCCGCTGGGGTAGGTAAAGGGTGTCCATGATAACAAGTTCGAAAGTAGTGCAGGAATATAAAGGCGGCAGGATCACAATGGCTTCATCCCCCAAACAGAGGATCCCTCCACCAATTGCAATCCTGCCTATTGTCCAAAGGATCATACATGATCCTTAATCCTAAAACCTATTGTTCAAGTACAACCCATCATTGTTCAGCAAAAAACACCATAACCAAAACAAACTATCAAACTTAAAAAATGGGCTCCGGCTACGTCTAGAAATGTCCTTCATCGCCCATCCATGCAGCCTATGCCTTCGCTGCATCCTCTTCCCCTCCAGCTGCGGTATCCTTTATCAGATCCTTTCCACTGCCACTTGCCTCAATCGCCAAGACCTCAGTAGCCTCCTCCTCATCATCCTCAAGATCAGCTAACCTTGCCTTCCAACCCTCAACATCCCAGCTGCTTTTGTCAAAACTAGGATCTTGAGCTTCCTGGGCCATCTTCAATTTTGTCTGATACATTGTGATGGCAGCAGAGACCTTAGCATTTTCTATGAGATCATGCTTCTCATAGTCAAGGTCAATCAGAAGCTTAGCCGTCTTGGCATCTTGGAGTTCCTTCTGAAGATCAGCAATTGCAAGGTCCTTGAGCACTGCAACCTGTTGGAGGTCAGCGATCTTCTTGTCCTGCTCCTCAACATTCCCCACGTAATCTTCAATCTCAGCAAATTTCTGCAAAGAAAAGGATAAAGCAGTTCAAGATCAGGTGATCCTTATACGAGTAGGATACCTAGGCAGAGTTGGTGATCCTTACATCGTTGAAGTATTCGAGGAGCTGGTGGCGGATCAGTGGTAGGCCTTGAAGATCCTCAGCATCAGAAGTTTTCCTCTTCTTGACACCCTTTCCTTTAGTGGGTGCCTTTGGAATGGAGATGCTAGGACTGGTAGTGGATCTCTTCTTCCTGGATCGTACGACATCAAGGTCAGCCGTGTTGAACTGGGATACAGGCTTGGCAGATTTTCCAGCGCCTACACATTCAAAGCAAGATGAGTATCTTTATCTTATTTAAATTTATTTATTTATTTTAATATTCAAACTATGTAAAAGGCAGGATACTTACTTGACATGGTAATGGAACCTGAGGATACTTCTTGTGAGTCTTGGGTGTCTATCTTGAATGTCCTTGTTTCAGGATCAAGCTTCCAAAAAGCAGCGAGCCTATCCTTGGTTTCAGGTGATGTGATGATGTGTGAGACAGAAATAGCTGCATAACACAAGACAAAAAGGGGGTCAGTAATCCTTATACAAAAACAAGACTACCTGGTGATCCTTCTCAGGATCCTCCGGCCTACCATGGGTGGACCATGTTCTTGGTAAATGCTTTCCGTTGGGAATGGTATCCCTCCTGACAAAGAAGAAGCGACGTTTCCAATTTGTGTCATTCTTGGTAACTTTAAGAAGAGGGTGTTCTCCGCCGGGTTTTCGTTTGAACAAATAACGATGGGATCCAAAGGTGGTAAGATCATACAATTATGTCAGCTCTGACATGCCTAAATCAATGCCCTCCTGCTCGATGATCCTCTCCAGGGTATACAAAACCCTCCAAATCATCGGCATGGCTTGGATGTAAGAGATGCCGGTAAGGGAAAAGAAGGATTGTGTAAATTCTGGGAAAGGATAGGTGTATCCTATGGCAAATGGAGTAACTAGAAAGGCAACCCATGTTTCTGAAACATAGTCGCTCAGAGTAGTAGGATCAAAGGGTTTGAAAAAAGCACTCGCCGGAAAGCAACGACGAATCTTGTCTATCTGAGCATCATTAAAGTAACACCTTTCATTTGTGGAGTCTTTGATGATCTTTTGACTCTTCAAGGGACTATCCTTCTGGTGATCCTTGGCGGGGGAGGACCGGAGCATCATTCTCAAAGTGATGGTGATAAAGAAAGAAAAACAAAGTAAGAGAGGGAGAAAGAGGAGAAAGAGATACCTGATTGATCTTCGACTGAGAATATAAAGGGAGTTTCTTTCGGATTTAAATGCATTTGATCCTATCTCTATCTCCTATTTATAATCATGATCGTGCAGGGTTGTCACTTCTGTGACGTCATGGTTGCAACGGCTAGTTCGATATCAATGGCTATATATCCGTTAGTTAGTTGCGGATAAGATCAAGAAAACATAACTCGCTAATTTTACATATCACTCCTTATATTTTGGGGGCAATTGTTAGGGGAGGATTTTCTAACAATTAGTGATCCTTACACGTTATCCTAATTAATGATCCTTTCTTCTGTGACAGATAGTGACCCTCAGAAGAGCTTCAGGATCAGGGTCATGGATCACTTTAAGGATCCTCGTACTGACGATTGTTTATTTATGTTTTATGTTACTTTGCAGGAGTAACAAACTTGACTTAGTCTTGGCGACATTCCTGGAGAATATTCCCAAACTATCCCGCACATGCTTGGCCAAAAATGGACGTTGTGGAGAACGTGGGAGCTTGGCACAAAAGTCGGATAGTTAGTTTTAGTAGTTGATTTCTATTTTAAAAGGGGTAACGAGCTAGTAGAAAAACACTTAGTCACTTTTCAGCTACACACTCTCATATACTCGCACACTTGAAGCTCTCGACGAACATACATTCATTTTCACTCACTTTTACACATTTCACGATAGTGATCCTTGTACCTAGCTCGTTACTATCCGAAGTTGTGAACATTTATTCATTTATTTGAGCTTGGTGATCGGTAGTTTCCATCACCCGGGGTTTTTTGTGCCGGAGATCAACTCTTGATCAAGGGCTTTTTCCCCGTATAAATCCTTGTGTCATTTGTGCAATTTACATTGAAGTGATCCTTGTGATTGTCATACATTATTAGCATCATACCCCGTTACAGAGAGTTTGGTTGCAATATCCTCAACAGATTTTTTGACCAAAACAGTTTGGCGCCCACCGTGGGGCAATTGGTGCTTCGTCCTTAGAAAAATTCGCATTTCTGTGCTCATTTCAGTTCACTACAACCAAGCAAATGGCTTCCTCAGCGAAGAATGCTTCAAATTTGATGCCCTCATTCACTTCTTCTCAAGGCGTTCCCCCTTTGCCTCCACCACCTTCTGGATCCCAGAAGAATGCTGAGAATGCTGCGAAGAAACCAACTCCCATTTTCTCAAAACCTCCAACTTCTTCTGCTTCTTACACTCCCACTACTAGTGACATGTTTACTTTGATTTTGCAGATGAAGGATCAGATACGGCAACATGATAAGACCAATGAGAGGATTCTCAAAGAAATCGGAGATCTCAAGAAACAAAAGACAACGGCAGAGGATCATTCCCCACTGGTGCCGAAATCCTTGAATTTTGATACTCTGGTGATTACTTCTCAGCCATCAGTGGTTCCAGACGTTCAATATGTGGGTGGACCAAAAGGAGTGCACTACGGAACAACAACAATGACTCAGGCATCAGGTTCATATTTCCAGCCAGCGGTCCTTCCTTCCTTTGAACCGTAAACGGAACATCTCCAATACCGTGTTGCGGTTCTATGACCGCTACTTGCACTTCCTCCATTTCAGCATCCCTAGTTTCGATTCCAGTGCCTCTCCTTTTCCTCTCTCTAGCCGGTGCGGCAGGTTCCACCGCTTTCTGTTTTCCTGCATCTCTTTTTCGACCCATCTGCGCACAATTAGCCAAACAACACAACAATTAATCAGTTTACTTCGGTTTAAAGCGCAATCAAGAACAAGTGTATGTTCCCGTGAACATCCCCACACTTGTTCTACATCATGACCATACTTATTAATTCGTGAAATCATCACCTATGATGTCCGATTCATTACCTTCATAAAGAATTTCAGATTTTTATCATTAACGGCTTTTAAACAAGTTTTACATCATCATCAATGGTCATATGTTCATCTAAAAACATGTGCATACCCCTGCCCTTTTTAGTTCAGCAATTCAAGAACAATGTTCATCCATTTATGTCTCCTAACACTCTTAATCAAACATAGTATGACTAATCATGCAAGATTCAAAAGCAAAACAACTCACCATACCTTGAGTTCATCGATTACAAAGAATGCAGGGGTTAAAATCATACCTTGCTGTCTTAGGAGGCTTGTAAAAACACTTATATAACTTTAGATTCACGTTAGAAGAAAAACCCCCAAATTTGGAAATTAGGGTTCTTCGTGCTCGATATGATTCGTGAGATTCTGGATGTTTTCAGAGGAAACCGAGGTTGTAGATGTGTTCCTCTCGAAAAAATACTCAAGTTAGAGCCTTGAATCACTCGATTTGATGAAGAAACGAGCAAGTTATGAAGGTTGCTATGGAGTCTTGTGAAGAAGAAGAAGGTATTACGTGATTTTGGGGTATATCAGAGGTTTAAATCTGAATTAAAATTGTGTTTGGTGTTTCTTTTGTGTTATTCACCAAATTTCCCTTAGTAGCCCTGTTGAGCCTATCTACCTTTCGTTTGTTTACCCGCTGTTATTTATGAAAAACCGACCGTGATAATATTGCTATGAAAAAGGAAAAAAGTTGAAAAATATAGAAAATAAGTGAAAAAAAAAAAAAGAAAAAAAATAGAAAAGAAGAAAAGAACAAAAATAGAAGTGTATGAATATCGTCTATGTTCTTGGGTAGAAACCAACCCAAAAGTATAAGTTGTGTTTGAATAAAGTTATCACGGTTTGGTTATTGTTTGTGAGCCAATTAGAAAAGAAAAAGAACCTAAAAATAATTTCCTACCTTTACCTTAAGCCCAAAACCCGAAAGTCCTTTTGATATGTGCCATGGTAGACAATACGGTGGAGGTGTGATTGTCATACAAGCTTATGATTGCAGGATTTCATGTTTGCTTTTTGAGTGTTTTATATACTAGCACATTACACGCTAGTCCAGATATTAACCTGAGAGGAGAGTACATTGTGAGTGGCGTGTAGCGTGTGTCTAATTGCAAACATGTTAGTTTTAGATAGACAAGTCTTAAGTTTTTGAAATTGCATCATTACTTGTCAGACTGTCAATCTCGATTGTGTCAGTCTATGGGATGGGTATGACTTGGGACTGAACAGGTTGAACCGGTTAAGAGGTTTAGAGGTGTTGTTGCCATGGTGACTAGTTCTAGTTGGTTTGCTTGGGGACAAGCAAAGGTAAGTGTGGGAATGTGATGGAGAGGGTGAAACCCGAGCTTTAGAGTGGTTAATTATCATGTTTTATGTGTATTTGATGTGTCTATTTGCTTGGAATGAAGTAACTATGAGATTTTGGTGATTTGTAGGTAAAACACGTAAATCGGTGCATGTACGATGGTTAAAGATGAAGTTGTGAGCTTTGGATGGGATATTGCAGTTCGAGGATGAATATTGAAGTTTGTTCGGGTGATATGAAGGCCCACGAGTGAAAGGAGTATGAAAGAACAAAGTTCAGGGGCCGTTTGGTAATTAATTGGAAGTTAACTATAGTTGAAATATTGAAGAAATAAGAGATATTGAAGTTTGAGGGGTCTCCGGGTCATTAAACGAAAGTTATATGATGGGTAAATGTTAAGAAGATGATGGGAGTTTAGTTGGGGGACCAATTTTGCCATTCTATGAAAGTTGCACAATTGTTGGAGAAAAGTGTTGCACTTCACGTTCTTACCCATGGTTTGTAAACCATGGGTCATGCTTCAGGAGTGTATAGTTATAAAACCAACAGCAAGTCTATACCGTGACCCCCACTTCAGACTGTGACTCCCTGTTCAGAATCCCTGTTAGTGCAGCAAAGGTAAACTGTGACCCACGGTTATGAACTGTGGGTGAAGCTGGGCAATAGGGGAGCGCGAATTGGGCTTATTTTAGAGGGTTTTATAAGATAAAAACCCTAGTTTCTCATTATCTATCATTCACAATCGATCCAAGGCATCAAGATACTCAAAGTTGAAGACTTTTTCACCTCAATTCCATCAAGATTCTCAATTCCATCACTGAATCAACCATGATTTCTTCATCAATTCAAGCTTTTGAAGATTCTTCGTGCGAGATGAGCGGCTAAACTTTTTGTGGTTTCCTCCGGATGGAGGGTTTGTGTAATTAGGTACTTTTATGTGTTTCTAATCATTGTAACTTGGTGATCTAAGCATCCGATGCTTTTCACCATGGATTTAATTGACTGATTGTAACTGATTGCATTTATTTAAACCTTAATTTCTAAGCATTCAGTTCCCGAGAGTTCTAGTAATTGGGATATATTTGACATGGGGTTAGGGTTTGTAATTGTAATTGATAATCATTCGATAACCTCCCGTTATGTATTGACCGGAGTACTTAGTCGTTGGTTATCACAATTGGTTAATTAGGTTAAACACTTATGTCTATGTGAATGTTTTGATTAAACACATAACTGAACTTGTTTGCAAACCTAAAATCTGGAGGAACCATCTTTCTTCCTATTTATTTAAATCTCAATTTTAGTTCGTTAATTTAGTTGTTTCTCATAACCAATCAAATCCACAATTGAGTTTTACTTTTTCTATAGTAGTTAATTAAAACTGAGCATTACACACTTTCCACAATCCTCCTCTGGTTCGATATCCGACTTACTCTAGCTACTAGTTTATTTCGGTTTTTGCATGTCACTAACGACAGACATCAAAATGGCGCCGTTTCCGGGGAGGCGTGCGCAAAGTGCTTAGTGTTAAGTTCTAGTTTTAGTTAAATATACAAAAATCCAAAAATAGTGTCTTTTTAGTTTGTTCTGTTTTGTTCGGATTTACGCGAGGTTTTCTTGTTTTTGTTTGTGCAGGTGATCTAGGAAGTGTATGCATCACACTCGGAATTCCAGGAAGTCATCACCATTAGTGTTTGACCCAGAGATCGAGAGAACAGTAAAGCATACCAAACGAGTACTACATCGTGAGAACACGATTCTACAATCACCTATACCAACATCTCAAACAATGGAGAACTCAGCAACACCAGAGAAACAACCCACAACTTCACAACCGCAACAATTCTCGCCAACACCTACCCAACCTTCACCAAACACTACCATACCACCACCACCACCACAGTCTACACAACCTACTTCTACATCTCCAGTACCATCATTCTCAACCTTTTTCCCAAACCTTGATAACATTCAACCAACTTCTACCCAAACTGTTAATTTACAACAGTCGTCTCCTTACATTAGAATCATTCCTGATGACACTCCATTACCGAGTCAAACTCAAGCACCTAATGCAACATCAATTCCACCAGCCGCCCGACTAGTTATTTCACAGCAAAGTCAGCCAATGCCAAATCTTTATAGATTGACCATTTATGATCAAGGAAATAACTCAGGAGATTTTGATGATGGCTATGAGGAATATGATAACTACATGGGTCAAAACGAGAGACAAGTGGTTAACACGGGTAGCTATGAGAGGCAAACAGTCGGATTGGGTGTGGCCGAGAGAGTCAATCAAGGGAATGTAGGGTATCAACAACATATGCAACCAACGCCAATACAACAGATACCACAACAATATCATCAACCTGACCCACTCAATCAGCAGCCTGTTCCGAGAAGGTCGGTGGTGGATATTCCACTACCACCACCGGTACCTCAGATGCAGGGTCAGGCAAGACCGCTGCCACGAAACCTACACCGACCGGTGATTTTACCGGAAGGAATTCCACGACGAAATAATCAAGGTCCAGTTCGAGGTATAGAGAGCCACTTCAGGCCTGCTATAGTTAACAACCCATCACCGGTTGTAATCCCGCAATTACAAGGAGGGCGGTCATTCGAAGTAAGAACGCAATCAATATCTAGTCTGCCTAAGTTTCATGGTCATGCACATGAAGAACCATATTTACACATTGCTGCATATGATGCACGTTGCAACACAATCAGCAGCCAAGGTTTCTCAGTTGATGATGTGAAATTGGTACTTTTCCAATTCACACTTGAAGACAAAGCACAGCAATGGTTTCATTCGTTACCGTCAGCTTCGATCTTCACATGGGGCGACATGCAACAACAATTTTTAGATGAGTTCTATACTCATTTGCGTACTAACAATGCAAGGAAGGATATTCGAGGGTTTCGACAACAGCCCTGTGAGTTATTTCACGGAGCGTTCAATCGTTTCAAAATGATGCTCAAGAACTGTCCACATCATGAGATATATTTGTGGGAGCTTATTAATACATTCCATGAAGGCCTAACAGATGAAGATGCCAGGGATGTAAATTCAATATCCAATGGTACTTTTGGAATGAATTACGAAGAAGATGATTGGGAATATTTGGAAAGAACTGCAAGGGCGTCAAAACGCAAAGCTCAATCCTCTAGAAGTGCACGACATTCGACAGTGAGAGCAGTAGAGAATCCACCGGAGGTAAATGGTCAGTTTCCATTGTGTGGACATTGTGGAGATCTAGAGCATATAGCGGATCAATGCCCATGCATAATTGGTGAAAGTGAAGATGTGAACTATGTGCAAGGTGGGGGTGGTGGAAGAAATTTCAACATGCAATCCAACACATATCACCCGGGCCTTAGAAATCACCCGAATTTTAGCTATGGGAATGCGAATAATCAGCAAAATCCGGGATTTCAAGGCAACAATCAGTCTGGTGGTCAAAGAAATTTCAATCAGAACAGATTTCAGGGCAACTTTCAAGGTGGCTACCAAAATGATCAAAGAGAACAAGCTGGGTCGTCTAACACTTCGGGGGGTAACGATGTGATGGAGAGTGTGAAACATGGGTGCTAAAGTGTTTATCTTACGTGATTTAATCCGTTTTATGTGATTATATGCTTGGAATATGTTTACTGCGAGTATTTGTATTATTTGCAGGTAAAACGCGTAATTCGATGACGTTAGAGTGTTTAAAGAAAAAAAAGCAGTACATGTGCCCGTTTGGAAAAGAGTTAAAAGTGTTTAACCTTAATTATAAAAAGATGCATGTAACAAACCCATGGAGTTGGCAGTCCACATAAATACATATGTATACATATAGAGGTGGGAATAAAACAAAACAATTGTAGGCAGACATATTGGAGAACAAGACACGTAAAGTCAAAAAGAAAATGGTCAAAGTCATCATCATAACTCACGCAGACAAAGGGAAGAGGTAGCACACAAAGTCAACATCATCATGGTTTCATAGATCTTGGGGGACGAGATTTTTAACATACAAAACTTTGTGAGAGCATTTAATATATAAATGTTGACAATTGGTTTGGTGCTCACGAAATTCACAGCAGGTATCACATGTGACTTACGGAATCAAGACAAAAAGAAAAAGAGTGGAAACATGAGCTGCACGTCCATTTACATTATGTTGGGCTCCCACTTCGTGGGCTTGATTAATTCACAAAAGTGGCAGCCAGCCACTATCCACGAAATATTGGAGGAATTATTAATTTGGGGGAGTCATCATATCGAAGGGGGGACATCTCGAAAGTTTGTCAGCCGTATAACATCACTTTTGGCTCTCAACATCATCATCGACCATTCATCATCCGCACAAACATCGAATCGACCATGAGTTCAACCTTTAACCAAGCTTTTGATCGGACAAGCATCATGAGCGGCTAAATCATACGTGGCTTCCTCCAGACAGATGGTTCAGTTAGGTTTTATTTAATTTCAGTTTTATTCATGTTTGGAATTACTTTTGGATTGACAAACCTTTATAAGTAATTTGATGTGTTGATTTTGTTTGAACTATTTGCTTGTGTTTTTGAGTCCTTACTTTACCATTTGTTCGGTTGATGACAAAACCTTGTAGCGGAGTGGGTGACATAGAGTAGGTTGATTCACGCTAGTGAATAGGGTTAATTGACTTATAAGAGATCTGATGACAAAGACCCGTTTTCAGTAACCAATCAAACTAATCAACTTTCCCACACTATGTCTATGTGGTGTCCATTATTGAATTAAACTGAGATTTTGTAAACCTAGAACCTGAAGTTTGGAGGAGGTTACCTTTACCACTATTGTTTTCTAAATCACGTAATTTAGACTTTATTTTCTAAAAAAAACAACCAAACCAACCAATTAGTTATTTTATTTAGTTAATTTAGATAGAAAACCAATTCTGACCACATACTCCTCGTGGACCGACACCCTACTTACCCTAACTAGTTAAGGTATTTAGGAACTTTTTATAAATATTTTTTGACCGACCAAACGACATCGATCAAAATGGCGCCGTTGCCAGAGGAGGATTGTGGAAAGTGTGTAATGCTCAGTTTTAATTAACTACTATAGAAAAAGTAAAACTCAATTGTGGATTTGATTGGTTATGAGAAACAACTAAATTAACGAACTAAAATTGAGATTTAAATAAATAGGAAGAAAGATGGTTCCTCCAGATTTCAGGTTTGCAAACAAGTTCAGTTATGTGTTTAATCAAAACATTCACATAGACATAAGTGTTTAACCTAATTAACCAATTGTGATAACCAACGACTAAGTACTCCGGTCAATACATAACGGGAGGTTATCGAATGATTATCAATTACAATTACAAACCCTAACCCCATGTCAAATATATCCCAATTACTAGAACTCTCGGGAACTGAATGCTTAGAAATTAAGGTTTAAATAAATGCAATCAGTCAATCTAAAATCCATGGTGAAAAGCATCGGATGCTTAGATCACCAAGTTACAATGATTAGAAACACATAAAAGTACCTAATTACACAAACCCTCCATCCGGAGGAAACCACAAAAAGTTTAGCCGCTCATCTCGCACGAAGAATCTTCAAAAGCTTGAATTGATGAAGAAATCATGGTTGATTCAGTGATGGAATTGAGAATCTTGATGGAATTGAGGTGAAAAAGTCTTCAACTTTGAGTATCTTGATGCCTTGGATCGATTGTGAATGATAGATAATGAGAAACTAGGGTTTTTATCTTATAAAACCCTCTAAAATAAGCCCAATTCGCGCTCCCCTATTGCCCAGCTTCACCCACAGTTCATAACCGTGGGTCACAGTTTACCTTTGCTGCACTAACAGGGATTCTGAACAGGGAGTCACAGTCTGAAGTGGGGGTCACGGTATAGACTTGCTGTTGGTTTTATAACTATACACTCCTGAAGCATGACCCATGGTTTACAAACCATGGGTAAGAACGTGAAGTGCAACACTTTTCTCCAACAATTGTGCAACTTTCATAGAATGGCAAAATTGGTCCCCCAACTAAACTCCCATCATCTTCTTAACATTTACCCATCATATAACTTTCGTTTAATGACCCGGAGACCCCTCAAACTTCAATATCTCTTATTTCTTCAATATTTCAACTATAGTTAACTTCCAATTAATTACCAAACGGCCCCTGAACTTTGTTCTTTCATACTCCTTTCACTCGTGGGCCTTCATATCACCCGAACAAACTTCAATATTCATCCTCGAACTGCAATATCCCATCCAAAGCTCACAACTTCATCTTTAACCATCGTACATGCACCGATTTACGTGTTTTACCTACAAATCACCAAAATCTCATAGTTACTTCATTCCAAGCAAATAGACACATCAAATACACATAAAACATGATAATTAACCACTCTAAAGCTCGGGTTTCACCCTCTCCATCACATTCCCACACTTACCTTTGCTTGTCCCCAAGCAAACCAACTAGAACTAGTCACCATGGCAACAACACCTCTAAACCTCTTAACCGGTTCAACCTGTTCAGTCCCAAGTCATACCCATCCCATAGACTGACACAATCGAGATTGACAGTCTGACAAGTAATGATGCAATTTCAAAAACTTAAGACTTGTCTATCTAAAACTAACATGTTTGCAATTAGACACACGCTACACGCCACTCACAATGTACTCTCCTCTCAGGTTAATATCTGGACTAGCGTGTAATGTGCTAGTATATAAAACACTCAAAAAGCAAACATGAAATCCTGCAATCATAAGCTTGTATGACAATCACACCTCCACCGTATTGTCTACCATGGCACATATCAAAAGGACTTTCGGGTTTTGGGCTTAAGGTAAAGGTAGGAAATTATTTTTAGGTTCTTTTTCTTTTCTAATTGGCTCACAAACAATAACCAAACCGTGATAACTTTATTCAAACACAACTTATACTTTTGGGTTGGTTTCTACCCAAGAACATAGACGATATTCATACACTTCTATTTTTGTTCTTTTCTTCTTTTCTATTTTTTTTCTTTTTTTTTTCACTTATTTTCTATATTTTTCAACTTTTTTCCTTTTTCATAGCAATATTATCACGGTCGGTTTTTCATAAATAACAGCGGGTAAACAAACGAAAGGTAGATAGGCTCAACAGGGCTACTAAGGGAAATTTGGTGAATAACACAAAAGAAACACCAAACACAATTTTAATTCAGATTTAAACCTCTGATATACCCCAAAATCACGTAATACCTTCTTCTTCTTCTTCACAAGACTCCATAGCAACCTTCATAACTTGCTCGTTTCTTCATCAAATCGAGTGATTCAAGGCTCTAACTTGAGTATTTTTTCGAGAGGAACACATCTACAACCTCGGTTTCCTCTGAAAACATCCAGAATCTCACGAATCATATCGAGCACGAAGAACCCTAATTTCCAAATTTGGGGGTTTTTCTTCTAACGTGAATCTAAAGTTATATAAGTGTTTTTACAAGCCTCCTAAGACAGCAAGGTATGATTTTAACCCCTGCATTCTTTGTAATCGATGAACTTAAGGTATGGTGAGTTGTTTTGCTTTTGAATCTTGCATGATTAGTCATACTATGTTTGATTAAGAGTGTTAGGAGACATAAATGGATGAACATTGTTCTTGAATTGCTGAACTAAAAAGGGCAGGGGTATGCACATGTTTTTAGATGAACATATGACCATTGATGATGATGTAAAACTTGTTTAAAAGCCGTTAATGATAAAAATCTGAAATTCTTTATGAAGGTAATGAATCGGACATCATAGGTGATGATTTCACGAATTAATAAGTATGGTCATGATGTAGAACAAGTGTGGGGATGTTCACGGGAACATACACTTGTTCTTGATTGCGCTTTAAACCGAAGTAAACTGATTAATTGTTGTGTTGTTTGGCTAATTGTGCACAGATGGGTCGAAAAAGAGATGCAGGAAAACAGAAAGCGGTGGAACCTGCCGCACCGGCTAGAGAGAGGAAAAGGAGAGGCACTGGAATTGAAACTAGGGATGCTGAAATGGAGGAAGTGCAAGTAGCGGTCATAGAACCGCAACACGGTATTGGAGATGTTCCGTTTACGGTTCAAAGGAAGGAAGGACCACTTAGCAAGATGGACGCCGCCTATCAACCGGAGTTATATTACGAAAAAATGGGCGCGGAGATGACGATTAAGGCTAATTTGGCTCTCGAGAAAGTGGTGTACAAGCCCGATTTCAAAGCTTTGGGTTTCCACAATATGTTAGAAGATCTTGGGTGGGGAGCTGTGATGGAATTTCAGGGTAACAAGAAAGGGGATATTTATTTGAAAAGTGTTTTAGAATGGATGAGCACATTGACAAAGGATGACGGGCCAACTCCGCCGAAGACCACTACATTGACCGGCATGGTGAACGGGAAGCCAGCTACGATGTCATTCGCAACCCTGAGACAGTTAGCCCCGTTTGATTCAAAGGCAGATAAGTTTTATAATTATGTCAAGGAAAATGATTTGTTCTTGCATCAGAAAAATTTGGCCAGTGAGAGTGTAATGCACCGAGAAGTGTTTATGCTAGAGAAGGGAGAAGTCACAATGAAGCGGGACCATCTTAAGCCGTTGGTACGGTTGTTGTTTAGTTTTGTGACAGCGAATGTGAGCCCGAGGGTAGGTGATAAATCGATGCTGAGGTTATGGGAAATACCGATTTTATATGCTATCTTGACTGGAGAAATCAAGTTTTCTTTTCGACATCTGGTATTGCTGAATGTATGGAGATGCCGAAATCAAAAAGGAAAGAAACTGACACCTCATGTGCGCTTGATCAGTGCGTTGTTAGAAAAACAACAAGCTTTGCTTCCAACAGAGGAACCGTACAATAGGCCGCATATGGTTTACCGACTTAGTGAAGTTTGCTTGCATGAGAACCATTTATATAAGCAAACAAAAGTGTGGCACAAAATTGAATTCAGTGATAAAGCAAAGTTGAAGATTTTACAGTGGGGTAAGGAGAAACCGAGTCAGGGCGAAATGGATGACTTAGACTCCAGCGATGAGGAGTTGATAAGAAAAAAGAGGGCAGCTGGAGAGCTTGGTGGCGAGGGGTCAAGTGTTCGAGCAGAAGAAATGGTACAGTATGAGCCGAGACATTCGGGTTATTCATGGGGAGTGTTTGACGACGAGATGCAAGCGAGAGTAGATAGTAGTCGGCCACCGGAGTATGCTGATTGGGAAATGTGGCAGAAGGCTATCTATGATCAAGGGACGAGGCAGGATGTCAATAGAGAACGACAGCATGACGAGTTGATGGCGTACATGCGTCGATCTGATCAGGTAAGGCATATGGATGCTCAGATGGAGCTGAATTTGCAAGCTTATGACAGGAATCAAACTCGAAGGCATCTGGATTATTATGCCGGGGTCCCCATTGTTGAAAATCCACCGTATGTGGATTATAGTCAGTTACCTCCGTATGAGCCAGGCATGCCTCGACATCCGATGCCTCAAGTACATGGTTCAATGTGGCTTTCGCGACAGTATTCGGAGCCACATTTTCAGAGTTCGTACCCGTACCGGCCACCACCGTATGAGTATCCTGTGCAGCAACAACATCAAGAGCCTCAGTCGTCATCTGCACAGCAACAGGAGCAGCAAGGAGGGCATCTAGCAGACATATTTGATATGAGCTCATTCTATGAGCATTTGGGCGGTTTTTATGGTGGGCCACCGGGTCCGTCATATCAGTGAGGCACTCTCTGATTCGTTCAGGTCCATGTGCTCTCTCCCGTTATGAACAACTAACTGCTCTCTCCCGTTCAGAGCCCCGCTTGCGGTCTGCTCATATAATGTAATATATGTGTGGGCGCTCGGGGGGGCAAAAGCAAAAGTGCACTAATTTTTAACGTTATTTTACTAATTTCGTGAAAATAACGTTAAAAAGAGGGGATCGTTAATCAGGCATCATGTGGTGGCGTTGATAGCCGAAAGACAAGGGGGTACATGCACCAATTGGCGTTTGTCTCAATTGCTGAGTGTTATGTGCCTTATGTCCAAGGCTTGATGCAAAACCACAATCGAGCGGGGGTCTCATTGGAAGCAGCCTCTCTATTCCTACGGGGTAGAGGTAAGGCTGTCTACATCCCACCCTCCTCAGACCCTACCTTAGCTTTGCTATAGGTGGGATATACTGAGTACGATGATGATGATGATGATGCTTGGTGGTGTTTAAACTATATGTGTCGTTTTATGGGACGTGTTTTGTTTAGTTTGTTTTGGTATGAGTTAGCCGCTCATGTAGGTTTGTTTGGTTGGATTCCCGGGCTATATTTTAAAAGCACCATACATTGGGGACAATGTATCCCAAGTGTGGGGATGGGGGAGCCCGGGAAAGGATTTGTGGATAAAGCTTTGAAGCGATTGAAAGTGGTTGAAATCGATGAAAATTGGAAAAAATTGAAAATTAAAAAAAAAAAAAATTTGAAATTTTTCATCGCCTTAGACAAGCTAATTGGATAAGAAAACCTAAAGCTTCAATCACTAATAGGCTTCTTACCGGTAGTAAGCTAGATTAGTCCCTTGTCATGGTTATCCCTTTAAGTTTCATGAGAGTAGGTTTGACAAGCGTTTTATAGGAAATGAGTTGAAAAGAGATGTCTATCTAGGGGTAACATGTTTTAATTGCATATGCTACATGTCGTCAACCTTTTTACCTTTTTCTTGGTGAGATCTTGAGCCTGTAGACGGATAGGATACATTATATGATAAATTCATTTGTTGAGTGCAGGCTACGTGTTATTCTGTGTTAGAACTTGTGTGATTCGATACATGCCGAGACTGTGGGTTTGACATGTGCACATGTGTGATAAAGGCATTAGGATTTCCTGTTACACCCTTTTGTGTTTGTGTTTCTTTTGTGTTATTCACCAAATTTCCCTTAGTAGCCCTGTTGAGCCTATCTACCTTTCGTTTGTTTACCCGCTGTTATTTATGAAAAACCGACCGTGATAATATTGCTATGAAAAAGGAAAAAAGTTGAAAAATATAGAAAATAAGTGAAAAAAAAAAGAAAAAAAATAGAAAAGAAGAAAAGAACAAAAATAGAAGTGTATGAACATCGTCTATGTTCTTGGGTAGAAACCAACCCAAAAGTATAAGTTGTGTTTGAATAAAGTTATCACGGTTTGGTTATTGTTTGTGAGCCAATTAGAAAAGAAAAAGAACCTAAAAATAATTTCCTACCTTTACCTTAAGCCCAAAACCCGAAAGTCCTTTTGATATGTGCCATGGTAGACAATACGGTGGAGGTGTGATTGTCATACAAGCTTATGATTGCAGGATTTCATGTTTGCTTTTTGAGTGATTTATATACTAGCACATTACACGCTAGTCCAGATATTAACCCGAGAGGAGAGTACATTGTGAGTGGCGTGTAGCGTGTGTCTAATTGCAAACATGTTAGTTTTAGATAGACAAGTCTTAAGTTTTTGAAATTGCATCATTACTTGTCAGACTGTCAATCTCGATTGTGTCAGTCTATGGGATGGGTATGACTTGGGACTGAACAGGTTGAACCGGTTAAGAGGTTTAGAGGTGTTGTTGCCATGGTGACTAGTTCTAGTTGGTTTGCTTGGGGACAAGCAAAGGTAAGTGTGGGAATGTGATGGAGAGGGTGAAACCCGAGCTTTAGAGTGGTTAATTATCATGTTTTATGTGTATTTGATGTGTCTATTTTCTTGGAATGAAGTAACTATGAGATTTTGGTGATTTGTAGGTAAAACACGTAAATTGGTGCATGTACGATGGTTAAAGATGAAGTTGTGAGCTTTGGATGGGATATTGCAGTTCGAGGATGAATATTGAAGTTTGTTCGGGTGATATGAAGGCCCACGAGTGAAAGGAGTATGAAAGAACAAAGTTCAGGGGCCGTTTGGTAATTAATTGGAAGTTAACTATAGTTGAAATATTGAAGAAATAAGAGATATTGAAGTTTGAGGGGTCTCCGGGTCATTAAACGAAAGTTATATGATGGGTAAATGTTAAGAAGATGATGGGAGTTTAGTTGGGGGACCAATTTTGCCATTCTATGAAAGTTGCACAATTGTTGGAGAAAAGTGTTGCAATTCACGTTCTTACCCATGGTTTGTAAACCATGGGTCATGCTTCAGGAGTGTATAGTTATAAAACCAACAGCAAGTCTATACCGTGACCCCCACTTCAGACTGTGACTCCCTGTTCAGAATCCCTGTTAGTGCAGCAAAGGTAAACTGTGACCCACGGTTATGAACTGTGGGTGAAGCTGGGCAATAGGGGAGCGCGAATTGGGCTTATTTTAGAGGGTTTTATAAGATAAAAACCCTAGTTTCTCATTATCTATCATTCACAATCGATCCAAGGCATCAAGATACTCAAAGTTGAAGACTTTTTCACCTCAATTCCATCAAGATTCTCAATTCCATCACTGAATCAACCATGATTTCTTCATCAATTCAAGCTTTTGAAGATTCTTCGTGCGAGATGAGCGGCTAAACTTTTTGTGGTTTCCTCCGGATGGAGGGTTTGTGTAATTAGGTACTTTTATGTGTTTCTAATCATTGTAACTTGGTGATCTAAGCATCCGATGCTTTTCACCATGGATTTAATTGACTGATTGTAACTGATTGCATTTATTTAAACCTTAATTTCTAAGCATTCAGTTCCCGAGAGTTCTAGTAATTGGGATATATTTGACATGGGGTTAGGGTTTGTAATTGTAATTGATAATCATTCGATAACCTCCCGTTATGTATTGACCGGAGTACTTAGTCGTTGGTTATCACAATTGGTTAATTAGGTTAAACATTTATGTCTATGTGAATGTTTTGATTAAACACATAACTGAACTTGTTTGCAAACCTGAAATCTGGAGGAACCATCTTTCTTCCTATTTATTTAAATCTCAATTTTAGTTCGTTAATTTAGTTGTTTCTCACTAACGACAGGCAATGATCTTTATTCTTTGATTTTGAAGAATGCTGAAAATGTTGCGAAGAAACAAAGCCCCGTTTTCTCAAAACCACCAACTTCTGCTGTTACTTCTGGCCCTACTAACAATGATCTTTATTCTTTGATTTTGCAGATGAGGGACTACATGCAACAGCAGGACAAAACTAACGACAGGATCCTTCGAGAGATTGATGACATCAAGAAATTGAAGAGACTAGCGGAGGATCACTCTCTATTGATGCCGAGATCACTGAATTTCGACACTCCGGCCATAACTGCCCAACACTCTGCTGCAGCTGATGTCCAGTTTCAAGGTGAATCATTGGGAATGCGTTTTGGATCATCGGCAATAACACAAGCTCAGGGATCCTACTTTCAGCCTTCAGGATCTTCGTTTCAGCATCAGGGATCCTTTTTTAGTTCCGGAGGATATGTGGGAGCGCAGACAGTTCAAGGATCCTCATCCTAGGGTCAGGGATCCTTTCAGGTTCAAGGATCCTCCACTCAGGTCCAAGGATCCTCTCAGGGTCAAGGATCCTCATTTCGGGATCATGGACCCTTCCAGGTTCAAGGATCCTCCTCTCAGGTTCAGAGATCCTCATCTCAGGTTTATGGATCCATGGAGTATCCTCCAAGACCCCCTGTCTCGGTGCATCAGGGATCCAACATCTTTCAGGATCAAGGATTCTTAAGGAGTGTACAGCCCGGAAGTTCAGATGTTCATCTAGGAGACTTCATCCCTATGCAAACTATTGCTTCAACTGGTCCCTCAATTATACCAGAATCCCGCCAATATGGATTCACATCTGGAGTTCCAAACTTGAATCCTTCAAGAGGTAATAATTTGAATAATTCTTATAATACTAACCATGGCTTTGTGCAGGATACAGGTATCAACCAAGCTATAGCTAGGGAATTACAGAAACTGAAGGATATGATATCCAGCGTTCTAGGAGTGGTTAAGCCCATTCCGGAAATTGCAGATGGAAGCCACAAGATATCTCATTTTGCACCACCTATTTATGATGCAGAAATTCCAAAGAGGTTCCAAATACCACCATGAAGCTATATGACGACTCAACGGATCCAGAAGAACATGTAGCTCAATATAGAGAAAGGATGGAGATCAATCCCATCCCAGAGATGTTAAAAGAAGCATGTCTATGCAAGGGGTTTGGATCCACATTAATAGGATCAACTCTAAATGGCAGCTAAGTCTTCCCCCTTACTCTATTACTTCATTTGCTAATCTAGTTAATCTGTTTAATAGCCAATTCTCATGCAGTAGAAAATTTGAACGTTTAACTAGTGATCTATACAGGATAACACAAGGTCAAAATGAATCACTTAGAGATCATATTACTAAATTCAGTAAAGAATCCTTAGATATTCCTAATTTGGATATTGCTACGGCTGTAGAAGCCTTCAAAATGGGTTTACTTAGGGATTCATTGTTCTATGATGATCTTGTCATGACCCCTTGCAGGAATCTTGATGAAGTGAGAACCAGGGCCCTTAGATTTATCCGATTAGAGGATGATAAAAGGATCCAAGAAAGACTGGCAGGATCCTCGAAGCGGGAAACGCAAGGATCCTACTTCAGGAACAACAAGTCCAAATCTTATAACAAGTCTGATAATCAAAACGTGCATGCAATAGAACAGGAAGAGGATGATGAGGATTATCCTCCCATTTCTGAATATTGTTTTTCTGTTGATAACAATGAACTGATCCTTGCAATGCAGAACCTAGGTGAAAAAGCAAGATGGCCCAGAAAAAGTGATAAGCCAGCTGTTTTGGTCAAAAATCACACAAGGATAATGCAACCAAATCTGATTTTGTGAGGTGTGATGCTTGAATCAATGAACAATGTTAAGGATAACTCAGAAATGTAATGGACAAACGACACAAGGATTTATACGAGGAAAAAGCCCTTGATCAAGAGTTGATCTCCGGCATAAAAAACCTCGGGTGATAGAAACTACCAATCACCAACTAAGATTAATCAAAAGAAGTTTACAACTCGGGATGATAACAAGCTTGTTACAAGGATCACTAGTGTGCAATGTGCAAAAAAATGTATGAAATCGCCAAGTAGTGTTCGAGAGCTGATTGAGAGCTGTTACGAGAGTGTGTGAATGCCAAAATTAGCTAAGTGTTCTACTCAAGCTTGTTATCCCCATTTTAAATTAGAAATAGCTAAAATAACAAACTGCCCGACAATTATGCAAGCTCCCCACGATCTCCACAACGTCCACCAGAGCCAAGCACGTGTGGAATATTTAGGAAATATGCTCCAGGAATTTCGGTGAGACTTGGTCCATGCCTTTGCTCCTGCAAAACAAGCTTACGTACAAGGTAGACAATTGTTAGTATAAGGATAACAATAAGGATCCTGAATCCTGATCCTGCAACACCTGCTGAGGATCCTTAATTCAAACAGAATTGAGGATCCATGATCCTGGCAGCACTTGAGGATCCGTGATCCTTAGGATTGGAAAATCATCCCCTAACACCAGCTGCAACAAAAGACAAATCCAAATGGATCACTAACCCCTTTTCTTTTTGTTGTTTTGCAGCTATCTCTGTCTCTCATATCATTCCATCACCTGCAACCAAGGAGAGGATCACCGCTTTCCGGAATCTTGATCCCGCTATAAGATCATTTCAAGTAAACACCAAGGATTCTCAAGAAGTATCCTCAGGCTTAGTCACAATGTCAAGTAAGTATCCGAGTTTGTATTAAATGTTGAAAATAAAACAAGAATACTTATCTGTTGTTTTGGATTGATAGGTGCTGGAAAATCCTCAAGGTCTTCCACCCGCTTCAGTGTTAGTGATCTTAGCGTTGTGGCTCCTCACTCCGGAAGAAAGAAAACTGCTGCTAGCCCGAGTGCCGCAGTCCCCAAGCCTATTACCTCCAAGGGGGGAAAGAAGAGGAAGGCCTCTGAGGCTGAAAATCTTGAAGGCCTGCCCCTCATCCGTCACCAATTTCAAGAATACTTTGCTGAGGTAAGGATCACTGACTCTGACTGATGATCCTGCCTGCTTAAGGATAATGGATCCTGAACCCTTCCTTTTCTTTTTGCAGAAATTCGCCGAGATCAAAATGCTGTTTGATGCATATGTTGAGGAGGCGGAGCAGAAGCATCTGGAGTATCAAAAATTCTTCCTGGCCAAGGATCAAACTATCTCTCGCCTTGAGAAGGATCTTGCTCTGGCAAAGCAGCAGGTGGTCATGGCCCAGATAAATGCTGATCATGAGAAGCGCGACCTGCTGGAGGATGCTAAAGTCTCTGCTGCCATCACTATGTATAAGATGAAGCTGCAAATGGCTCAGGAGGCTGAGGATCCTGACTTTGACAGGACCACTTGGGACAAGGAGGGCTGGAAGGCGAAGCTGGCTGAGCTAGACGATGAGGAGGAGGGTACCGAGGTCTTGGCGATTGAGGCAAGTGGCAGCGGGAAGGATCAAGCTGGTGGTGATGCAGCCAAGGTGTGAGCTGCAGAAATGGGCGATGATGGACATTTCTAGACGCGGCCGGAGCCCATTTAGGATTTGAAAGTTTTTTGGTTGTGATGTTTTGAAACAATGTTGGGTTGTAATTTGAACAATAGTTTTTAGGATTATGGATCATGGATCCTTAGACAATAGGTAGGATAATAGGTGGTGGAGGGATCCTCTGTTTAGGGGATGAAGCCACTTGTTATCCTGCCCTCTTATATTTCCTGCACTTCAAAGACCTATTAACAATGGACACCCTTTGCCAACCCAAGTGGACGGGCCACGTATTGCTGGTAGAAACTTGGGTTGGCAATTTTGACAACCTTAAAAGGGTTTAACCTTTGTGAATAAATAAAACTTTAACTTTTTGGCTATTTCCCGTGTTGTTATCCTTATGAATTCTTTATTTTTCTACTATTGTTATTCACTTTCTATGAATTTGTAAGTAAAGAATAAAGGTTTAATAAATCATGTTTAAAATTTTTAGGATATGATCAAGGATTAAATATCCTATAGTCGATAAATTCAGAAAAGTTATGCAACTTAAGGATCATTAGTTCTGTTGTCAAAGGATAAGGGTCACTTATATAAATAAAGAATAAAATCAAAGTGTTTTAGGATCATACCTGAGAATCCAAGTTAGGATCTTAACCTTTAACATCTATAATTAGGATAACCAAAAGACAAACCTTAGTAGAAGGTAAGGATCAGGGATCCTTAGCTGTTTAACTTCGAAAGCCTGAAACAGAATATATCTTGGGACTAAGCCAATATAAGAGAAAAGTTAGTAACTGGGGACAAGCCCAACAATTCTGGGGACAAGCCCAATATACTGGGGACAAGCCCAAAGGATAACTGGGGACAAGCCCAAAGGATAACTGGGGACAAGCCCAAAGGATCTTGTGTAAACCGGAGTATGGCCCTCACTGGCGACTATCCAAACTTAGTGACATGAAAATGCCAAAACCTTAGCTAACGTGAAAATGTTAGAAACCTTAGGAACGGATGTATGGTACCCGTCTATCATTATACGTAGGATCCCGGATACAGCCAGTACAATGAAATTGTCAGCCCCTAAAGCGAGTACTGGTCCCATTGCCATGAACTGTACCAGGATCATCGTGCGCTACTGGCGATACTGGGGACAGGCCCAAAAACTGGGGACTAGCCCAAATAACTGGGGTTAAGCCCAAATAACCGGGGTCAAGCCTAAATAACTGGGGTCAAGCCCAAATAACTGGATACTTCTGTGGATACTCAATCCTTTGTTAAGGATACCTAAACCTTCTGCAAAACTCAGAATCAAGTCAAAGGAGGATAAAGGATCCAGGATCCTTATCCTTGTATATAAGATAATTAAAGAATGAAATAGTTTGAGATTAGATCATTAACAAAATGAGGATCCTCTGTCCTGTAAGGATCCTTCAAGGATGTGGATCATGAATATTGCTAAGGATCACAAATCCTTATCACATGAAGTATCTCTTCAAGTGGATAGCATTCCAAGCTCTTGGTAGCAAATCACCTTCCATTGTTAGCAATCGATATGCCCCCTTTCCTGCTTCAGCTTCAATCAAATAGGGGCCTTCCCACTTTGGTGTTAACTTCCCATCAGCAGGATTGGCGGTGTTCTGAAATGCTTTCCTTAATACCATATCACCAACTTAGAATTTCCTGATCCTGACATTTTTGTTGTAGGCTCCGGCCATCCTTTGTTGATAACTGGCCATCCTTACCCTTGCCAAATCCCTGAGTTCTTCTATAGTATCCAAGTCTTGAACCAAGTTTTCAGCATTTCGTTCAGGATCACGGATGCTTGTTCTTGCAGTGGGAACCACCATCTCTGTAGGGATCACTGATTCTGCTCCAAATACCAAAGAGAATAGAGTTTGGCCAGTAGCATTCTTGGGAGTTGTCATGTCAGCCCATAATACATAAGGTAGTTCTTCTGCCCATTTTCCTTTCTTGGATCCAAGCTTCTTCTTCAAGTTGTTGATGATGATCTTGTTGGATGATTCTGCCTGACCATTAGCTTGTGGGTGGACTGGTGTTGATGTTATCATCTTAATCCCCCAGCTGTCACAAAAGTTAGTAGTTCTACTCCCAATAAATTGGGATCCATTACCACAAATAATTTCAGAAGGAATACCAAATCTAGTAATAATGTTTCTCTTAATAAAGGATATCACTTCCTTTTCTCTGACTTGAGCAAAGGCTTCAGCCTCTATCCACTTGGAGAAGTAATCAGTCATAGCAAGCATGAATACTTTTCCACCAGGTGCCTTAGGAAGCTTACCAACTATATCCATTCCCCATATCATAAATGGCCAAGAAGGGGATATAGGATGCAAAAACTCTGCTGGTGGGTGAAGGATATTACTATGTCTCTGACAAGGATCACACTTCTTGGCATATTCCACAACATCCCTCTTCATAGTAGGCCAATTGTATCCTGTCCTTAGGATCCTTGAGAACACTGCCCTGCCCCCAGTGTGGTTTCCACAATCTCCTTCATGGAAATCCTTTAGGACTTCTTGGATTTCAGGATCCTCAAAGCACCTTAGATATAGTCCTGCAAGAGATCGTTTATATAACATGTTATTCAATATTGTGAATTGAGATACCTTGATTTTGAAAGCCCTGGGGTTTTCTCCTGTAGGAATATCTCCATGTTGTATGTATCTCATGATTGGAAGGATCCATGATCCTGAATGAGATTGTGTATCATCACTAGGGATGATTGCAGAATCTTATCCTATCTCCATGGCTACATGATCCTCGATAGCAGGGGTTAGGATGTGGATAATAGGGATCCTGATATCCTCTGAAATCTTCAAGGATGATCCTAGATTGGCCAATGCATCAGCTTCTGCATTCTCTTCTCTGGGTACCTGTGTCAAACTGAAGGAAACAAAAGAGAGTGCCAATTCTTTAACTATCTCTAAATATTTGATTAGCTTTTCACCTTTAACAGCATAGGATCCATTAAAGTGATTAGTAATTAACAATGAATCTACATGTACCTCAAGATACCTGATCCTCATATGCTTGGCAATTTACAAACCAGCTATCAAGGGTTCATATTCAGCCTCATTATTAGTAGTTTGAAACTCACAAGCTATGGAGTGGGGTATTATGTCCCCCTGTGGCGATTTTAGTAGTATTACAAGTCCTGTTCCGTTGACATTAGAAGCTCCATCAGTAAAGAGTATCCAAGGATCCTTAGTTTCTTCTAGCTGTTGGACCTCTAATTCAGCTTCCTTTTGCAAGTCACTACTGAAATCTGCCACAAAGTCAGCTAAGGCTTGGGATTTAATGGCAGTCCTTGGTTCATATTTTATATCATAAGCACTAAGCTTCACTGCCCACTTAGCCATCCTTCCTGACATTTCAGTTTTCCTGAGAACATTCTTAATTGGAATATTAGTCTTAACAATAATGGCATGAGTTTCAAAATAATGCCTTAATTTAGTAGATGCCATAATTAGTGCAAGGATAAGTTTTTCTAAATGTGAATACCTGGATTCAGCATCAAGCAAACTCTTACTTACATAATAAACAGGATGTTGTGTACCTTCGTGATCCTTAATAAGGACCGCACTTACTGCTTTAGAAGATACCGCCAAATACAAGGATAATATATCCCCTTTTTCTGGTTTCATCAAGGCAGGGGCTGAGGATAGGTAATCCTTAAGAGCTTTGAGAGCATTTTCATGCTTTTCAGTCCACTCAAATTTCTTGTTCTTCCTCAAAATGTCATAAAATTCCTTGCATTTTTCTGAGGATTTGGATATGAATTTGTTCAAGGCTGCGATCCTGCCTGTCAATCTTTGCACATCCTTGGCATTGGCAGGAGATTTGATATTCACAATAGCCTTAATTTGTTCTGGACTTGCTTCAATGCCTCTTTTTGTCACCATATAGCCTAGGAATTTACCTGCTTTAACACCAAAGTGACACTTGGAAGGATTTAGTTTCATATTAAATTTATCAAGGATATTGAATGCTTCCTCCAAGTCTCTAAGGTGATCCTCAGCTTTCTTGGACTTAACCACCATGTCATCTATGTAGACTTCCATAGTGTGTCCAATTTGTTCCTTGAACATCATATTGACTAGCCTTTAATAAGTAGCACCTGCATTCCTTAGTCCAAATGGCATAGCAATATAACAATATATACCAGTTGGGGTCATAAAGGTTGTATCCTCTTGATCAGATGGTTCCATCTGAATTTGTTGAAATCCAGATGAAGCATCCATAAAAGTCAACAACTCATGACCCGCGGTAGCATCCACCATGGAGTCAATGTGGGGTAATGGGAAAGGATCCTTGGGACATGCCTTGTTTAATTCAGTAAAATAGACACATACCCTCCACTTTCCGTTTTTCTTTTGAACAACAACCACATTGGCTAACCACCTTGGATACTTAACCTCTCTTATCATACCTGCCCGAAGTAGTTTATCTACCTCTTCCTGGATAATATCATTCCTTTCAGGTGCAAACTTCATCCTCTTCTGTCATGTCCTCATGCTTCCAGGCAAAGGTAGTTTTCCTCCTCTTAAGGAAGGATACTAGATCCTGTTCAATGTTGCTGAGGATCCCTGATCCTTTGAAGACTATGGATTCAGGATCATGAGGATCCATAAGGATTTCTTTCACATCTTGTTCTCGTGCCTCCAAGACATCTCTTGAAGGATGCTTTAATTGCTATTGCTCCATTGGTCTTGATGCTGGCTTCATTGATGACGTGTAACAATTCTTAGCTTCTTGTTGATCACTCTCAATTTTCACCACTCCCCATGGACTAGGAAGCTTTACACATTGATGATAGGTAGATGGGACTGCCTTCATGTCATGTATCCATGGCCTGCCAAGGATAACATTACAACAAGATAAGCAATCTATAACACAAAATTTTTGATAAGAATGAAGTCCTTCAATATAGATGGGGAGTTTGATGTCCCCCAATGTATTCTTGGTCTCTCCGCTGAATCCCACAAGAACTGAGGATCTTGGGACAATGTCTGATTCAGGGATGTTCATCTTCTTGAGGACATCAAGCTGAATGATGTTTACTGAGCTTCCTCCATCTATCAGGATCCTGCGAACAAAATGGTTAGAAATAAATAGAGTAATAACAAGACCATCATGATGAGGATCCTGCACATCAACATGATCATCCTCATCAAAAGTTATAATTTTATCCTGTGTGACAGTGGAGGTCCGGATGGGTCTGTTTCCATTATCCATCTTGGTTTCCTTGGCATGTCTTTTGGCTGCTGAAAAGGAAGTACCACAAATGTCTGATCCACCGGATATGAAGTTTATAACTTGTGCATCTGCTGGAGGAGTATGAGCCTTTTCTGGGATCCTTTCAGGATCCTGGATCCTTGACTTCTTTCGTCCCAAAATCTCCTTCAAGTGCCCCTTGCTTAACAAGTAACCAATTTCTTTTCTAAGTGCAATACACTCTTCAGTGAGATGTCCGAAATCCTCATGATATGCACACCATTTGGACTTGTCCTTTGTTGCGGCTGGTTTATCACTTTTCCTTGGACATCATGCTTTCTCACCTAGATTCTGCATTGCAAGAATAAGTTCATTGTTATCAACAGAAAAACAGTATTCAGAAATGGGAGAATAATCCTCATCATCCTCTTCCTGCTCTACTGCATGCACCTTCTGGTTGTCGGACTTGTTGTAGGACTTAAACTTGTTATTCTTGAAGTAGGATCCTTGCTTTTCCTGTTTTGAGGATCCTGCCAATCTCTCCTGGATCCTTTTATCATCCTCTAATCGGATAAATCTAAGGGCCCTGGTTCTTAGTTCATCAAGATTCCTGCATGGGGTCATAACAAGATCATCATAGAATAATGAATCCCTAAGCAAACCCATTTTAAAGGCTTCTACAGCCGTAGCTACATCCAGATTAGGAATGTCTAAGGATTCTTTACTAAACTTAGTGATATAATCTCTAAGTGATTCATTTTGACCTTGTGTTACCCTATATAAATCACTAGTTAATCGTTCAAATTTTCTGCTACATGAGAATTGACTATTAAACAGGTTAACTAGATTAGCAAATGAAGTAATAGAGTAAGGGGGAAGACTTAGCAGCCCTTTAAGAGCTGATCCGGTAAGTGTGGATCCGAAACCCTTGCATAGACATGCTTCCTTTAACCTCTCAGGAATTGGATTGATCTCCATCCTCTCCCTGTATTGAGCTACATGCTCCTCTGGATCCGTTGAACCATAATATAGCTTCATAGTTGGTATTTGAAACCTTTTGGGTATCTCAGCATCACAAATAGGTGGTGCAAAACGAGATATCCTATGGCTCCCATCTGCAATTTTAGGAATGGGTTTAACCACTCCTGGAACGCTGGATATCATATCCTTAAGCTTCTGTAACTCCCTAGCCATAGCTTGATTAATACCTGTATCCTGCATAGAGCCATGGTTAGTGTTATAAGAATTATTGAAAGTGTTACCTCCTAGAGGATTCATGTTAGGAATTGCGGATGTGAATTCATATTGACGGGACTCTGGTATGATTGAAGGACCAGAAGAGGCAATGGTCTGCATTGGAATGAAGTCTCCTTGATGAACATCTGTGCTTGGGGGTTGTATACTTCTCAAGAATCCTTAATCCTGAAAGATGTTGGATCCTTGAACCTGAGAGGATCCCTGAAGCTGAGAGGATCCTTGAACCTGAAAGGATCCCTGAGGTTGGATCCTTGGACCTGAGATGAGGATCCTTGAACCTGTGAGGATCCTTGAACCTGTGAGGATCCTTGAACCTGTGAGGATCCTTGAACCTGTAAGGATCCTTGAACCGTATGCGTTCCCATATATCCTCCCGAACTGACGAAGGATCTCGGATGCTGGAAAGAGGACCCCGAAGGCTGAAAATAGGATCCTTTAGGCTGAAAGTGAGACCCAAAAGCCTGACTCATAGTTGTTGCTCCGTAACGCCTTCCCAATGGTTCAGTTTGGTACTGTATGTCTAAGGCTACGAATTGCTGGGCAGTTATAGCTGGAGTGTCGAAATCCAGAGACCTTGGTATCAGAGGAGAGTGATGCTCCCCTGATCTCTTCTGTTTCTTGATGTCACCGATCTCCCGGAGGATCCTTTCGTTGGTTTTGTCTTGCTCTTGTATGTGATCCCTCATCTGCAAAATCAGAGTAAAAAGATCATTAGTAGTAGGATTAGAAGAAACAGAAGAAGTTGGTGGTTTTGGAAAAATGGGGCTTTGTCTCTTTGCAGCATTTTCAGCATTCTTCTGGGATCCAGAAGGTTCATTGCCGGCATTGAACTTGAAGTGCTCTTTGCTGAAGAAGCCATCTGCTAGGTTGTAATGAACCGAAATGATCACAAAAACGAGAGTTTCTCAGGAATGAAGCACCAATTGCCCCACGGTGGGTGCCAAACTGTTTTGGTCAAAAATCACACAAGGATAATGCAACCAAATCTGATTTTGTGAGGTGTGATGCTTGAATCAATGAACAATGTTAAGGATAACTCAGAAATGTAATGGACAAACGACACAAGGATTTATACGAGGAAAAAGCCCTTGATCAAGAGTTGATCTCCGGCATAAAAAACCTCGGGTGATGGAAACTACCGATCACCAACTAAGATTAATCAAAAGACGTTTACAACTCGGGATGATAACAAGCTTGTTACAAGGATCACTAGTGTACAATGTGCAAAAAAATGTATGAAATCGCCAAGTAGTGTTCGAGAGCTGATTGAGAGTTGTTACGAGAGTGTATGAATGCCAAAATTAGCTAAGTGTTCTACTCAAGCTTGTTATCCCCATTTTAAATTAGAAATAACTAAGTTAACAAACTATCCGCAAATGGTGCAAGCTCCCCACGATCTCCATAATGTCCATAAGAGCCAAGCACGTGCGGAATATTTAGGAAATATGCTCCAGGAATTTCAGTGAGACTTGGTCCATGCCTTTGCTCCTGCAAAACAAGCTTACGTACAAGGTAGACAATTGTTAGTATAAGGATAACAATAAGGATCCTGAATCCTGATCCTGCAACACCTGCTGAGGATCCTTAATTCAAACAGAATTGAGGATCCATGATCCTGGCAGCATTTGAGGATCCGTGATCCTTAGGATTGGAAAATCCTCCCCTAAGACTAGCTGCAACAAAAGACAAATCCAAATGGTGTGCATATCATGAGGATTTCGGTCATCTCACTGAAGAATGTATTGCACTCAGAAAAGAGATTGGTTACTTGTTAAGCAAAGGGCATTTGAAGGAGCTTTTGGGAAGAAAAAAGTCAAGGATCCAGGATCTTGAAAAAGTTCTAGAAAGAGCTCCTGCTTCTCCTGCTGATGCATAAATTATCAATTTCATATCCGGTGGATCAGACATATATGGCACTTCCTTTTCAGCAGCCAAGAGGCATGCCAAGGAGACCAAGATGGGATCTTAATAGATGGAGGAAGCTCAGCCAACATCATTCAACTTGATATCCTCAAAAAGATGAATATCCCTGAATCAGAGATTATCCCAAGATCATTAGTTCTCGTGGGATTCAGCGGAGAAACTAAGAATACATTGGGGGACATTAAGCTTCCCATTTACATAGAGGGACTTAATTCTTTTCAGAAATTTTGTGTAATAGATTGCTTATCCTATTGAAATGTTATCCTTGGTAGGCCATGGATACATGACATGAAAGCAGTCCCATCTACATATCATCAATGCGTGAAGCTTCCCAGTCCGTGGGGTGTGGTGAAAATTGAAAGCGATCAACAAGAAGCTAAGAATTGCTATACTTCATCGATGAAACCAGCCTCAAGACCCAGGGAGCAATAGCAATTAAAGCATCCTCCAAGAGATATCCTGGAGGCTAGAGAACAAGATGTGAAAGATATCCTTATGGATCCTCAGGATCCTGAATCCAAAGTCTTCATAGGATCCGGGATCCTCAGCAACATCGAACAGGATTTGGTATCCTTCCTCAAGAAGAGAAAAACTACATTTGCCTGGAAGCATGAAGACATGACAGGTATCTCTAAAGATATAATTACTCATAAGCTTGGCATTGACATGTCATTCAAACCCATACATCAAAAGAGGAGAAAGTTTGCACCTGAAAGGAATGCCATTATCCAGGAGGAGGTAGATAAGCTGCTCAGAGCAGGTATGATAAGAGAGGTTAAGTATCCAAGATGGTTCGCCAATGTGGTTATTGTTCAAAAGAAAAACGGAAAATGGAGGGTATGTGTCGATTTTACTGATTTATACAAGGCATGTCCCAAGGATCCTTTCCCATTACCCTACATTGACTCCATGGTGGATGCTACCGCGGGTCATGAGTTGTTGACTTTTATGGATGCTTTATCTGGATTTCAGCAAATTCAGATGGAACCATCTGATCAAGAGGATACAACCTTTATGACCCCAACTGGTATCTATTGTTATATTGCTATGCCATTTGGACTAAGAAATGCAGGTGCTACTTATCAAAGGCTAGTCAATATGATGTTTAAGGAGCAAATTGGACACACTATGGAAGTCTATATAGATAACATGGTGGTTAAGTCCAAGAGAGCTGAGGATCACCTTAGAGACCTGGAGGAAGCATTCGATATCCTTGACAAATTCAATATGAAATTGAATTCTTCAAAGTGTTACTTTGGTATTAAAGCAGACAAGTTCCTAGGCTACATGGTAACAAAAAGAGGCATAGAGGCAAGTCCAGAGCAAATTAAGGCGATTGTGAATATCAAATCTCCTGCCAATGCCAAGGATGTGCAAAGGTTGACAGGAAGGATTGCAGCCTTGAACAGGTTCATATCAAAGTCATCAGAAACGTGCAAGGAATTCTATGACATTCTGAGAAAGAACAAGAAATTTGAGTGGACTGAAAAGCATGAGAATGCTCTCAAAGCCCTTAAGGATTACCTATCCTCAGCTCCTGCCTTAATGAAACCAGAAAAAAGGGGATGTATTATCCTTATATTTGGCGGTCTCTTCTAAAGCAGCAAGTGCAGTCCTTGTTAAGGATCACGAAGGTATACAACATCCTGTATATTATGTAAGTAAAAGTTTGCTTGAGGCTGAATCCAGGTATTCACATTTAGAAAAACTTATCCTTGCTTTGATTATGGCATATACTAAATTACGCCATTATTTTGAAACTCATGATATCATTGTTAAGACTAATTTTCCAATTAAGAATGTTCTTAGGAAACCTGAGATGTCAGGAAGGATGGCCAAATGGGCAGTGAAGCTTAGTGCTTATGACATAAGATATGAGCCAAGAACTGCCATTAAATCCCAAGCCTTAGCTGACTTTGTGTCAGATTTCAGTAGTGACTTACAAAGGGAAGCTGAGTTAGAAGTCCAACAGCTTGAAGAAACCAAGGATCCTTGGATACTCTTCACAGATGGAGCCTTTAATATCAAGGGAACTAGACTTGGAATACTACTAAAATCGCCACAGGGGGACATAATACCCCACTCAATAGCTTGTGAGTTTCAAACTACTAATAATGAGGCTGAATATGAGGCCTTGATAGCTGGTTTGCAAATTGCCAAGCACATGAGGATCAGGTATCTTGAGGTACATGTAGATTCATTGTTAATTAATAATCACTTTAATGGATCCTACGCTGTTAAAGGTGAAATACTAATCAAATATCTAGAGATAGTCAAGGAATTGGCACTCTCTTTTGTTTCCTTTAGTTTGACACAGGTACCTAGGGAAGAGAATGCAGAAGCTGATGCATTGGCCAATCTTGGATCATCATTGAAGATTCCAGAGGATATTAAAATTCCTATCATCCATATTTTGGCTCCTGCTATTGAGGATCACATAGCTATGGAGATAGGGGAGGATTCTGCAATCATACCTAGTGATGATGCACAATCTCATTCAGGATCATGGATCCTTCCAATCATGAGATATATACAACATGGAGAGATTCCTACAGGAGAAAATCCTAGAGCTTTCAAAGTCAAGGTATCTCAATTTACAATATTAAATAACATGTTATATAAACGATCTCTTGCAGGTCCATATCTAAGGTGCATTGAGGATCCTGAAATTCAAGAAGTCCTAAAGGATTTTCATGAAGGAGATTGTGGAAACCACACTGGGGGCAGGGCATTGTTCTCAAAGATCCTTAGGACAGGATACTATTGGCCTACTATGAAGAAGGATGTTGTGGATTATGCCAAGAAATGTGATGCTTGTCAGAGACATAGCAATATCCTTCATCAACCAGCAGAGCTCCTGCATCCTATATCCTCTTCTTGGCCATTCATGAGATGGGGAATGGATATAGTTGGTAAACTTCCCAAAGCACCAGGAGGAAAAGTGTTTATGCTTGCTGTTTTGGTCAAAAATTACCGAAGCAATTTAGTGATAAAATTAGTTAAGTGAGGTAGTGTGCTAAAAAGTGTGTTGAAAATATGCTGGTTAAGTTGTTTGGAAAAACAGTATTCAGGATACGGCTCAGGATATTGAGTTGTATCTACGATCAAACAATGAGCAAAAAGTAAAGGGGGTGACACGAGATATACGAGGAAAGCCCTTGATCAATCTAGATCGCCGGCATAAAACCTCGGGAGCTGACAATCGCAGCTGCCTTATTCTTCTTATTGCTTTAAACTTCAGGATACAGTGCAGGATATTGACCAGATCGCTAAGTGTTACAATGCTTTTGTGCGAAAGTGAACATTGCTAGAGAGCGAGTGTAAGAGTGTAGTGAGTGTTCCTGTGATGTCCTATTCAATCTGGTATACCCACCTATTTATAGTAACAAATTACAAACGAAAATTCCTATAAATATGGGATGCTCCGAATATTCCATTGGGAACGTTGTAGACCGAGCAATGCGGCTTCAACGTCCTTATTTGAACGACTTGGACCGAGTCTTTCGTGGAATGAGTCTTCGTGAACGTTGCTAGCTTCTAACCCACGTACCTGCACATAATCCGTTAGTGATCCTGAGGATACCATTCAGGATGTTACCAATATCCTGAATCAGCATCCCGGATGTGAACAGATATCATATAACCAAGATATAATCTAAGATATTTCTCAGGATATAGGCTCAAAATTTCGCCCATAACAATTGTCCCAAAAAATGTTACCGTTTAGTATCCTCACCACTAAAGGTTACATTTTTCACAGAGATCGAGGCAATTAAGAGATAAGACCCATGATGTGACCGTTTGCAACTACTCAGCCTATATTTACTCATTGCACCCTATATCTTCTCATCCTCATCTCTTTTTTAATCATAATCGATAAGGAAAAAGGTAACATTCTCTCTCTAATCTCCATCTTTATCTTCATTCTTCTTCTCCGGTCATAATTCTAGCGATCAAATGCCGAGACAGATGAGATCTAGTACCGGTGATTCAACTCCCACATTTATGCAGCAGAATCTTCTCCAAGAACCGGAGAAAGAGATATGCTCTTTTGATAGTGCCCACTTGGCAGCCCTCAAATCCTCCGGTATCTTTCCGGAAGGAACAGTATTCCAGCCATTCGACCGGGAAATCCGGTCGGATATGGTCTCCAACGAGTGGATATGCTTCAGTGCCTTCCCCTTCACCTTAGGGTTACAATTCCCCTTTCCGGACTTTATCACCGAATTCTTCAACATCACAAAAATCTCTTTTAGCCAAACAATGCCAATGCTTTGGCGTGTTCTGTCCGTCCTTGACCAAATCAAGAGAAACCACATCCCTGATCTTTCTGTCCATGATCTTCCCCTAGCTTACCGGCTTAGATGCCATGGATCATGTAGATTTCTGTTTTATTCCACTTCCGGTGACCCACTGATACTTCGTGCCACCAGGAACGAGGATAACTGGCAATCTAAGTTCTTCTTTGTAAAAAGAGACTCAATCCCTGGTGGAACGGAATATCCGGTACAATGGTTGAAAAAGGGTAGGATTTAGGGTTTTAGGATGATCCTGCCTCTTATCCTGCTTCATATCCTGAACTAACCAACTTTATTTTTTCTGTTGTGCATGCAGCTGACTTTAGGAAGATTGCTCCTCCCCTTGCTGATTCAAAGAAAAGGATCGACGCTATCAGACTTCTTCCGGATGCTGAAAGAAGTTTCAACCCATCTCCGCCATCTCCAAGTCCTCTTTCTAGTGCAAACATGTCAGGTAAGGATCCTGCAAAATATCCTGTACATATATGTTTTTTATTTGAAATACTTAGGAGAAATTTTTACTCCCTGTATGCAGACTCCAGCAAGGTTCCAGTCTATCTAGACCTCGATGAACTTGACAGCTATCCTATTCCGGTCATGGTCAAGAAAGAGACCCCTGCTGCCACCAGCTCCAAGCCACTCCCAGCTCCTAAGGCCAATCCGAGGACTCGTGCTTCCACAACAAAAAAGAGGAAAGGTCCTGAGGTCAGTGCTCCAAGCCTAGAGGGGTTCTCCTACGATGAACTCAGCTTTTCTGACTCATTAGAGCCAATGACATCCTTCCTCAACAAGGTAATATCCTGTTTCATATCCTGCACATATATCCTGATAGGATATCCTAACAGGATACCCTGATTAGTATATTCTGACTCATACCTGAATTTAATGTGCAGGGCCTCCAGCATTTGCTCCATCTGTACAACGATGCCTGTGGTACTGCTGCACTCAATGAAGCCAGGATCAAACAGCTTGAAATCACCGTTGCCGACCAAGGTGGCATTGCTGAAGCAAAGACCCGGCACTACGAGGGCATGCTGAAAAAGGTCACCCAAGATGCTGAGCTCAAACTTGCCACTGTCCAAATGGATCACGAGTAGGCCATGGTTTCGTTTCGGGAAGGAATCAAAGCCTCTGCCATCGTCTCCTTGCTGCAAGCTCGCATCAAAATGGCCTATGAGGCCAAGGAGACAGGCCTTGTATGCCCATCCTGGCCGGTTGAATCCTGGGTGGCCAAGCTGAAGGAGCTTGGAGGCAAAGCTGTGCCACTTCCTGCTGAAGCTGGTGAATCCTCAAAGTTGGCAGAAGTGGTGGACAAGGCTGGAGACAAGAAGGATGCTGGAGCGGATGCTGGGATGGATGCTGGTGAGGATGCTGCTCAGGATGCTGAAGCTGAGAAGGCAGAGAAGGTTGGAGAAGATGCCGCTGTGTGAGGGCATTCAGGTGGGCAATGATGGATATACGTGCCAAGGCCGGAGCCCACCTTTTTAAATTTGAATGTTGGTCTGTAATCCCCTAAACAATTTACTTTTCCTGCATCTGAACAATTTACATTTCCTGCATGCTTTTTGAACAATACAACAGTTGGAGGTGGACGGGTCTCGGTTTGAGATGAAACCTTCAACTGTTGGGTAAATATGGTAAGGAACTATTAGTGCTCTTAGTGGATGGGCCTTGTTTTGAGGTGAAACTAAGAGCACATCTTTTGGTTTGTTAATAATATAACTTCTCTTTTGACTTTATTATTGTTGTTATTAGTGCACCAATTTTACTTATGAAAACTGTTTTGTTTGAACATTTTCGGGAATATTATGGGAACACATTCTCAGGGCCGGCTCAAAATTTTCTAAATTTTTCTAGGCCTAAAGCGGATAGCAAAATTTGGGCCCTTTTTTAAATGAAAAAAATTGCTATAGATCCTATTATTCATATATCATCTTTGTATACGCATAATTATTGATCATAAACCTCAATGTTAACAATCTCAAAGCCAAAATTACCAACATATAATATATTCTCTTAGAATTTGAGGCCCTAGAAAAATGGAGGCCTAAAGCTCTTGCTTTATTTCACTCCCCCTTGAGCCGGCCCTGCACATTCTGAAAATATCCTGACAAGTATTCTAATAGATATCCTAGTCAGGATATTGTCATATAACTTAGAAGACTTAAATCATTTGAAAAAAGGAAAAATCATACCAAAGACTCTTAGAGAGTCAATTCCAATCTTCCACCTTAAGAATGTCCCCAGTGCATACTTACAAACTTGGATCCATCCTATGAATAGTATAATGTATGTCCCCTGTGTACGACACATAAATGCAAATGTATTCACACTTTGTCTTGAATAAATTCCGAACACCCCGAGGCAAAACCCTTGATATCCCGGAATGAATCCTCAGCATACTGGGGATAAACCCATAATATCCTGGGGATAAACCCTGATATCCTGGGGATAAACCCTGATATTCATGCGCTACAGGTGAGAATGTACAAACTCCAAACCTTAGAAAGGTGAAAACCTTTAAACCTTTAGAGAGTATGAAAATACCCTTTCGTGAGAGAGGGTGATCAATCTTCATATACCTTCAGGATCCAGGATATAGCCAACAGTAACGAAATTGTCAGCCACTTTTACATGAACTGGTCCCGCTACTTTGAACTATACCTAGATAACTTGCGCTCCAGGCGAGGTGTTTAAACCCAATTCGAAAGAAAGGTGAATACCTTTAAACCTCTGAAGGGATCAGGATCCCTTAAACGTGAGAGAGGGGGCCAATCCTCTAATCTTCCGAGTTATCCTGAGTGCATATCCTGGAGCTATATCCTGAAACATATGTTGCAAAATAACTGTAAACTAAGGTGGGTGTTAGCTTGGCTAACACCCATCCGATGCTTAAGTTAGTATTGGGTTCAAGATAATAAACAAATATATTTAAAAGATATAGAATACATACCATTCTGAGATAGAAATTAAATTCTATTCTTACTTGAAATAGAGCTTTAAGTGTATTGCATTCCAGGACCTCAGTAGCATATCCCCTTCCATATTCTTGAGTCGATATGCTCCTTTCCCTGCTTCTGACTCAACCTCATATGGTCCTTCCCACTTTGGAGCTAGCTTGCCATCGGCAGGATTAGTGGTATTTTGAAAAGCCTTTCTTAGCACCCAATCACCAACTCGAAATCTCCTAGTCCTTATATTCTTGTTATATGCTCTGGATATTCTTTGTTGATATGCTGCCATCCTTAGCCTTGCTGCATCTCTCTTTTCATCTACAGTATCCAAATCTTGACATAAGGCTCCAGGATTCTGTTCAGGATCCTGTAAGATAGATCTTGCAGTAGGTATCGCCATTTCCGTTGGAATTACCGCTTCTGCTCCAAATACCAAGGAAAATGGGGTTTGGCCGGTTGCATTCTTTACCGTTGTCCTATCAGCCCACAAAACAAAGGGTAATTCTTCTGCCCATCTTCCTTTTTTAGCTCCAAGTCTCTTTTTCAGGTTATTGACAATTATCTTGTTTGAGGATTCAGCTTGTCCATTCGCTTGAGGATGTACCGGAGTAGACGTGACCATTTTGATTCCCCAACTTTTGCAAAAGTCAGTAGTCCTCTTGCTTATAAACTGGGACCCATTATCACAAATGATTTCAGCTGGTACCCCAAACCTAGTCAGGATATTCCTCTTTATGAAGGATACTACTTCTTGGTCCCTAACTTGAACAAATGCTTCAGCTTCAACCCACTTAGAGAAATAATCCGTCATTGCTAGCATAAAGACTTTTCCTCCTGGAGCTTTTGGCAACTTCCCTACTATATCCATCCTCCATTTCATGAACGGCCAAGGGGACGTTACATGATATAGTGGTTCAACTGGTTGATGTAGTATGTTACTATGTCTTTGACATGCATCACACCTTCGAGCATATTCGGCAACATCTTTCCTCATCGTTGGCCAATAATATCCTGTCCTTAATACTTTGGAGAACAATGATCTGCCCCCAGTATGGTTACCACAATCCCCTTCATGTATATCCTGAAGTACTTCTTTGGCTTCAGGATCCTCCAAGCACCTTAAATACGGTCCTGCAAGAGATTTCTTATATAAAACATTATTTATAATAGTGAATCGTGATACCTTCATCCTAAATGCCTTAGGATTTTCATCTCCGGGAATGTGTCCTTCCTTGAGATATCTCATGATTGGAGCCGCCAGGATTTAGGATCCTTTTCAGGATACTCTGCTCCAGGATCCTGAATACCCGCTACTTCTTTATCCTGAGGATTCGTCGCAGGATACAAGATATGTAATATTGGTATTTGGGTCCCTTCTGGTATCCTGATTGACGATCCCAGATTTGCTAAGGCATCTGCTTCAGCATTATCCTCCCTTGGTACATGTTCAAGTATAAAAACATCGAAATATCCTGCTAATTTTTTGAGAATATCGAGGTACTCGATTAATTTCTCACCCTTAACTGCATAGGATCCATTAAAATGGTTAGTAATTAGCAAGGAGTCAACATATACTTGCAAATTCTTGATATTCATATTCTTAGCCAACTCTAATCCTGCAATTAAAGCCTCATATTCTGCTTCATTATTAGTAGCAGGAAATTCACACCTAATAGCCTGGGGTAGTATGTCCCCCTGTGGCGATTTTAGTAGTATTCCCAATCCTACTCCTCTTACATTAGATGCGCCATCAGTATATAATGTCCAGGATCCCGAGGATTCTCCTAACTGTTGGACTTCTAGTTCTACCTCATCCTGAATGTCGCTACTGAAATCAGCCACAAAGTCAGCTAAAGCCTGAGACTTTATGGCATTTCTAGGTTCATATACTAAATCATAAGCACTTAACTTCACTGACCACTTGGCCATCCTGCCTGACATCTCCGGTTTCCTAAGCACATTCTTGACAGGATAATTTATTTTAACATGAATCCTATGTGTCTCAAAGTAATGTCTAAGCTTCGTTGATGCCATAACTAATGCTAGTATCAATTTTTCTAAATGAGAATATCTAGTTTTAGCATTTAACAAACTTTTACTAACATAATAAACAGGATATTGCTGACCTTCATGATCCTTTATAAGGACGGCACTTACAGCATTCCCTGATACTGCGAGGTATAGGGATAGTGGTTCACCATCTTCAGGCTTCATCAGTAGAGGTGCAGTTGAAAGATATTTCTTCAAATCCTGCAGAGCTGCTTCATGCTTCTCACCCCATTCGAATTTCCTGTTCTTCTTCAGGATATCATAAAACTCTTTGCATTTCTCTGAGGATCTTGAAATAAATCGGTTTAATGCTGCCACTCGCCCCGTTAATCGTTGGACATCCTTTATGTTTGAGGGTGATTTAATATCCAAGATGGCTTTAATCTGCTCCGGGCTCGCCTCTATCCCTCTTTTGGTCACCATATATCCTAGAAATTTTCCTGCCCCCACTCCGAAATGACACTTAGCAGGATTTAGCTTCATGTTATATTGATCCAGGACATCGAATGCTCCTTTAATATCCTGGAGATGATCCTGAGCTTTCTTTGATTTTACCACCATATCGTCAATGTATACTTCCATGGTGTCCCCCAGCTTGTCTTTGAACATCATGTTTACCAATCTTTGGTATGTTGCACCTGCATTTTTCAAACCAAAAGGCATAGCTGTATAACAATAAATACCTGTTGGTGTCATGAAGGCAGTATCCTCCTGATCAGAAGGCTCCATTTGAATCTGCTGAAATCCTGAGGATGCATCCATAAAGGTCAACATTTCATGCCCGGCAGTAGCATCCACCATCGCATCAATGTGAGGAAGAGGAAATGGGTCTTTAGGACAAGCCTTATTCAAGTCTGTGTAGTCTACACAGACTCTCCATTTCCCATTTTTCTTCTGTACCACGACTACGTTTGCTAGCCATCTTGGAAACTTGACTTCTCTGATCATCCTGGACTTCAACAATCTTTCAACTTCCTCTTGGATAATCGCATTCCGCGTAGGAGCAAATTTTCTTCTTTTTTGCTGAACAGGCTTGAATGATCTGTCGATTCCAAGCTTGTGAGTGATAACGTCTTTGGATATGCCTGTCATATCCTCATGCTTCCATGCAAACGTTGACATCCTGCATTTCAAAAAATTAGTTAACTGCTCTTCAATATCCTGAGGGATATTGGTTCCTACGAGCACCGAGATATCAGGATTATCCTGATCCAGGATAATTTTCTTCACATCCTGCTCCGAATCCTCCACGATATCCTGGGCCCGCGTCTTTAATTGCTATGCTGTAGTAGGCTTGGTTGAAGATTTCATCGAGGATGAGTAGCATTCTTTCGCCTCCTGCTGATCGCTTTCAACCTTGACAACTCCCCAAGGGGTAGGGATCTTGATGCATTGGTGATATGTTGATGGCACAGCCTTCATATCGTGAATCCATGGTCTTCCCAGTATGATGTTATAGCAGGATAGAGAATCCATCACACAGAAACGTTGTATCGAGTTGACACCTTCAACATATACTGGTAACTTTATCTCTCCCACTGTGTTCCTAGCCTCTCCACTGAACCCAACAAGCACGGTGGACTTTGAAGTGATATCCATCGGAGATACATTCATTCTCTTCAGAGTTTCTAGTTGGATTATGTTGACGGAGCTGCCATTATCAACCAGTATCCTGCGTACAAAATGGTTAGCCACATATAACGTTATTACCAGAGCATCATGATGAGGATCCTGGACAGTATCCCTGTCATCAGCATCAAATGTGATCACTTTCTCAGCTGTGAGGGTAGTCATCCTGACAGGTTTGTCTCCCCTTTCGGCCTTAGCTTCTCTTGCATGTCTCTTTGCCGCCGAATACGAAGTCCCACAAATGTCGGATCCTCCCGAAATAAAGTTGATTATCTTGGCATCTGCGGGAGGTGACGCTGCTCGCTCAGGATCCTTCTCAGTATCCTGACCCTTATTCTTCTTCATTCCTAAGAGATCTTTCAGATATCCCTTGCTTAGAAGATAGCTTATTTCTTTCCTTAGAGAAATGCAATCCTCACTTACATGTCCGAAATCCTCGTGGTAGGCACACCATTTTGACTTATCTTTCCAATCGGCTTTTTGTTGATTCTTTCGAGGCCACCTAGCCTTGTCTCCTAAACCCTGCATGGCATACATTAATTCAGGAATGTTAACAGAAAAGCAATATTCAGATAATTCAGGATATTCTTTAGGATCCTCGTCTTCGATAGCATTCACTTTCTTGTTTTCATTTCTACCATATGGCTTAGGGCGATATGGCTTAAATGAGGATTCTGACTTCCTGTTAGTTGACTCATAGGGGTTAGATGAGTTCATCCTCTCTTGCATCTTTCTGTCATCCTCCAATCGAATATATCTTAGGGCCCTGTTTCGAGCTTCATCCAAGTTCCTGCATGGGTTCATTACAAGGTCTTGGTAGAATTGAGAATCCTTTTGTAGCCCCATCTTGAAAGCCTGCACAACTGTTGCAATGTCAAGATGCGGAATGTCTAAGGATTCCCGACTGAACTTGTTCACATAATCCCTTAGGGATTCTTGAGGCCCTTGTGTTATCATGTAGAGGTCACTTGTTAGTTTTTCAAAGCTTCTACTACAAGAAAACTGACTATTAAATAAATTCACTAGGTGAGCAAATGATGTAATCGAGTGAGGAGGAACATTTAGAAGCCATTTCAAGGCCGATCCTGTTAAGGTAGAACCAAAACCCTTGCACAAGCATGCTTCCTTGAGCTCCGGAGGGATAGGGTTAATCTCCATCCTTTCCCTATACTGAGCAATATGCTCTTCAGGATCCGTAGTTCCATCATAAAGCTTCATGTTGGGGGTTTGAAATCTCTTTGGAATCTCAGCATCACAGATAGGATATGCAAAGTGAGATATCCTGTGGCTGTCTTGGGACACTTCCGGGATTGGCTGGACCACTCCAGGTACACTGGATATCATGTCTTTCAACTTCTGAAGCTCCCTAGTAAATGCTGATGTTACACCTGTATCCTGCAAAGATCCACTATTGTTAGCAACATGAGTATTATTATTATTTGATATGTAACCCGTAGGAGGATTCTGCACATATCCTGAAGCATATCCTGAGCTCCTCATGGTTGACGTCCTGATTGAGGAGGGTATTTCAGGAGTATGATTCTGAGGAAGGCTGGGCACAATATTCCCCCTATTATCCTCAGTGTACACGGCCGAACTGAAGTTCAAGGTTCTGGGTTGTAGTGGAGTGACGACATCTCCAGCAGATCTGCTCGAGCCAGACTTCAGGAGTTGTATTTCCCTTAACAACATTTGGTTTGTTTCCTGCTGCTGCCTCATTTGTTCCTGCACACTTCCAAATAAGGTTAGAATTTCATCATTAGAGGCTAAAACGGGAGCAGATCCCTGAACACTGCGGGTAGGGATAATATCCTGAGGTTGTGAAGAGGCTGGCATCCTTGGAGGAGGTGGTGGAAGCACCGAACCAGTAGTAGCAGAAGTTGTAGCAGACACAGTGGAGGAGCTCATGTTTGATCTTGAGGCCATTGTAAACAATGTGGCAAAAAGTTTTGAAAACAGAAAACCCATTAGCGATTTCACAAAAAAATTTAGTAAAGAGAGCACCACTTGCCCCACGGTGGGTGCCAAATTGTTTTGGTCAAAAATTACCGAAGCAATTTAGTGATCAAATTAGTTAAGTGAGGCAGTGTGCTAAAAAGTGTGTTGAAAATATGCAGGTTAAGTTGTTTGGAAAAACAGTATTCAGGATACGGCTCAGGATATTGAGCTGTATCTACGATCAAACAATGAGCAAAAAGTAAAGGGGGTGACACGAGATATACGAGGAAAGCCCTTGATCAATCTAGATCGCCGGCATAAAACCTCGGGAGCTGACAATCGCAGCTGCCTTGTTCTTCTTATTGCTTTAAACTTCAGGATACAGTGCAGGATATTGACCAGATCGCTAAGTGTTACAATGCTTTTGTGCGAAAGTGAAAATTGCTAGAGAGCGAGTGTAAGAGTGTAGTGAGTGTTCCTGTGATGTCCTATTCAATCTGGTATACCCACCTATTTATAGTAACAAATTACAAACGAAAATTCCTATAAATATGGGATGCTCCGAATATTCCATTGGGAACGTTGTAGACCGAGCAATGCGGCTTCAACGTCCTTATTTGAACGACTTGGACCGAGTCTTCCGCGGAATGAGTCTTCGTGAACGTTGCTAGCTTCTCACCCACGTACCTGCACATAATCCGTTAGTGATCCTGAGGATACCATTCAGGATGTTACCAATATCCTGAATCAGCATCCCGGATGTGAACAGATATCATATAACCAAGATATAATCTAAGATATTTCTCAGGATATAGGCTCAAAATTTCGCCCATAACACTTGCCATGACTGATTACTTTTCTAAGTGGATAGAAGCTGAAACCTTTGCTCAAGTCAGAGAAAAAGAAGTGATATCCTTTATTAAAAGAAACATTATTACCAGATTTGGTATTCCCTCTGAAATTGTTTGTGATAATGGATCCCAATTTATTGGGAGTAGAACTACTAACTTTTGTGACAGCTGGGGGATTAAGATGATAACATTAACACCAGTTTACCCACAAGCTAATGGTCAAGCAGAACCATCCAACAAAATCATCATCAACAACTTGAAGAAGAAGCTTGGATCCAAGAAAGGAAAATGGGCAGAAGAGCTACCTTATGTGCTATGGGCTGATAGAACAACTCCCAAAAATGCTACTGGCTAGACTCCATTTTCTTTAGTGTTTGGAGCAGAATCAGTGATCTCTACAGAAATGGTGGTTCCTACTGCTAGAACAAGCATCAGTGATCCTGAAGGAAATGCTGAAAACTTGGTTCAAGACTTGGATACTGTTTTGGTCAAAAATCAAGCAATGACAATGTAACCAAACTTTCTGTTGTGGGGTATGATGCTTGAATTATTGAACAATAATAAGGATCACTATGAAGTGTAATGAACAAATGACACGAAGATTTATACGGGGAAAAAGCCCTTGATCAAGAGTTGATCTCCGGCACAAAAAACCCCGGGTGATGGAAACTACCGATCACCAACTCAAATTAAACAAACAATCTGTTACAACTTCGGATGATAGCGAGCTAAGTACAAGGATCACTATAGTGTAACGTGTAGAAATGTATGAAAAATGCTATGTGTTTTGTCGAGAGCCAGTGAGAGCGGTTGTATGAGTGTGTGTGTAGCCGAAAATAGCTAAGTGTCTCTAATATAGCTCGCTACCCCTTTTAAAATAGAAAATATCTAAGTAACTAATTGTCCGCAAATGGTGCAAGTCCTCCACGACTCCACAACGTCCATTTTCAGCCAAGCACGTGCGGAATACTTCAAGGAATATACTCCAGGAATATCGCCAAGACCAAGTCCAATTGATACTCCTGCAAAACAATTACGAATTCAAAGCAGACAATCATTAGTACTGGGATCCTTATAGTGATCTATGATCCTGATCCTGAAGCACTTCTGAGGATCACTAACTGACACAGAAGTAAGGATCACCAAGCAGGATAATAATTGAGGATCACGGGTCATTTAGAAATCCACCCCTAACAATTGCCCCCAAAATATAAGGAGTAAATATGTAAATAAACGAGTTATATTTTGTCGATCTTATCCGTATTTAACCAACGGCTAACTAGCCGTTATAAGCGGACTAGCCGTTGCAAACCTGACGTCACTGAAGTGACAATCCTGCAAATCATCATTATAAATAGAAGATAGAGATATGATCAATTCACATTTAAATTCAAGAGAGAGACTCCCTTTAAATTTAAGTCCGCAGATCAAACAGGTAATCCTCTTTCTCTTCTTCCTTTACGTTTTCTTTCTTTGCTCCTTCTTTCTTTACATTCCTCACAGTCATGATGATGCTACGATCCTCCCCCGCCAAGGATCATAAGAATGACAGTCCTCTCAAAAGCCAGGGGATCATTAAAGACTCACCGAAAGAGAGATGCTACTTCAATGATGCACAAATAGACAAAATTCGCCACTGTTTTCCGGTGAACACCGATTTCAAGCCATTCGATCCCACTATTCTGAGCGACTACATTTCTGAGACATGGATTGCCTTTCCTGCTACCCCATTCGTCATAGGGTACACCTATCCTTTTCCAGCCTTTACCCAATCCTTTTTCTCCCTTACCGGCATCTCCTACATCCAGGCTATGCCGATGATCTGGAGGGTCTTATATACCCTTGAAAGGATCATCGAGCAGGAAGGGGTTGACCTAGGAATGTCAGAGTTGGCTGAAATGTATGATCTCACAACGTTTGGATCCCACCGATATTTGTTCAAACGTAAACCCGGAGAAGAACATCCCATTTTTAAGGCTACTAAAAACGATACCAACTGGAAACGGCGGTTCTTCTTCGTCAGGAGGGATTCTATTCCGGATGGAAAGGATTTACCGAAGAAGTGGAGCACTCATGGTAGGATAGGAGGATCCTTAGAAGGATCACTAAGTAAGCTCATTCTGATAATGCTTACTAATATGCTTTTGTTTCTTTTTGTACAGCTATCACATTCTCGCACATTATTCCTTCAGCTGCCACCAAGGGGAGACTTGCTGCCTTTAGAAAGCTTGATCCTGAAACAAGATCATTCAAGACAATCACCCAGGATTCACAAGAGGTATCCTCAGGCTCTGTCACCATGCCAAGTAAGTATCCTGTTCTTTTTACATTCAAATGTTTAAATAAATTGTTATATATGAATAGAATAAGGACACTTATCTATTTTGGGTGTATAGGCGCTGGAAAATCGTCAAGATCCGCTTCCAAATTCAGTGTCACTGAGCTAGACACCGTACGATCCTCCAAGAAGAAACTCCCTGCTAGCCCAACTGCTTCGATCCCCAAGGCACCCGCTAAAGGAAGGGGTGGCAAGAAAAGAAAAGCCTCCGAAGCTGAGGATCTGCAAGGTCTGCCCCTGATCCGCCACCAGTTCCTTGAATACTTCAACGAGGTAAGGATCACCAATTCTGCCTAGGTATCCTACTCATTTGAGGATCATCTGATCTTGAATTGCTTTTTATCTTCTTTGCAGAAATTTGCTGAGATTGAAGACTATGTTGGGCATGTCGAGGAGCAGGACAAGAAGATTGCTGACCTCCAACAAGTCGCATTGCTTAAGGATCTCAAAATTGCTGACCTCCAGAAGGATCTCAAAGATGCCAAAACTGAAACGGCCAAGATTCTGATCAATTTTGATTATGAAAAGCAGGAGATCACAGATGACGCCAAAGTCTCCGCAGCCATAGCCATGTACAAGACTAAACTCCAGATGGCCTTGGAAGCTCAGGATCCTGCCTTTGACAGGAGCAACTGGGATGTGGACGGCTGGAAGGCAAGGCTGGCTGAACTGGATGATGAAGATGAGACTGAGGAGATCCTGACGATCGAGGCTGGAGGCAGTGGCAAGGATCATGGTGGTGAAGCTAGTGGAGCTGGAGGTGGTGATGCAGCGAAGGTGTATGCTGCAACAATGGGCGATGATGGACATTTCTAGACAGAGCCGGAGCCCATTTTTTTTTTAGTTTGGTTATGGTTTTTTTGTTTTGATGATGTTTTGGTAAACAATGGTTGGTCTGTATTTGAACAATAGTAATTAGGGTTGAGGATCATGGATGATCCTTTGAACAATAGGTAGGATTACAAATGGTGGAGGGATCCTCTGTTTGGGGGATGAAGCCATTGTGATCCTGCCGTCTTTATTTTCCTGCACTTGTTAGACCTACAAACAATGGACACCCTTTGCCAACCCATGTGGACGGGCCACGTTTTGCTGGTAGAAACGTGGGTTGGCAATTTTGACAACCTTAAAAGGGTTTAAGCTTTTGTGAATAAAATGACTTTAACTTTTTGGCTATATCCTGTGTTGATATCCTTATTGTTATTTTATTTTTCAATCTATTGTGATGTTTATGTCGTTTAAACTTATCAAGTAAGGAAAAAATTTAAAAAATATCCCTTAAGAGTTAAGGATATGATCAAGGATCACATAAAAAATAATTTAAGGATCATAATTTCAGTTGTCAAAGGATAAGTGTCACTCAAATACATAATGAATCAAAACTGTTTAGGATCATACCTGAGAATCCAAGTTAGGATCCTATCCTTTAACACTTAAAATCAGGATAACCCAAGATACAAACCTTAGTTGAAAGTAAGGGTCAAGGGTCTTTGGCCATTTATCTTCACAAACCTGAAATAAGATATTGCTTGGAACTGAGCCATCATAAGATGAATGTTAGTGACTGGGGACAGGCCCAAAGGATAACTGGGGACAAGCCCAAAGGATAACTGGGGACAAGCCCAAAGGATAACTGGGGACAAGCCCAAAGGATCGTATGTAAACTGGAGTATGGCCCTTACTGGCGACTATCCAAACTTAGTGACATGAAAATGCCAAAACCTTAGCTAACGTGAAAACGTTAGAAACCTTAGGAACGGATGTATGGTACGTCTACCATTATACGTAGGATCCTGAATATAGCCAGTACAACGAAATTGTCAGCCCCTAAAGCGGGTACTGGTCCCATTGCCATGAACTATACCAGGATCATCGTGCGCTACTGGCGAAACTGGGGACAGGCCCAGACTGGGGACTAGCCCAAACAACTGGATACTTCTGTGGATAATCAATGCTTAGTTAAAGGTACCTGAACCTTCAAAACTCAGAAATCAAGTAAAAAGGAGGATAAAGGACGCAGGATCCTTATCCTTGTAAGAATAAAAAGAATGAAATAGTTTAAGATTGGAACGTTACCAGAAAGAGGATCATCTATCAGCGGGGATCCTTCAAGGATACTTGTCTGGTAAGGATCATGGATCATGATCACATGAAATATTTCTTCAAATGGATAGCATTCCAAGCTCTTGGTAGCAAATCACCCTCCATTGTTAGCAATCGATATGCCCCCTTTCCTGCTTCAGCTTCAATCAAATAGGGTCCTTCCCACTTTGGTGCTAGCTTTCCATCAGCAGGATTGGTGGTGTTTTGAAATGCTTTCCTTAATACCATATCCCCAACTTGGAATTTCCTGAGCCTGACATTTTTGTTATAAGCTCCAGCCATCTTTTGTTGATAACTGGCCATCCTTATCCTTGCTAAATCCCTGATTTCTTCTATGGTATCCAAGTCTTGAATCAAGCTTTCAGCATTTTCTTCAGGATCACGAATGCTTGTTCTTGCAGTTGGAACCACCATCTCTGTAGGGATCACTGACTCTGCCCCAAATACCAAAGAAAATGGAGTTTGGCCTGTAGCATTCTTGGGAGTTGTTCTATCAGCCCACAGCACATAAGGTAGTTCTTCTGCCCATTTTCTTTTCTTGGATCCAAGCTTCTTCTTCAAATTGTTGATGATGATCTTGTTGGATGATTCTGCCTGACCATTAGCTTGTGGATGGACTGGTGTTGATGTTATCATCTTAATTCCCCAACTGTCACAAAAGTTAGTGGTTCTATTCCCAATGAATTGGGATCCATTATCACAAATAATTTCAGAAGGGATGCCAAATCTAGTAATAATATTTCTTTTAATAAAGGATATAACTTCCTTTTCTCTGACTTGAGCAAAGGCTTCAGCCTCTATCCACTTAGAGAAGTAATCAGTCATAGCAAGCATGAATACTTTTCCACCTGGTGCCTTAGGAAGCTTTCCAACTATATCCATTCCCCATCTCATGAATGGCCAAGAAGAGGATATAGGATGCAAGAGCTCTGCTGGTTGGTGAAGGATATTACTATGCCTCTGACAAGGATCAGACTTCTTGGCATACTCCACAGCGTCCTTCTTCATAGTGGGCCAATAGTATCCTGTTCTTAGGATCCTTGAGAATAATGCCCTGCCCCCAGTGTGGTTTCCACAATCTCCTTCATGGAAATCCTTTAGGACTTCATGAATTTCAGGATCCTCAATGCATCTCAAATATGGTCCTGCAAGAGATCGTTTATACAACATATTATTTAATATTGTAAATTGAGATACCTTAATTTTAAAAGCCCTTGGGTTTTCTCCTGTAGGGATTTCTCCATGTTGTTTGTATCTCATGATTGGGAGTATCCATGATCCTGAATGAGATTGGGTATCATCACTAGGGACGATTGCAGAATCTTCTCCTATCTCCATAGCTACATGATCCTTGATAGCAGGGGTTAGGATATGGATAATAGGGATCTCAATATCCTCAGGAATCTTCAAAGATGATCCTAGATTGGCTAATGCATCAGCTTCTGCATTCTCTTCCCTTGGTACCTGTGTCAAACTAAAGGATACAAAAGAGAGTGCCAATTCTTTGACTATCTCCAAATATTTGATTAGCTTTTCACCTTTAACAGCATAGGATCCATTAAATTGATTAGTGATCAATAAAGAATCTACATGTACCTCAAGATACCTGATACTCATATGCGTTGCAATTTGCAAACCAGCTATCAAGGCTTCATATTCGGCCTCATTGTTGGTAGTTTGAAATTCACAAGCTATGGAGTGGGGTATTATGTCCCCCTGTGGCGATTTTAGTAGTATCCCAAGCCCTGTTCCATTCACATTGGAGGATCCATCAGTATAGAGTGTCCAAGGATCCTTGGTCTCCTCTAGCTGCTGGACTTCTAACTCAGCTTCCTTTTGCAAATCACTACTGAAATCTGCCACAAAGTCGGCTAATGCTTGGGATTTAATGGCTGTCCTGGGCTCATACCTTATGTCATATGCACTAAGCTTCACTGCCCACTTGGACATCCTTCCTGACATTTCAGGTTTCCTGAGAACATTCTTAATTGGGAAATTAGTTTTAACAATAATGGCATGAGTCTCAAAATAATGTCTTAATTTAGTAGATGCCATAATTAATGCAAGGATAAGTTTTTCTAAATGTGAATACCTGGATTCAGCATCAAGTAAGCTCTTACTTACATAATAAACAGGATGTTGTGTACCTTGGTGATCCTTAACAAGGACCGCACTTACTGCTTTTAAGGATACCGCCAAATATAAGGATAACACCTCTCCCTTTTCTGGTTTCATTAAGGCTGGGGCTGAGGATAGGTAATCTTTAAGAGCTTTAAGGGCACTTTCATGCTTCTCAGTCCATTCAAATTTCTTGTTTTTCCTCAGGATGTCATAGAACTCCTTGCACTTTTCTGAGGATTTGGATATGAATCTGTTCAAGGCTGCGATCCTGCCAGTCAACCTTTGCACATCCTTAGCATTGGCAGGAGATTTGATATTCACAATAGCCTTAATTTGCTCTGGACTTGCTTCAATGCCCCTCTTTGTTACCATATATCCTAAGAATTTACCTGCCTTTACACCAAAATGACACTTAGAAGGATTTAGTTTCATATTATACTTATCAAGGATATTGAATGCTTCCTCCAAGTCTTTAAGGTGATCCTCAGCTCTTTTGGACTTAACCACCATGTCATCAATATAGACTTCCATAGTGTATCCAATTTGTTCCTTGAACATCATATTGACAAGCCTTTGGTAAGTAGCACCTGCATTCCTTAATCCAAATGGCATACCAATATAACAATATATACCAGTTGGGGTCATAAATGCTGTATCCTCTTGATCGGATGGTTCCATCTGAATTTGTTGAAATCCAAATGAAGCATCCATAAAAGTTAACAACTCATGACCCGCGGTAGCATCCACCATGGAGTCAATGTGGGGTAATGGGAAAGGATCCTTGGGACATGCCTTGTTTAAGTCTGTAAAATCGACACATACCCTCCACTTTCCATTTTTCTTTTGAACAACAACCACATTGGCTAACCATCTTGGATACTTAACCTCTCTAATCATACCTGCTCGAAGTAGCTTATCTACCTCTTCCTGGATAATAGCATTTCTTTCAGGTGCAAACTTCCTCCTCTTTTGATGAATTGGATTGAATGACCTGTCAATGCCAAGTTTGTGAGTAATTATATCCTTAGATATACCTGTCATGTCTTCATGTTTCCAGGCAAAGGTGGTCTTCCTTCTTTTGAGAAAGGATACTAGCTTTTGTTCAATATCGCTAAGGATCCCTGACCCTATGAAGATCTTGGATTCAGGATCATCAGGATCCATGAGGATTTCTTTCAAATCCTGTTCTCTTGCCTCCAAGACATCTCTTGAAGGATACTTTAATTGCTATTGCTCCCTTGGTCTTGAGGCTGGTTTCATTGATGAGGTATAGCAATTCTTAGCCTCCTGTTGATCACTCTCAATTTTCACTACTCCCCAAGGACTTGGAAGCTTTACACACTGATGATAGTTGGATGGGACTGCCTTCATATCATGTATCCATGGCCTGCCAAGGATAACGTTACAACACGATAAGCAATCAATAACACAAAACTTTTGATAAGAATGCAATCCTTCAATATAGATTGGGAGTTTGATGTCCCCCAATGTATTCTTTGTTTCCCTACTGAATCCCACAAGTACTGAGGATCTTGGGATAATATCAGACTCTGGGATATTCATTTTCTTGAGAACATCCAGCTGAATGATGTTCACAGAGCTTCCTCCATCTATAAGGATCCTGCGAACAAAGTGGTTAGAAATAAACAATGTAATTACGAGACCGTCATGGTGAGGATCCTGGATGTCAACACGATAATCCTCATCAAAAGTAATGACTTTATCCTGGGTGACAACGGAGGTCCTGACGGGTCTGTCTCCATTATCCATCTTGGTTTCCTTAGCGTGTCTTTTTGCTGCTGAAAAGGATGTACCACAGATGTCTGATCCACCGGATATGAAATTTATGACTTGTGCATCTGCCGGAGGAGCAGGAGCCCTTTCCGGGATCCTTTCAGGATCCTGGGTTCTTGACTTCTTTCGTCCCAAGAGTTCCTTTAAATGCCCCTTGCTCAACAAATATCCAATTTCCTTTCTGAGTGCAATACATTCTTCAGTGAGATGCCCAAAATCCTCATGATATGCACACCACTTGGATTTATCCTTTGTAGCAGCTGGTTTATCACTTTTCCTTGGCCACCTAGCTTTCTCACCTAGATTCTGCATTGCAAGGATTAGTTCATTGTTATCAACAGAGAAACAATATTCAGAAATAGGAGGATAATTCTCATCATCCTCTTCTTGTTCCACTGCGTGCACATTCTGGTTATCAGATCTATTATAGGACTTGGATTTGTTGTTCCTGAAGTAGTATCCTTGCTTATCCTGTTTTGAGGATCCTGTCAATCTGTCCTGGATCCTTTTGTCATCCTCTAGGCGGATGAACCTAAGGGCTCTAGTCCTTACTTCATCAAGATTCCTGCAAGGTGTCATAACAAGATCATCATAGAATAATGAATCCCTAAGCAATCCCATTTTAAAGGCTTCAACAGCCGTAGCTATATCCAAATTGGGAATATCTAAGGATTCCTTACTAAACTTAGTGATATAATCTCTAAGTGTTTCATTTTGACCTTATGTTACCCTATATAAATCACTAGTTAATCGTTCAAACTTTCTGCTACAAGAGAATTGACTATTGAACAAATTAACTAAATTAGCAAATGAAGTAATAGAGTAAGGGGGAAGACTTAGCAGCCATTTAAGAGCAGATCCTGTAAGTGTGGATCCAAATCCCTTGCATAGACATGCTTCTTTCAACCTTTCAGGAATTGGATTGATCTCCATCCTCTCCCTGTACTGAGCTACATGCTCTTCTGGATCCGTTGAACCATCATATAGCTTCATTGACGGTATCTGGAATCTTTTAGGTATCTCAGCATCACACAAAGGTGGTGCAAAACGAGATATCCTATGGCTACCATCTGCAATCTTAGGAATGGGTTTAACCACTCCTGGTACACTGGATATCATATCCTTAAGCTTCTGCAGCTCCCTAGCCATGGCCTGATTGATACATGTATCCTGCATAAAGCCATGGTTAGTATTATACAAATTATTAAAAGTGTTACCTCCCACAGGATTCAAGTTTGGAATTGCGGATGTGAATCCATCTTGTCGAGACTCTGGCATGATTGAAGGACCAGAGGAGGCAATGGTCTGCATTGGTATGAAGTCTCCTTAATGGACGTCTGAGTTCTGAGGTTGCATATTTCTCAAGGATCCTTGATTTTGAAGGGGGTAGGATCCTTGGAATTGCGATGATCCTTGAACCGGAAAGGATCCTGGGACCAGGGAGGATCCTTGGACCTGGGAGGATCCTTGGACCTGAGAGGATCCTTGGACCTGGGAGGATCCTTGGATCTGGGAGGATCCTTGGACCCGGGAGGATCCTTGGATCTGGGAGGATCCTTGGACCTGGGAGGATCCTTGGACCTGGGAGGATCCTTGTACTGCATGCATTCCCACATATCCTCCTGATGTGAAGTATCCCTGATGCTGAGAAGAGGATCCTAATGGTTGAGCAGAGGATCCCTGAGGCTGGAAGCAAGAACCAAATGCCCGACTCATTGTTGTTGTCCCATAACGCCTTCCTGATAGTTCACCCAAGTATTGCACGTCCGGAACTGCTGAGTATTGTGAGGTTATGACCGGAGTGTCGAAGTTCAGCGATCTTGGCATCAGAGGGGAGTGATCCTCCACTGATTTCTTCTGTTTCTTGATTTCGTCAATCTCCCGGAGGATCCTTTCGTTGGTCTTATCCTGCTCTTGTGCATGATTCCTCATCTGCAAAATCAAGGCATAGAGATCATTAGTAGTAGGATTAGTTGAAACAGAAGAAGTAGGTGGTTTTTTGAAAAATAGGAGTTGGTTTCTTCGCAGCATTCTCAGCATTCTTCTGGGATCCAGAAGGTGGTGGAGGCAAAGGAGGAACGCCTTGTGAGGAACTGAATGAGGGCATCAAACTTGAAGTATTCTTCACTGAGGAAGCCATCTGTTTGGTTGTAGCGAACCGCAATAACCACGAAAACACGAATCTTTCTGAGAATGAAGCACCGATTGCCCCACGGTGGGCGCCAAACTGTTTTGGTCAAAAATCAAGCAATGAAAATGTAACCAAACTTTCTGTTGTGGGGTATGATGCTTGAATTATTGAACAATAATAAGGATCACTATGAAGTGTAATGAACAAATGACACGAAGATTTATACGGGGAAAAAGCCCTTGATTAAGAGTTGATCTCCGGCACAAAAAACCCCGGGTGATGGAAACTACCGATCACCAACTCAAATTAAACAAACAATCTGTTACAACTTCGGATGATAGCGAGCTAAGTACAAGGATCACTATAGTCTAACGTGTAGAAATGTATGAAAAATGCTAAGTGTTTTGTCGAGAGCCAGTGAGAGCGGTTGTATGAGTGTGTGTGTAGCCGAAAATAGCTAAGTGTCTCTAATATAGCTCGCTACCCCTTTTAAAATAGAAAATATCTAAGTAACTAATTGTCCGCAAATGGTGCAAGTCCTCCACGACTCCACAACGTCCATTTTCAGCCAAGCACGTGCGGAATACTTCAAGGAATATACTCCAGGAATATCGCCAAGACCAAGTCCAATTGATACTCCTGCAAAACAATTACGAAATCAAAGCAGACAATCATTAGTACTGGGATCCTTATAGTGATCCATGATCCTGATCCTGAAGCACTTCTGAGGATCACTAACTGACACAGAAGTAAGGATCACCAAGCAGGATAATAATTGAGGATCACGGGTCATTTAGAAATCCACCCCTAACAGATACCATAGAAGAACTCAGGGATTTGGCAAGGATAAGATTGGCTAGCTATCAACAAAGGATGGCTGGAGCTTATAACAAGAATGTCAGGATCAGAAAGTTTCAAGTTGGTGATATGGTGTTAAGGAAAGCATTTCAGAATACCACAAATCCTGCTGATGGCAAGCTAGCACCAAAGTGGGAAGGCTCCTATCTTATTGAAGCTGAGGCAGGAAAGGGGGCATATCGATTATTAACAATGGAATGTGATTTGCTACTAAGAGCTTGGAATGCTGTTCACTTGAAGAAATATTTCATGTAGAAAGGATCCAGGATCCTTAACTATTTTCATATCCGATGTCCATTGAGGATCCTCAGAGGATAGGTGATCCTCAGTCTGGTAATGATCTGATTCTAACCCTTTAATTTATTTTACCATAAGGAGAAGGATCCTGGATCCTTTATCCTTTTTTCACTAAGTTCTGAGTTTTGTAGAAGATTGATGTATCCTTGACAAAGGATCGAGTATCCACAGAAGTCTCCTAAGTTTTATGGGCTTGTCCCCAGGTTTTTGGGCTTGTCCCCAGTTTTTTGGGCTTGTCCCCAGTTTATTGGGCCTGTCCCCAGCTTCGCCAATAGCGCACGATGATCCTGGTGCAGTTCAAGGCAATGGGACCAGTACCCGCTTTAGGGGCTGACAATTTCATTGTACTGGCTGTATTCAGGATCCTACGTATAATGGTAGACGTACCATACATCCGTTCCTAAGGTTTCTAACGTTTTCACGTTAGCTAAGGTTTTGGCATTTTCATGTCACTAAGTTTGGATAGTCGCCAGTGAGGGCCATACTCCAGTTTACACAAGATCCTTTGGGCTTGTCCCCAGTTTTTTGGGCTTGTCCCCAGTTTTTTGGGCTTGTCCCCAGTTTTTTTGGGCTTATCCCCAGTTTATTGGGCTTGTCCCCAGATTGTTGGGCTTGTCCCCAGTTACTAACTCTTATTTTATATTGGTTTAGTCCCAAGTTATGTTATGTTTCAGGTTTTCCAAAGCTAAACAGTTAAGGATCCTGGATCCTAACCTTTTACTAAGGTTTGTCTTTTAGTTATCTTGATTGTAAGTATTAAAGATTTAGGATCCTAACTTGGATTCTCAGGTATGATCCTTATTTACCTTCATGTTATTCTTGATTTATTTAAGTCACCCTTATTCTTTGACAACAGGATACATGATCCTAAAATTACATCACTTTTTTAAACTTTTTGATTATAGGATATTTGATCCTTGATCATATCCTAAAATATTTGACATAATCCAATATATATTTTCAGTCTTAACTTGTGAATTCAAAGAGATTGTATCATAACAGTTGAAAGGCAAAGATATATAACATTAACAACACAGAATAGCCAAAAGATTAAGGTTTTATTTATTTATCAAAAGTTAAACCCTTCAAAGGTTGTCAAAATTACCTACCCTGAGCATCTACCAGCAATACGTGGCCCGTCCGCTGGGGTAGGTAAAGGGTGTCCATGATAATAAGTTCTAAGTTATGCAGGAATAGAAAGACGGCAGGATAACAATGGCTTCATCCCCCAAACAGAGGATCCCTCCACCAGTTGTCATCCTACCTATTGTTCGAAGGATCAGTGATCCTTAAACCTAAATACTATTGTTTAAGTACAGACCATTGTTTTAAAACATCACCAACCAAAAAACCTTAAACCATAAAAAATGGGCTCCGGCCACGTCTAGAAATTTCCATCATCGCCCATTTGTGCAGCTCACACCTTCCCCGCATCACCACCAGCCGCTGCCTCCTCAACCTGATCCTTCAGCCCACTGCCACTAGCTTCAATCGCCAGAACCTCTTCAGCCTCCTCTTCATCATCTAGCTCAGCCAGCTTGATCTTCCAGCCCTCTTGGTCCCAGGCAGTCCTGTCAAAGTTAGGATCCTCTGCCTCCTTAGCCATTTGAAGTTTGATCTTGAGCATGGCTATTGTGGCAGAAAGTTTGGCCCCTTCCATCACTTCCGCCTTCTCCAGGTCAGCTGTAATTTGGGCCATGACCAGCTCTTTCTTCACTAGCTTGATGTCATTCTCGAGAGAGGCATTTTTTTGATCCTTTGCCAGGAACATCTTCTGGAAGTCCAAGTGCTTTAGTTCAGCCTCTTCAGCATAGGAATCCAAGAGCATCTGGATCTCAGCAAATTTCTGCAAAAGAGGAACACATGTCAGGATCCGTTATCCTCAGTATGGAAAGATCAGATTTAAGGATCCGGGATCCTTACCTCAGAGACGTATTCTTCAAACTGGTGCTGGATGAGAGGCAGGCCTTCAAGAGTGTCAGCAGTTTTCCTTTTCTTTCCACCCTTGCCCTTTGTGCTGGCACCCCTAGGATTTGGGATGCTGGGACTGGCAGCAGGTTGTTTCTTAGCAGACTTGGAGGAAACATATGCATCAAGATCACTGACACTGAACCGAGTAGCTGATTTTGAAGATTTTCCAGCGCCTACAAATGCCAAACAACAGATAAGTGTTCATATTTTTCATTCATGTTAACATTCATTCATTTATACATATATTCAAATACTTACTTGACATGGTGAAGGAACCGGAGGATGCTTCTTCTGAATCCTTGGTTTTAGCTTGAAATGTCCTTACAGCAGGGTCAAGCCTCCAGAAGGCAGCGATTCTTTCTTTTGTTGCAGGGGATTCTAGAAGATGAGAAACTGAGATAGCTACACAATAGAAACAGAAAAAAGGATCAGTTATCCTCAAAAGAGACAGAATCTTCCTATGATCCTTGTATAAGGATCCTATATCCTACCATGGGTGGTCCACTTTTTGGAAAGGTCTTTCCCGTCTGGAATAGAGTCCCTCCTTACAAAAAAGAAACGGTTTTTCCAATGGGTATCGTTTTTTTGTGGTTTTGAGGATTGGGTGAGGATCACCAGGTTTGTATTTAAACAAGAAACGGTGTGAACCGTGGCTAACAAGATTGTATAACTCAGCCAACTCCGACATTCCTATTTCTATACCTTTCTGCTCTATGATGTTTTCCAGAGTATACAGAACTCTCCACATCATCGGCATGGCTTGTATGTAGCACATGCCGGTGAGTGCAAAGAAAGATTGGGTAAAAGCAGGGAAGGGGTAAGAGAATCCTATCAAGAAGGGAGTGGCCGGAAAAGCAACCCAGGTGTCAGAAATACAGTCACTCTTCATAGAAGAGTCGAAAGGTTTGAAGACGGCATTCGCCGGGAAGCAATGGCGAATCCTGTCGATTTCTAGGTCAGTGAAGCGGCAGAGTTCCGATGAAGGATTTTTGATAATGCCTTGGCTTTTCGAGGGACTATCCTTCTTGGGATCCTTGGCTGGTGAGGATCGGAGAACCATTTTCACCATAGATGCTAAGAGAAAAGAAGATCGGAGAAAGAAGGATTTAGAGAGAAGGAAGGAGAGTGTACCTGATTAGTCTCCGGATGAGGATTTAAAGGAAGAGTAACGCACAAATTTAAATTCCTCTTGATCCTTATCTCTAACTCTGCATTTATAATGATGATCTGCAGGTAGTCGTGTCGCTGACGTCAGGATTGTAACGGCTAGTCAGATGATAACGGCTATATTTACGTTGGCTAGTTCGTTCGAGATAAGGCAGAAAAATATGACTTATTAAGTTATATTTTATTCCTCATATTTTGGGGGCAATTGTTAGGGATGGATTTTCTAAACCTAAGGATCGCGGATCCTCAAGTGCAGCCAGGATCACGGATCCTCAAGTGCAGCCAGGATCACGGATCCTCAATTCTGTTTGAATTAAGGATCCTCAGAAGACGTTGCAGGTTTAAGGATCCATGATCCTCATTATTATCCTTACACTAACGGTTGTTTCCACTATATTTGAACTTGTTTTACAGGGGTATTCGCATGGGACTTAGTCTTGCCGAGATTCCAGGAGAATATGCTCTATTATTCTACACGTGCATGGCTTGTATGACCGTTATGGAAGTCGTGGGAAGCTAGCACAATTTGCGGATTGTTTGTTATTTAGTTATTTCCATTTTTATAAGGGGATAACGAGCTTGAATAGTAAGATTAAGTTAGCAAACACACACACTCGAAAACTCTCTGCAACATATTGGCGATTTCACATTTTGCACACTAGTGATCCTTGTAACAAGCTTGTTATCATCCCGAATTGTAACCTTTAGTTGTTAAATATAGTTGGTGATCGGTAGTTTCTGTTTTGGTCAAAAATCAGGCTATGATAATGCAACCAAATCTTTGTTGTGAGGAATGATGCTTGAACAAATGTATGAATATCTTGCAAATGAAATGAACAAATGACACAAGGATTTATACGAGGAAAAAGCTCTTGATCAAGAGTTGATCTCCGGCATAAAAAACCTCGGGTGATGGAAACTACCGATCACCAACTACAATTAAATAAATGATTGTTACAACTCGGGATGATAGCAAGCTTGTTACAAGGATCACTATAGTGTAATGTGTATGAAATCGCCAAATGAACTGTTGAGAGCTATTGAGAGCTGTTTCGAGTGTGTGTGTTTGCTAAATTAGCCAAGTGTTCTAATTCAAGCTTGTTATCCCCTTTTAAAATTAGAAATAACTAAAACAACTAACTATCCGCTAAATGTGCAAGCTTCCCACGATCTCCATAATGTTCACAAAAGCCAAGCACGTGCGGAATATTGAGGGCATATTCTCCAAGAATATCGGTAAGACTTGGTCCATGCGTATACTCCTGCAAAACAAACTTAAACGTGATGAAGGCAAACGTTAGTACAAGGATAACAACAAGGATCCTGAATCCTGATCCTGCAATGTCTTCTGAGGATCCTTAATTCAAACAGAATTGAGGATCCGTGATCCTGGCAGTGCTTGAGGATCCGTGATCCTTAGGATTGGAAAATCCTCCCCTAACAATTGCCCCCAAAATATAAGGAGTAAAACGTAATTTAACGACTTGTATTTTTGATCTTATCTCCAACTGACTAACGGATATATAGCCGTTTGGATCGAACTAGCCGTTGCTGATCTTACGTCATTGAAGTGACAATCCTGCAGAATCATCATTATAAATAGGTTAGAGATAAGGATCGGTAGGCATTTAAATTCGTGCGTTACTTCCTTTAAATCCTCATTCAAAGATCAATCAGGTATCTTTCTTCTCCTTTTCTCTTCATCTTCTTACTCTGTTCCTCTTCAAATTCTTTAGACCAGAATGAAGTTACGATCATCCCATGCCAAGGATCACCAAAAAGATAGTCCTTTGAAAAGCCAAGGGGTTATCAAAAACACCCGGAAAGAACTCTGCAGTTTCACTGATCCGGAGATCGACCGGATTCGCCATTGTTTTCCGGCGAACACCGTCTTCAAGCCCTTTGACCCTACCACCAAAAGTGATTTTGTTTCTGAAACCTGGGTTGCTTTTCCGGCCACTCCATTCCTGATAGGATACTCCTTTCCTTTCCCTGCCTTCACTGAATCCTTCTTCTCTCTCACCGGCATGTGCTATGTTCAGGCAATGCCAATGATGTGGAGGGTTTTATATACCCTAGAGAGAATCATTGAACATGAAGGTATAGAGTTAGGGATGTCGGAACTGGCTGAATTGTATAACCTTGTGAGCCATGGTTCACATCGCTTCTTATTCAAACATAAACCCGGTGATGCACACCCAATCCTCAAGATCACCAAGAATGACACCAACTGGAAGAAGCATTTTTTCTTCGTTAAGAGGGATTCTATCCCGCATGGGAAGGATCTCCCAAGAGAGTGGGCCACCCATGGTAGGATAGAGGATCCTTATAGAAGGATCATAGGATAATCCTGTTTCTGTTGAGGATAACTGACCCTTTCTGTATCTTTTGTGCAGTTATCTCTGTTTCTCATATCATTCCATCACCTACAACAAAAGAGAGGATTGCTGCTTTCTGGAGTCTTGATCCTGCAGTAAGATCATTCCAAGCAAACACCAAGGATTCTCAAGAAGTATCCTCCGGCTCAGTCACAATGTGAAGTAAGTATCTAAGTATGTATATAATGAAATGTTTAAATGAAAATAGAACAAGAATACTTATTTGTCGTTTTGTATTGGTAGGCGCTGGAAAATCTTCGAAGTCAGCCTCCCGCTTCAGTGTTAGTGATCTTAGCACTGTGGCTCCCCGGTCCGGAAAAAAGAAGTCTGCTGCTAGCCCAAGCGCTCTAATCCCCAAGCCTGTCACCTCAAAGGGAGGAAAGAAGAGGAAGGCCACTGAAGCTGACAATCTTGAAGGCTTGCCCCTCATCCGCCACCAGTTTCAGGAATACTTTCTTTGATGTAAGGATCACTGACCCTGACTGATTATCCTGCCCACTTGAGGATAGCGGATCCTGAACCCTACCTTTTCTTTTTGCAGAAATTTGCCGAGATCGAGATGTTCTTCGATGCATACGTTGAAGAGGCTGAGCAGAAGCATTTGGAGTTTCAGAAGATCTTCCTAGCCAAGGATCAAACCATCTCCTCCCTCGAAAAAGATCTTAACGTGGCTAAAAGGCAGGTGGTTATGGCCTAGATTAATGCTGATCATGAGAAAGCTGAGGTGATGGAGGATGCTAAAGTCTCTGCTGCCATCACTATGTACAAGATCAAACTCCAGATGGCCCATGAGGCTACTTTGACAGGACTAAGTGGAACCAGGAGGGCTGGAAGGCTAAGCTGGCTGAGCTGGATGATGAGGAAAAGGCTACAGAGGTCTTGGCAATTGAGGCAGGTGGCAGCGGAGCTAAGGATCAGGCGGGTGATACTGGAGCAGGAGGTGATGGTGATGCAGCGAAGGTTTGAGCTGCAGAAATGGGCGATGATGGATTTATTTAGACGCGGCTGGATCCCATTTTTTATGATGGTAGTGGTTTTTGGTTGTTGATGTTTTTCTCGAACAATAGTTGGTCTATAATAACTTAGGCAATAGTTTTTAGGCTTGAGGATCATGGATCCTTGGACAATAGGTAGGATAATGGGTGGTGGATGGATCCTCCGTTTGGGGGATGAAGCCACTTGTTATCCTTCCGCCTTTATTTCCTGCACTTAGACCTTGTTAAATATGGACACCCTTTGCCAACCCAAGTGGACGGGCCACGTTTTGCTGGTAGAAGCTTGGGATGGCAATTTTGACAACCTTTTAAAGGGTTTAACTTTTGGTAAATAAAATCTAAATCTTTTGACTATCTTATGCGTTGTTTCATTTGTGAATACCTTACTTTTCAGTTGCTATTATACACTCTGTTAGAATTCATAAGTTAGGAATAAAAGTTTAATAGATTATGTCAAAAAGTTTAGGATATGATCAAAGGATCAAATATCCAATAATCGATAAATTCAAAAAAGTAATGCAACTTAAGGATCATGACTCCTGTTATCAAAGAGTAAGGGTCACTTAGATAAACAAAGAATAAAATCAAAATGATCAAGGATCATACCTGAGAATCCAAGTTAGGATCCTAAATCTTTAACATTTACAATCAGGATAACCAAAAGACAAACCTTAGTAAAAGGTAAGGATCAAGGATCCTTAGCTGTTTAACTTCAAAAACCTGAAATGGAACATAACTTGGGACTAAGCCATTATAAGAAAAGAGTTAGCAACTGGGGACAAGCCCAACAATTCTGGGGACAAGCCCAATATACTGGGGACAAGCCCAAAAAACTGGGGACAAGCCCAAAGGATCTTGTGTAAACTGGAGTATGGCCCTCACTGGCGACTATCCAAACTTAGTGACATGAAAATGCCAAAACCTTAGCTAACGTGAAAACGTTAGAAACCTTAGGAACATATGTATAGTACGTCTACCATTATACGTAGGATCCCGGATACAGCCAGTACAATGAAATTGTCAGCCCCTAAAGCGGGTACTGGTCCCATTGCCATGAACTGTACCAGGATCATCGTGCACTGCTGGCGATACTGGGGACAGGCCCAAATAACTGGGGTCAAGCCCAAATAACTGGAGACTTCTGTGGATACTCAATCCTTTGTTAAGGATACATGAACCTTCTGCAAAACTCAGAATCAAGTGAAAGGAGGATAAAGGATCCAGGATCCTTCTCCTTGTATATAGGATAATTAAAGAATGAAATAGTTTGAGATTAGATCATTACCAAAATGAGGATCCTCTGTCCTGTAAGGATCCTTCGAGAATATCGATCATGAAAATGGTTGAGGATCCTGGATCCTTACTACATGAAATATTTCTTCAGGAGGACAACATTCCAAGCTCTTGGTAGCAAATCACCTTCCATTGTTAGCAATCGATATGCCCCCTTTCCAGCCTCAGCTTCCATCAGGTAGGGGCCTTCCCACTTTGGTGCCAATTTTCCATCAGCAGGATTGTGGTATTCTGAAATGCTTTCCTCAATACCATATCACCAACTTGGAATTTCCTGATCCTGACATTCTTATTGTAGGCTCCGACCATCCTTTGTTGATAACTAGCTATCCTTATCCTTGCCAAATCCCTGAGTTCTTCTATAGTATCCAAGTCTTGAACCAAGTTTTTAGCATTTCCTTCAGGATCACGAATGCTTGTTCTTGCAGTAGGAACCACCATCTCTGTAGGGATCACTGATTCTGCTCCAAATACCAAAGAAAATGGAGTTTGGCCAGTAGCATTCTTGGGGGTTGTCCTATCAGCCCATAGTACATAAGGTAGTTCTTCTGCCCACTTTCCTTTCTTGGATCCAAGCTTCTTCTTCAAGTTGTTGATGATGATCTTGTTGGATGATTCTGCTTGACCATTAACTTGTGGGTGGACTGGTGTTGATGTTATCATCTTAATCCCCCAGCTATCACAAAAGTTAGTAGTTCTGTTCCCAATAAACTGGGATCCATTATCACAAACAATTTCAGAAGGGATACCAAATCTAGTAATAATATTTCTTTTAATAAAGGATATCACTTCTTTTTCTCTGACTTGAGCAAAGGCTTCAGCCTCTATCCACTTAGAGAAGTAATCAGTCACAGCAAGCATGAACACCTTTCCTCCTGGTGCTTTGGGAAGTTTACCAACTATATCCATTCCCCATCTCATGAATGGCCAAGAAAAGGATATAGGGTGCAAGAGCTCTGCTGGTTGATGAAGGATATTACTATGTCTTTGACAAGGATCACACTTCTTGGCATAATCCACAGCATCCTTCTTCATTGTCGGCCAATAGTATCCTGTCCTAAGGATCCTTGAGAACAACGCCCTGCCTCTAGTGTGGTTTCCACAATCTCCTTTATGAAAATCCTTTAGGACTTCTTGGATTTCAGGATCCTCAATGCATCTTAGATATGGACCTGCAAGAGATCGTTTATGTTAGGGGAGGATTTTCTAAATCCTAAGGATCACGGGTCCTCAACTGCTACCAGGATCATGGATCCTCAATTCTGTTTGAATTAAGGATCCTCAGCAGGTGTCACAGGATCAGGATTCAGGATCACTGTTGTAATCCTACTACTAATAATTGTCTTCCTTGTACGTAAACTTGTTTTGCAGGAACGAGAGCATGGACCAAGTCTCACCGAAATTCCTGGAGTATATTCCCTCAATATTCCGCACGTGCTTGACCATTGTGAACGTTATGGAGATCGTGGGGAGAGTGTACAAATTGCGGATAGTTAGTTAGACTAGTTATTTTTTAATTTAAAATGGGGATAACAAGCTTGAAAAAAAACACTTAGCAAATTTAGAAACTACACACAATCGTAACCGCTCTCAGTCAGCTCTCAAGCAATACTTGGCGATTTCGTACACTTATTTGCACATTACACACTAGTGATCCTTGTAACAAGCTTGTTATCATCCCGAGTTGTAAACATACTTTTGTTTAATCCTAGTTGGTGATCGGTAGTTTCCATCACCCGAGGTTTTTTGTGCCGGAGATCAACTCTTGATCAAGGGCTTTTTCCTCGTATAAATCCTTGTGTCACTTGTTCATTACATTTCTGAGTGATCCTTAATATTGTTCATTGATTCAAGCATCACACCTCACAACAAAAGATTTGGTTGCATTGTCTTTGTTTGATTTTTGACCAAAATAGTTTGGCGCCCACCGTGGGGCAATTGGTGCTTCGTTCTTGAGAAATTATTGTTCTTGTGATCATTTCGGTTCGTTACAACCAAGAAGATGGCTTCCTCAACAAAGAACACATCAAGCTCTATGCCGACAATGAGTTCTTCACAGGGCGTTCCTCCTTTGCCTTCACCACCTTCTGGATCCCAGAATAATGCTGAAAATGCTGCGAAGAGACAAACCCCCATTTTCCCAAAACCACCAACTTCTTCTGTTTCCTCTAATCCTACTACTAATGATCTTTTTACTCTGATTTTGCAGATGAGAGATCGCATGCAAGAGCAGGACAAAACCAATGAAAGAATCCTCCAGGAGATTGGTGATATCAAGAAACAGAAGAAATCAGTGGAGGATCACTCTCCTCTGATACCAAGGTTACTGAATTTTGACACTCCAGTTGTAACTACCCTACAATCGGCAGTTCCAGACATCCAGCATCAAAGTGGTCCATTAGAAAGGCGTTATGGAACAGCAACTATGAGTCAAGCATCTGGCTCTCATTTCCAGCCTCAAGGATCCTGTTTTCAGCCATCGGGATCCTCTTTTCAGCATCAGGGATCCTTCGTCAACTCAGGAGGATATTTGGGAATGCACACAGTTCAAGGATCCTCCCAGGTTCAAGGATCCTCCCAGGTCCAAGGATCCTCCATGGTTCCAGGATCCTCTCAGGTTCAAGGATCCTCTCAACCCCAAGGATCCTTTTAGGTTCAAGGATCCTCTCAGCATCAAGGATCCAACATCTTTCAAGATCAAGGATTCTTAAGAAGTATGCAGCCTCCAAGCTCGGATGTTCATCAAGGAGACTTCATACCAATGCAGACCATTGCTTCCTCTGGTCCTTCAATCATACCGGAATCCCGTCAATATGGATTCACATCTGCAATTCCAAACTTGAATCCTCTGGGAGGTAACACTCTCAATAATTCTTATAACACTAACCATGGTTCTATGCAGGACACAGGTATCAACCAAGCTATGGCTAGGGAGTTACAAAAGCTTAAGGATATAATATCCAGCGTTCCAGGAATGGTTAAGCCCATTCCTGAAATTGCAGATGGGAGCCATAGGATATCTCGTTTTGCACCACCTATTTGTGATACTGAGATACCCAAAAGGTTCCAGATTCCAACTATGAAGCTGTATGATGGCTCAACGGATCCAGAGGAACATGTAGCTCAATATAGAGAGAGGATGGAGATCAACCCCATCCCAGAGAGGTTAAAAGAAGCATGTCTATGCAAGGGTTTTGGATCCACACTCACATGATCTGCTCTTAAATGGCTGCTAAGTCTTCCCCCTTACTCTAGTACTTCATTTGCTAATCTAGTTAATCTATTTAATAGTCACTTCTCTTGTTGTAGAAAATTTGAACGATTAACTAGTGACCTATATAGGGTAACACACGGTCAAAATGAATCACTTAGAGATTACATCACTAAGTTTAGTAAAGAATCCTTAGATATCCCTAACCTGGATATAGCTACGGCGGTAGAAGCCTTCAAAATGGATTTGCTTAGGGATTCGTTGTTCTATGATGATCTTGTTATGACTCCATGCAGGAATCTTGATGAAGTAAGAACTAGGGCCCTTAGGTTCATCCACCTAGAGGATGACAAAAGGATCCAGGAGAGATTGGCAGGATCCTCTAAGCAGGAAAAGCAAGGATCCTACTTCAAGAATAACAAGTTTAAGTCCTACAACAAGTCTGACAACCAGAATGTTCATGCAGTAGAGTAAGAAGAGGATGATAAGGATTATCCTCCAATTTCTGAATACTGTTTTTCTGTTGATAACAATGAGCTAATTCTTGCAATGCAGAATCTAGGTGAGAAAGCTAGGTGGCCAAGAAAAAGTGACAAACCAGCTGCTACAAAGGATAAATCCAAGTGGTGTGCATATCATGAGGATTTTGGGCATCTCACTGAAGAGTGTATTACACTAAGAAAAGAAATTGGTTACTTGTTAAGCAAGGGGCACTTGAAGGAGCTTTTGGGACGAAAGAAGTCAAGGATCCAAGATCCTGAAAAGATACCGGAAAAGGCTCCTGCTCCTCCAGCAGATGCACAAGTTATAAACTTCATATCCGGTGGATCAGACATTTGTGGTACATCCTTTTCAGCAGCCAAAAGACATGCCAAGGAAACCAAGATGGATAATGGAGATAGACCCATCCGGACCTCCACTGTCACACAGGATAAAATTATAACTTTTGATGAGGATGATCGTCTTGATGTTCACGATCCTCATCATGATGGTCTTGTTATTACTCTGATTATTTCTAACCACTTTGTTCTTAGGATCCTGATTGATGGAGGAAGCTCAGTGAACATCATTCAGCTTGATGTCCTCAAGAAGATGAACATTCCTGAATCAGACATTGTCCCAAGATCCTCAGTTCTTGTGGGATTCAGCGGAGAGACCAAGAATACATTGGGGGACATCAAACTCCCCATCTATATTGAAGGACTTCATTCTTATCAGTTTGCACCTGAAAGGAATGCTATTATCCAGGAAGAGGTAGATAAACTACTTCGGGTAGGTATGATAAGAGAGGTCAAGTATCCAAGGTGGTTAGCCAATGTGGTTGTTGTTCAAAAGAAAAATGGAAAGTGGAGGGTATGTGTCGATTTTACTGATTTAAACAAGGCATGTCCCAAGGATCCTTTCCCATTACCCCACATTGACTCCATGGTGGATGCTACCGCGGGTCATGAGTTGTTGACTTTTATGGATGCTTCATCTGGATTTCAACAAATTCAGATGGAACCATCTGATCAAGAGGATACAACCTTTATGACCCCAACTAGTATATATTGTTATATTGCTATGCCATTTGGACTAAGGAATGCAGGTGCTACTTATCAAAGGCTAGTCAATATGATGTCCAAGGAACAAATTCGACACACTATGGAAGTTTACATAGACGACATGGTGGTTAAGTCCAAGAAAGCTGAGGATCACCTTAGAGACCTGGAGGAAGCATTCAATATCCTTGATAAGTTTAATATGAAACTAAATCCTTCCAAGTGTCACTTTGGTGTCAAAGCAGGTAAATTCCTAGGCTATATGGTGACAAAAAGAGGCATTGAAGCAAGTCCGGAGCAAATCAAGGCTATTGTGAATATCAAATCTCCTGGCAACGCTAAGGATGTGCAAAGATTGACAGGCAGGATCGCAGCCTTGAACAGGTTCATATCCAAATCCTCAGAAAAATGCAAGGAATTCTATGACATTTTGAGGAAGAACAAGAAATTTGAATGGACTGAAAAGCATGAAAATGCTCTCAAAGCTCTCAAGGATTACCTATCCTCAGCCCCTGCCTTGATGAAACCAGAAAAAAGGAGATATATTATCCTTGTATTTAGCGGTATCCTCTAAAGCAGTAAGTGCGGTCCTTGTTAAGGATCACGAAGGTACACAACATCCTGTTTATTATGTAAGTAAGAGTTTGCTTAATGCTGAATCCAGGTATTCACATTTAGAAAAACTTATCCTTGCACTAATTATGGCATCTACGAAATTAAGACATTATTTTGAAACTCATGCCATTATTGTTAAGACTAATTTTCCAATTAAGAATGTTCTCAGGAAACCTGAAATGTCAGGAAGGATGGCTAAGTGGGCAGTGAAGCTTAGTGCTAATGATATAAGATATGAACCAAGGACTGCCATCAAATCCCAAGCCTTGGCTGACTTTGTGGCAGATTTTAGTAGTGACTTGCAAAAGGAAGCTGAGTTAGAAGTCCAACAGCTGGAAGAAACTAAGGATCCTTGGATACTTTTCACTGATGGAGCCTCTAATGTCAAAGGAACAGGGCTTGGAATACTACTAAAATCGCCACAGGGGGACATAATACCCCACTCCATAGCTTGTGAATTTCAAACTACCAACAATGAGGCTGAGTATGAAGCCTTGATAGCTGGTTTGCAAATTGCTAAGCATATGAGGATCAGGTATCTTGAGGTACATGTAGATTCATTGTTAATTACTAATCACTTTAATGGATCCTATGTTGTTAAAGGTGAAAAACTACTCAAATATTTAGAGATAGTCAAGGAATTGGCACTCTCTTTTGTTTCCTTTAGTTTGACACAGGTACCGAGGGAAGAGAATGCAGAGGCTGATGCATTAGCCAATCTAGGATCATCCTTGAAGATTCCGGAGGACATCATGATCCCTATTATCCACATCCTGACCCCTGCTATCGAGGATCATGTAGCCATGGAAATAGGAGAGGATTCTGCAATCATCCCTAGTGATGATACTCAATCTCATTCAGGATCATGGATCCTCCCCATCATGAGATACAAACAACATGGAGAGATTCCTACAGGAGAAAACCCCAGGGCTTTCAAAATCAAGGTATCTCAATATACAATATTGAATAACATGTTATATAAACGGTCTCTTGCAGGTCCATATCTAAGATGCATTGAGGATCCTGAAATCCAAGAAGTCCTAAAGGATTTCCATGAAGGAGATTGTGGAAACCACACTGGGGGCAAGGCATTATTCTCAAGGATCCTGAGGACAGGATACTATTGGCCTACTATGAAGAAGGATGCTGTGGAATATGCCAAGAAGTGTGATCCTTGTCAGAGACATAGTAATATCCTTCATGAACCAGCAGAGCTTTTGCATCCTATATCCTCTTCTTGGCCATTTATGAGATGGGGAATGGATATAGTTGGTAAGCTTCCTAAGGCACCTGGTGGAAAAGTATTCATGCTTGCTATGACTGATTACTTCTCCAAGTGGATAGAGGCTGAAGCCTTTGCTCAAGTTAGAGAAAAGGAAGTGATATCCTTTATTAAGAGAAATATTATTACTAGATTTGGTATCCCTTCTGAAATTATTTGTGATAATGGATCCCAATTTATTAGGAGTAGAACTACTAACTTTTGTGACAGCTGGGGGATTAAGATGATAACATCAACACCAGTCCACCCACAAGCTAATGGCTAGGCAGAATCATCCAACAAGATCATCATCAACAATTTGAAGAAGAAGCTTGGATCCAAGAAAGGAAAATGGGCAGAAGAACTACCTTATGTACTTTGGGCTGATATGACAACTCCCAAGAATGCTACTGGCCAAACTCCATTCTCTTTGGTATTTGGAGCAGAATCAGTGATCCCTATAGAGATGGTGGTTCCTACTGCAAGAACAAGCATTCGTGATCCTGAAGAAAATGCTGAAAACTTGGTTCAAGACTTGGATACTATAGAAGAACTCAGGGATTTGGCAAGGATAAGGATGGCCAGTTACCAACAAAAGATGGCTGGAGCCTACAACAAAAATGTCAGGATCAGGAAATTCCAAGTTGGTGATAAGGTATTAAGGAAAGCATTTCAGAATACCACCAATCCTGCTGATGGAAAGCTGGCACCAAAGTGGGAAGGCCCCTATTTGATTGAAGCTGAAGCAGGAAATGGGGCATATCGATTGCTAACAATGGAAGGTGATTTGCTACCAAGAGCTTGGAATGCTGTCCACTTGAAGAAATACTTCATGTAATAAGGATCCATGATCCTTAGCTAACAAGTATCCTTGAAGGATCCTTGCAGGATAGAGGATTCTCGTTTTGGTAATGATCTGATCCCAAACTATTTCACTCTTTAATTATCCTATATATATATAAGGATAAGGATCCTGGATCCTTTATCCTCCTTTCACTTGATTCTGAGTTTTGCAGAAGGTTTAGGTATCCTTAACAAAGGAGTGAGTATCCACAGAAGTATCCAGTTATTTGGGCTTGAACCCAGTTATTTGGGCTTGACCCCAGTTTTTGGGCCTGTCCCCAGTATCGCCAGCAGCGCACGATGATCCTGGTACAGTTCATGGCAATAGGACCAGTACTCGCTTTAGGGGCTGACAATTACATTGTACTGGCTGTATCCGGGATCCTACGTATAATGGTAGACGTACCATATATCCGTTCCTAAGGTTTCTAACGTTTTCACATTAGCTAAGGTTTTGGCATTTTCATGTCACTAAGTTTGGATAGTCGCCAATGAGGGCCATACTCCAGTTTACACAAGATCCTTTGGGCTTGTCCCCAGTTATCCTTTGGGCTTATCCCCAGTTATCCTTTGGGTTTGTCCCCAGAATTGTTGGGCTTGTCCCCAGTTACTAACTTTTCTTTTATATTGTTGGCTTAGTCCCAAGTTATATTCTATTTCAGGTTTTTAAGGATAAATGACCAAGGATCCTTGATCCTTACCTTCTACTAAGGTTTGTCTTTTGGTTATCCTGATTATAAGTATTAAAGGGTTAGGATCCTAACTTGGATTCTCAGGTATGATCCTAAAACACTTTAATTTTATTCTTTATTTATATAAGTGACCTTATCCTTTGACAACAGAACTAGTGATCCTTAAGTTGCATAACTTTTCTGAATTTGTAGACTATAGGATATTTGATCCTTGATCATATCCTAAAAACTTTTGAACATGATTTGTTAAACTTTTCTTCTTTACTTAACAAATTCAAATAAAATATATAATAACAGTTGAAAAATAAAGAACTCACAAGAATAACAACACGGGAAATAGCCAAAAAGTTGAAGTTATTTTTATTCACAAAAGTTAACCCTTCAAAGGTTGTCAAAATTACTTACCCCAAGCATCTACCAGCAATACGTGGCCCGTCCGCTGGGGTAGGTAAAGGGTGTCCATTGTTAATAGGTCTTTGAAGTGCAGGAAATATAAGATGGTAGGATAACAAGTGGCTTCATCCCCCAAATAGAGGATCCCTCCACCACCTATTATCCTACCTATTGTCTAAGGATCCATGATCCATAACCCTAGAAACTATTGTTCAAAGTACAACTCAACAATTGTTCATGAAAACATCACAACCAAAAAAGCACTACCAAATCCTAAAAAATGGGCTCTGACCGCGTCTAGAAATATCCATCATCGCCCATTCCAGCTGCTCAAACCTTGGCTGCATCACCACCAGCTTCATCACCACTAGCCTGATCCTTTCCGCTGCCACTCGCTTCGATTGCCAAGACCTCGGTAGCCTCTTCTTCATCCTCCAGCTCTGCCAGCTTTGCCTTCCAACCCTCCTTGTCCCAACTGGTCTGGTCGAAGTCAGGATCCTCAGCCTCCTGAGCCATTTGCAACTTGATCTTATACATGGTGATGGCAGCAGACACTTTAGCATCCTCCAGCAGGTCGTGCCTCTCATGATCAGCCTCTATCTGGGCCATGACCGTTTGCTGCTTTGCCAGAGCGAGATCCTTTTCAAGGCGAGAGATGGTTTGATCCTTGGCCAAGAAGATCTTTTGGAAGTCCCTTTGCTTCTGATCAGCTTCCTCAGTATAAGCATCCAACAGCATCTCAATCTCGGCAAATTTCTGTAAAAAGTCAAGGTAGAGTTAAGGACCACGTAATCCTCGGATGGACAGGATAATCAAGCATAGCAGGTGATCCTTACATCAGTAAAGTACTCTTGGAAATGGTGGCGGATTAGAGGCAAGCCTTCAAGATTGTCAGCCTCAGAAGCTTTCCTCTTCTTTCCCTTGGAGGTGGTAGGCTTGGGGACGACAGTACTTGGGCTAGCAGCAGCCTTTTTCTTCCCAGACCTGGGAGTGACGGTAGTAAGATCGGTGACACTAAAACGAGAGGCAGACCTTGAAGATTTTCCAGCACCTGTTAATCCAAAACAACAGATAAGTATTCTTGTTTCATTTGCATTACAATATTTAATCATATATACACTGGGATACTTACTTGACATTGTAACAGAGCCTGAGGATACTTCCTGGATATTCCTTGGTGTTTGCTTGAAACGATCTTATAGCAGGATCAAGACTCCGGAAAACGTCAAGCCTTTCCTTCGTTGCAGGTGATGTAATGATGTGTGAAACAGAAATAGCTGCAAAATAGAAACAAAGGGGTTAGTGATCCTTAGCGGAGACAGGGTATCCTATGATCCTTCTATAAGGATCCTCTATCCTACCATGAGTGGCCCATTTTCTATGGAGATCCTTCCCATCTGGGATAGAATCCCTCCTAACGAAGAAGAAACGTTTCTTCCACTTGTTATCGTTCTTGGTGGTTTTCAAGATTGGATGTGGTTCACCGGGTTTATGTTTGAAAAGAAAACGATGTGAACCGTGGCTCACAAGGTTGTATAGTTCAGACAACTCCGACATTCCTAACTCAATATCCTCCTGCTCAATGATCCTTTCAAGGGTAAATAAGACCCTCCACATCATTGGCATAGCTTGGATATAAGGTATGCCGGTAAGGGAGAAGAAAGATTGGGTAAAATCGGGAAAAGGATAGGAGTATCCTATAGAGAATGGAGTGACTGGAAATGCAACCCAAGTTTCAGAGATAAAATCACTCAGGACGGTAGGATCAAAGGGTTTGAAAACAGTGCTCGTCGGAAAGCAATGACGAATCCTGTCGATCTCAGGATCGGTGAAGCAGCAACGTTCTTTCGGGGAGTCTTCGATGATCCCTTGACCTTTTAAAGGACTATCTTTTCGATGATCCTTAGCAGGGGATGATCTTAGCTTCATGGTGATTCGGAGATTTTGAGAAAGAAGAAGAACAGAATAAGAAAGAGAAAAGAGAAAGGGGAGAGAAGTACCTGCTTGATCTTCAAATGAGGATTTAAAGGATGTATCGCACGATTTTAAATGCCTCTAGACCCTTATCTCTAACTTGAATTTATAATCATGATTTTGCAGGGATGTCGCTTCAGATGACGTAAGCTCTGCAACGGATAGTTCGATCATAACGGCTATATATCCGTTAGTTTGTTACGGATAAGATCAAGAAAATATAACTCGACAATTTACACTTTACTCCTTATATTTTGGGGGCAATTGTTAGGGGAGGATTTTCTAAATCCTAAGGATCATGGGTCCTCAACTGCTACCAGGATCATGGATCCTCAATTCTGTTTGAATTAAGGATCCTCAACAGGTGTCACAGGATCAGGATTCAGGATCACTGTTGTAATCCTACTACTAACAATTGTCTTCCTTGTACGTAAACTTGTTTTGCAGGAACGAGAGCATGGACCAAGTCTCACCGAAATTCCTGGAGTATATTCCCTCAATATTCCGCACGTGCTTGACCATTGTGAATGTTATGGAGATCGTGGGGAGAGTGCACAAATTGTGGATAGTTAGTTAGACTAGTTATTTTCTAATTTAAAATGGGGATAACAAGCTTGAAAAAAAAAACACTTAGCAAATTTAGCAACTACACACACTCGTAACCGCTCTTAGTCAGCTCTCAAGCAATACTTGGCGATTTCGTACACTTATTTGCACATTACACACTAGTGATCCTTGTAACAAGCTTGTTATCATCCCGAGTTGTAAACATACTTTTGTTTAATCTTAGTTGGTGATCGGTAGTTTCCATCACCCGAGGTTTTTTGTGCCGGAGATCAACTCTTGATCAAGGGCTTTTTCCTCGTATAAATCCTTGTGTCACTTGTTCATTACATTTCCGAGTGATCCTTAATATTGTTCATTGATTCAAGCATCACACCTCACAACAAAAGATTTGGTTGCATTGTCTTTGTTTGATTTTTGACCAAAACAGTTTATATAACATGTTATTCAATATTGTAAATTGAGATACCTTGATTTTGAAAGCCCTGGGTTTTCTCCTGTAGGAATCTCTCCATGTTGTATATATCTCATGATTGGAAGGATCCATGATCCTGAACGAGACTGTGCACCATCACTAGGAACCATTGTAGAATCCTGTTCTATCTCGATAGTTATGTGATCCTCAATAGCAGGATCCAAAACATGGATGATAGGGATCTTGATATCCTCTGGAATTTTCAAGGATGATCCTAGGTTGGCCAATGCATCAGCTTCTGCATTTTCCTCCCTGGTTACCTGTGTCAAACTAAAAGAAACAAAAGAGAGTGTCAATTCCTTGACTATCTCTAGGTATTTGATTAGCTTTTCACCTTTAACAATATAGGATCCATTAAAGTGATTAGTGATTAACAATGAATCTACATGTACTTCAAGATACCTGATCCTCATATGCTTGGCAATTTGCAAACCAGCTATCAAGGCTTCATATTCAGCCTCATTATCAGTAGTTTGAAACTCACAAGCTATGGAGTGTGGTATTATGTCCCCATGTGGCGATTTTAGTAGTATTCCAAGTCCTGTTCCTTTGACATTAGAGGCTCCATCAGTGAAGAGTATCCAAGGATCCTTAGTTTCTTCAAGCTGCTGAACTTCTAACTCAGCTTCTTTTTGTAAATCACTACTAAAATCTGCCACAAAGTCAGCTAAGGCTTGGGATTTGATGGCAGTCCTTGGTTCATATCTTATATCATAAGCACTAAGCTTCACTGCCCATTTAGCCATCCTTCTTGACATTTCAGGTTTCCTGAGAACATTCTTAATTAGGAAATTAGTCTTAACAATAATGGCATGAGTTTCAAAATAATGTCTTAGTTTAGTAGATGCCATAATTAGTGCAAGGATAAGTTTTTCTAAATGTGAATACCTGGATTCAGCATTAAGCAAACTCTTACTTACATAATAAACAGGATGTTGTGTACCTTCGTGATCCTTAACAAGGACCGCACTTACTGCTTTAGAGGATACCGCTAGGTACAAGGATAATACATCCCCCTTTTCTGGTTTCATCAAGGCAGGAGCTGAGGATAGGTAATCCTTAAGGGGTTTGAGAGCATTTTCATGCTTTTCAGTCCATTCAAATTTCTTGTTCTTTCTCAAAATGCCGTAGAATTCCTTGCACTTTTCTGATGATTTTGATATGAACCTATTCAAGGCCGCGATCCTCCCTGTCAACCTTTGCACATCCTTGGCATTGGCAGGGGATTTGATATTCACAATAGCCTTAATTTGCTCTGGACTTGCTTCAATACCTCTTTTAGTTACCATATAGCCTAGGAACTTGCCTGCTTTAACACCAAAGTGACACTTTGAAGGATTCAACTTCATATTGAATTGGTCAAGGATATTGAATGCTACCTCCAGGTCTTTAAGGTGATCCTCAGCTCTCTTGGACTTAACCACCATGTCGTCTATATAGACTTCCACAGTGTATCCAATTTGTTCCTTAAACATCATATTGACTAGCCTTTGATAAGTAGCACCTGCATTCCTTAGTCCAAATGGCATAGCAATATAACAATAGATACAAGTTGGGGTCATAAAGGCTGTATCCTCTTGGTCAGATGGTTCCATCTGAATTTGTTGAAACCCAGATGAAGGATCCATAAAAGTCAACAACTCATGACCCGCGGTAGCATCCACCATGGAGTCAATGTGGGGTAATAGGAAAGGATCCTCGGGACATGCCTTGTTTAGATCAGTAAAATCGACACATACCCTCCACTTTCCGTTTTTCTTTTGAACAACAACCACATTGGCTAACCATCTTGGATACTTAACCTCTCTAATCATACATGCTCGGAGTAATTTGTCTACCTCCTCCTGGATAATGGCATTCCTCTCAGGTGCAAACTTCCTCCTCTTCTGATGTATGGGTTTGAATGATCTGTCAATACCAAGTTTATGAGTAATTATATCTTTAGAGATACCTGTCATGTCTTCATGTTTACAGGCAAAGGTGGGTTTTCTCCTTTTAAGGAAGGATAATAGATCCTGTTCAATGTTGCCGAGGATCCCTGATCCTATGAAGACTTTGGATTCAGGATCATGAGGATCCATAAGGATTTCTTTCACATCCTGTTCTCTTGCCTCCAAGACGTCTCTTGGAGGATACTTTAGTTGTTATTGTTCCCTTGGTCTTGAGGTTGGCTTCATTGATGAGGTATAGCAATTTTTTGCTTCTTGTTGGTCACTCTCAATCTTTATCACCCCCTATGGACTAGGAAGATTCACACATTGATGATATGTAGATGCGACTGCCTTCATGTCATGTATCCATGGCCTGCCAAGGATAACATTGCAACAGGATAAGCAATCTATAACACAAATTTTTTTATAAGAATGAAGTCCTTCAATGTAGATGGGAAGTTTAATGTCCCCCAATGTATTATTGGTTTCTCCGCTGAATCCCACAAGAACTGAGGATCTTGGGATAATATCTGATTCAGGGATATTCATCTTCTTGAGGACATCAAGCTAAATGATGTTCACCGAGTTTCCTCCATCGATTAGGATCCTGCGAACAAAATGGTTAGAAATGAACAAAGTAATAACCAGACCATCATGATGAGGATCATGAACATCAACACGATCATCCTCATCGAAAGTTATAACTTTCTCCTGTGTAACAGTAGAGGTCCGGATGGGTCTATCTCCATTATCCATCTTGGTCTCCTTGGCATGTCTTTTGGCTGCTGAAAAGGAAGTACCACAAATGTCTGATCCACCGGATATGAAGTTTATAACTTGTGCATCTACTGGAGGAGCATGGGCTCTTTCTGGGATCTTCTCAGGATCCTGGAACCTTGACTTCTTCCTTCTCAAAAGTTCCTTTAAGTGCCCCTTGCTTAACAAGTAACCAATTTCTTTTCTAAGTGCAATACACTCTTCAGTGAGATGTCCGAAATCCTCATGATATGCACACCATTTGGACTTGTCTTTTGTTGCGGCTGGTTTATCACTTTTCCTTGGCCATCTTGCTTTCTCACCTAGATTCTGTATTGCAAGAATTAGTTCATTGTTATCAACAGAAAAACAGTATTCAGAAATGGGAGGATAATCCTCATCATCCTCTTCCTGTTCTACTGCATGCACGTTCTGGTTATCAGACTTGTTGTAGGACTCGAACTTGTTGTTCTTGAAGTAGGATCCTTGCTTTTCCTGTTTCGAGGATCCTGCCAATCTTTCTTGGATCCTTTTATCATCCTATAATCAGATGAATCTAAGGGCCCTGATTCTCACTTCATCAAGATTCCTGCATGGGGTCATAACAAGATCATCATAGAATAATGAATCCCTAAGCAAACCCATTTTAAAGGCTTCCACAGTCATAGCTATATCCAGATTAGGAATGTCTAAGGATTCTTTACTAAACTTAGTGATGTAATCTCTAAGTGATTCATTTTGACCTTGTGTTACCCTATATAGATCACTAGTTATACGTTCAAATTTTCTACTACATGAGAATTGACTATTAAACAGATTAACTAGATTAGCAAATGAAGTAATAGAGTAAGGGGGAAGACTTAGCAGTCATTTAAGAGCTGATCCTGTGAGTGTGGATCCAAAACCCTTGCATAGACATGCTTCCTTTAACCTCTCAGGAATTGGATTGATCTCCATCCTTTCTCTGTATTGAGCTACATGTTCCACTGGATCCGTTGAACCATCATACAGCTTCATAGTTGGTATCTGGAACCTTTTGGGTATCTCAGCATCACAAATAGGTGGTGCAAAACGAGATATCTTGTGGCTCCCATCTGCAATTTCAGGAATGGGCTTAACCACTCCTGGAACGCTGGATATCATATCCTTTAGTTTCTGTAATTCCCTAGCCATAGCTTGATTGATACCTGTATCCTGCATAAAGCCATGGTTAGTGTTGTAAGAATTATTCAAAGTGTTACCTCCCGGAGGATTTAGGTTTGGAATCCCAAATGTGAATCCATATTGACGAGATTCTGGTATGATTGAAGGACCAGAAGTAGCAATGGTTTGCATTGGAATGAAGTCTCCTTGATGAACATCTGAACTTGAGGGTTGTACACTTCTTAAGAATATTTGATCCTGAAAGATGTTGGATCCTTGAACCTGGAAGGAGGATCCTTGAACCTGAGAGGATCCTTGAACCTGTGAGGATCCTTGGACCTGAGAGGATCCTTGAACCTGTGAGGATCCTTGGACCTGAGAGGATCCTTGAACCTGTGAGGATCCTTAGACCTGAGAGGATCCTTGAACTGTGTGCGTCCGCATATATCCTCCTGAGCTGACGAAGGATCCCTGATGTTGGAAAGAGGATCCCGAAGGCTGAAAACAGGATCCTGAAGGCTGGAAGTGAGACCCAAAAGCCTGACTCATAGTTGTTGTTCCATAACGCCTTCCCAATGGTCCACTCTGATACTGGATATCCGGAGCTGCAGATTGCTGGGCAGTCATAGTTGGAGTGTCGAAATCCAGTGACCTTGGTATCAAAGGAGAGTGATCCTCCCCTGATTTCTTCTGTTTCTTGATGTCACCAATCTCCCGGAGGATCCTTTCGTTGGTTTTGTCCTGCTCTTGTATGTGATCCCTCATCTGCAAAATCAAAGAAAAAATATCACTAGTAGTAGGGTTAGAAGAAACAGCAGAAGTTAGTGGTTTTGGAAAAATGGGGCTTTGTCTCTTTGCAGCATTTTCAGCATTCTTCTGGGATCCAATAGGTGGTGGAGGCAAAGGTGGAACGCCCTGTGAAGAAGTGACTGCCGGCATAGAGTTTGAAGTGTTCTTTGCTGAGGAAGCCATGTAGTTGAAGATGATGAACCGAAATGAACACAATGAGCAAATTTTTTCAGAAATGAAGCACCAATTTCCCCACGGTGGGCGCCAAACTGTTTTGGTCAAAAATCAGGCTAGGATAATGCAACCAAATCTTTGTTGTGAGGAATGATGCTTGAACAAATGTATGAATATCTAGCAAATGAAATGAACAAATGACACAAGGATTTATACGAGGAAAAAGCCCTTGATCAAGAGTTGATCTCCGGCATAAAAAACCTCGGGTGATGGAAACTACCGATCACCAACTACAATTAAATAAATGATTGTTACAACTCGGGATGATAGCAAGCTTGTTACAAGGATCACTATAGTGTAATGTGTATGAAATCTCCAAATGAACTGTTGAGAGCTATTGAGAGCTGTTTCGAGTGTAAGGCCCCAAACTCGGGAACCCAACTAGTTGGTAATACGATAAACAAACATAGTTCTAGACCAAAATGTCATCTATATGCAACGGAAGAAAATTAAATAAAGTACGAACAAACTTCAAAGTACTAAAACAACTAAAGTGTGTTAATTGTTCAAAACACGGGAAATGCCAAAACATTAAAAGATGTCGGGTAACCGCTGCCAATACCAAAGAGCCACCAACAATCAAACCTTTTTACCTGAAATACATGCTAAAAATCGTCAACTACATTGAGTGAGTTCTTTAGTAATAAGTTTTTATTATAAATTCTCTTTTTAAACATTTTAGCTCAAAACTTTTAAACCCGTTCCGGTTCAAAAAAAAATAGTTCGCCAATCGTCTTTTCTTTATTTAAAATACTAGTTTGGCATAAGTACAGGGACTACATGCCCAGGTCACATAATGCGACCTAACACAAACCGTTGCGACCCCGAAGGTCTCAACAACATCACACATAATCCGTCGTCACCCCGAAGGTCACAACAACATCCTGTATAATCCGTCGCCACCCCAAAGGTAACGACAATTGGGTCACCTCGACTCCACCACTTGGGTTGATGTTTCCCATCCCGCATAACCGTCGCCGCCCCGAAAGCAACGACCGAGGACCCAAGGCCCTTAAATAAATAAATAAATAAAATAGTACACGTAGGCAAACAATTATTTCAAATCAAGCTCTCGCAAAAAAATACACGTATGCCTACTAAATTTAAAATCACTTAAGCATGTATTTCAGCCCAAAACAAATAAAACATGGAAAAATGGGCGATAGAACTCACCTTAATATAACTGTGTGAGTTAACTAAAAGCCAGAGAATCCGTAGGAACCAATCAACCTTAAAACGAGTTCAAGTACCTACACAAAATAGTCATTCTCATTACCATTCACTCTTACATATCAGTGTTTCCATGCAACATGTGGCCACCATTCTATCCACCATCTTAATTATAATAATATAATTATTTCTTAGACACCACCACCAACTTGTTTTATCAATCCCACTCACAAGTTTCTTGTTAATTGATTCAAGTAGGCATGCATGCATGCACTACTAACCAAACTCCAATATCATGTTTTTTTATTATTGTGATTCCATAGCTGTTTGCCATGCACCAACAATAAAACTCATGGCCCCACCATAGAATTGAAACCCAGATCAATACGGTTCCCACTCTAAATGCGTTTCCTTTTTGTTTGCCATATTCATCATCATCATCATCATCATCATCATCATCATCATCATCATCATCTTATTTAATATAAATAAAGTTGTATGCAGCTTTTTAATTGTCAACATAATAGTTATAAATTTTTAACAAGACTCACGCATGAAATAACCATTTCCATATCCAACCTTCATCCTAAACTGTACCCCCACTCGATGAACCCTCCGCAATCGCACAACCGTATCCGGGACTACCTTATCAATCATTCGAACCGCATCCATCTTAAACCCTTATCAATTTAACTCTTAACCCCAAGCAGTGAACACTTCATAAATGCTACACACACAACGAGAGGGATCGAATGAAGTACCTGCGATCGTTCGAGATGATAGACGAGTCACTTCCCTAACCACGGGTGATCACCAACTAGAGATTCGCCTCTAATGGAGCAACCGTACACCACCAAGTACACGGGAAAACCTGAGAATCGTACGATCCCTCATTATCACTTTCATAACAAGCCTTGATCAAGACGTTAACCTTACTCGTAATCTAGTCGAGATGTACGCGTTACCTGAGGATTAGAGGATAACCAAAACTGAGGTGTTTCCCTTCTCTTTGTCCGTCGCCGTTTACCGCACACCACAAATGTCCTAACTGATAAGAGTTTGGCACATAAGATATCTTTCACGATCATACTAGCTTTTACAAATCAAATAAATAAACGCGAGAACTACCTGAGGATCGATGGAGCAGATGATTGATGTTTGTTCTTCAGTTCCGTTTACGGCCGTAGGGTTTCGGAATTTTGAGGATGATAATGATTCAGTATTTGCGTGGAGGTGGTTTTTAAAAAGTAGAAGTCACACCCATAATTTCATTATTGGTCTCTTGTGACTTATCATGTGACAAATTGCTCCAAAGTTAAGTAAGATCCAAGTTCTTGTTAATTACCACTTGCACCCCGATGTTATTTGACATTCACATCTTTGTCAACACACAATATACATACTATACAACGTTGGTGAGAACTAGGGATGTTACATCGAGTGTGTGTTTGCTAAATTAGCCAAGTGTTCTAATTCAATCTTGTTATCCCCTTTTAAAATTAGAAATAACTAAAACAACTAACTATCCGCTAAATGTGCAAGCTTCCCACGATCTCCATAACGTTCACAAAAGCCAAGCACGTGCGGAATATTGAGGGCATATTCTCCAAGAATATCGGTAAGACTTGGTCCATGCGTATACTCCTGCAAAACAAACTTAAACGTGATGAAGGCAAACGTTAGTACAAGGATAACAACAAGGATCCTGAATCCTAATCCTGCAATGTCTTCTGAGGATCCTTAATTCAAACAGAATTGAGGATCCGTGATCCTGGCAGTGCTTGAGGATCCGTGATCCTTAGGATTGGAAAATCCTCCCCTAACAGTTTCCATCATCCGAGGTTTTTTATGCCGGAGATCATATATTGATCAAGGGCTTTTTCCTCGTATAAATCCTTGTGTCTCTTGTTCATTTCATTTAAAAGTTGTTCATACATTCGTTCATTCATTCAAGCATCACACCTCACAAAATAAGATTTGGTTGCATTATCCTAGTCTGATTTTTGACCAAAACAGAGATTATGTTAAATTACTAGCGTTGAATATGGTTGACAATTGTAGGACCATGAGAGCTTTCGCTCGTATTAAATTGGTTATACATGTACATGATATAACTAGGTGATCATATGGTTATAAGTATATTGCATCATGTGTGTGTATATATATATAGTGTGTCATTAGTATAACTAATATGATGACACGAATATACGAGGTTAAGTAGAAAGTTCATATGATAGACCGTTGACATCTGAAAGTCAACTGCGCATAAGAAGCATGGTTAGACTTGTTGTCACGATAGTAAGATAACATAAAGTCATATAGTGCGTGTTATATCAATATTTGTTATATGTGATGACATGATGAATTATATGAGTTTGAAAAGATGTGAATTTGGGTATATGTCTTATGCTTGCTAGAATTAACTAATGAAAGTCAAATTGGAGATATGCATTTGATATGATCGTTAACATGCATAATCATGTATACTAATAAGAATGTGATTGCGATGACGTGAAAGTATATGGATCATATCAAGATGGATGGAAGCATGGAAGGCTAACGGATCAAAAGGAGGCAAGGTAACGGATGCAAATATGGACGCTAAGTAAGTGATTTCCGGAATCACTTCTTATTTTGTTTAAGTAAAGTTATGTACTAGTTATTTAAGCCTGATAATTGAAATCAAGTAAGGTATTACAAATAATGGAAATGTTAGGATTAGAATGATTGTAATGGTCGTACGATGTTAACCCGGTGAAACTTCGTCATACGAGTCAAAACTTTAATCGAAAGATTTAGCCAACGTATAATGTTACGGGATGTTACAGGAATGTTACGAGATTTTACGGGGAATTACGGGGTGCTACGGGATGTTACGGGACTTTTCGGAATGTTTTGGGTCAGTTTGGGTTGAAATGGGACTCGAAAACAGGTCGAACGACCCAAAATAAAGCAAAACAGCGTTTGGAACATGGGGGAGGCATCGCCGACGCCCTGTCCTGCTTCCGACACAAAAACTGACTGCCTACGCACTTTCTTCCGATGCGATTTTCTGGGGGGCGTCGGGGACGCGAGTCTGGCCATCGCCGACGCCATGCCTGTTGCCAGGTTTGCTGATTTCTCCGTTTCGCGTATTCGGTTGATCCCATTCCCATCCTGATGCTTCGTAAAGTTCCCGAAAGGCTTTGTAAGCTTTGTTAAACATATGAAAGTACCAACCTTAATGTAATAGGTAAAATTTAAGAGTTCTAGTTCATGTAAACGCGTAGGCTTTAAGAACAATTAAACTTGTAGGAAAGAATGAATTAGAATCTATTATACGAACTTGAAGATGAAACTTGTTCCTAAGTATGTTTATAGGCAAATTATTATGGATGATTAAAGTACAATAATATGGTAGTGTTCGATAGGTGATTGTGTCTTGAATGTACATAAGGAAGCATATAAATGTACAGTGTAAGAACTAGGTTTCGTTGATTTAATGAGATGTATGTATGGAACATATATGTAAGTTTGTGGACATATGGTAGTGTTTACACGCGATGTGATCCAATGAACGTAGTTTAACGCTATGTGCATATTTAAAGATGCCGCTCATCAATGCATTGGAGAATATGTGATGCTAACCGTTTTTCTATTGAGAACGAAATGGAAGTGCATGTATATTAATAATGGAAGTTGAAGGTTTGACACTGAAGTCCAACGATGGTGTTCAAATGGATGGATGAATGGATTAATATAAGCGAATGCATGAGATGTTGATGCCTAATTATGAATGTTTAAAACTTAAGTATGATGTCACCGGTTGCTAACGATGTGATTGTATGTGGTGTCTGCAGGTTGTACAGGATTATGGATTTTCATCATGGAGTGTAAGCGGTTGAAGATCGAGTCAAGACATGGATTGTACGAGTGTGAGTGGTCACGTAATTTAATATAAGTATGTTAGATTTTATTTAACTTATAGAAATGATTAATGTATCAAATGTAAAAGAGTGATTTAACGTACTTCCAAGTATGCTAGAATGGATATAATGAAAGAAAATTTTTTAGTTCGTATTTTCGCTGAGTCATTTGGTTAAAACGTGTAAGGGTCTAACAGAAAGTCAAAGAAAAAGTCAATTTGCTCGACTTTCGGCTATTAACTAGCCTATGAATGGAAAAGAACTGAAAGAGAACACTTAGTTTTGTTCAAGAGAAGTTTATAATTTTATGGATGAGGCCTCTATGAGGAGATGCAACTCCAAAGTGACTTAGAGATGAAGAAAAGAATGGTGCAAGTTCAGATGGTGAACTTGATCACCTATATATACTAAGCAAGGAGTTGTAGAATTGTGCCAAGTGTCCCCATGTGTCTTAGGAACAAGGTTAGTGGCAGGACACTTGTTAAAAAGAGGTTAAGTGTGGCATAATTCAAGATAGGTGGCAAGAAGATGCAGCAAGGCTGCTGCCAGCTTGAATTCTGCTGTTAGCGCACCCCTTACAGACCGTGAAGGTGATGCCTTATGGTCTGTAAGGACCTTCAGCGCCCAATTCTTTTAAATGCCATGCCTTACGGTTCATAAGGGACCTTTAGAAGCCAAAGTCTAGCATTATCTCACATTTAACCCCCTTAACTTTGAATTTATAATATTTTTATGATTTTTAATCTTTCCTTTCAACATTATGAATTATGTGGAAGGTTTCTAGACATGTGTCACGCTAGGATTCGATCTAAAATACTATCACACCCCCAAATTCCACAAGCGGAGTATCACCGCAGGGAGCGTGACATGACCAGGATCAAGCCACCAATCATATTGAATAGTGTATAATAATAAAGATAAAACCAACCACAATATAATTGGTGTTCAAAACAATTTAACCAAGTTCAAGTTATCAGCGAAAGCATAAGGTGCACGAGCTATAGGTGCTGCTCCAGGAGCTAGCTCGATTTGAAACTCGACTTGACGATGAGGCAGAAGACCAGGTAATTCCTCAGGAAATACCTCAGGGAAGTCACGTACAATCGGGATATCTTCTATCTTCTTCTCTTTCGTTGAGGTGTCAGTAACAAGAGCTAGAATAGCGGTGTGGCCCTTTCGCAAACACTTCTGGGCCTTAAGGAAAGAGATGATGCTCACAACAGCACCACTCTTGTCGCCACGAATAACGAGAGGTTCTTCACCAGAATGAGGAATGCGGACGATTTTCTCCTTGCAAAGAATTTCCGCTTGATGTTGAGATAACCAATCCATCCCAATGACAACGTTGAAGCTACCAAGAACGATAGGAATAAGGTCGATAGAGAAGGTCTGATCAGCAAGAACAAGATTACAACCCTTAACTATGTGTGTGGCCTCAAGATTTTTACCATTTGCTAGTTCTACAACATGCTTGGTGTTTAAGGGAATTGGGGTACGCTTAAGCATCTGACTAACTTTTAAGGATACATAACTAGTATCGGCACCCGAATCGAATAAAACAGAAACATAGAAGTCGTCCAGTAGGAACTTACCCGTCACAACGTTGGGATCGTTCCTCGCATTACCCTGACCGATCACGAAAACACGTCCCCTGGCACCATTGCCGTCACTGTTATCCCTGTTGTTTCCATTCCCCTGGTTGTTGTTGTTCTGATTCTGGTTCAACTGTGGACAGTTTCTCTTGAAGTGACCCTCAGCACCACACTGAAAACATCCCTTATTACCCTGCTGTTGCTACTGCTGCTGGTTCTGTGGAGCTTGTGGCTGTTGTTGACGATTCTGATTCACAGGATATGGGCTCCTGCAATCCTTCGCTGCGTGACCAAGCTTGTTACATCTATGACAAAGACCCTTGTTGCACGGCCCGCTGTGGTGCATGTTACATCGGTTGCACTTAAGGTGGTTTCCCTTGTACCCACTCTGACCCTGATTCCCAGAAGACTGCTGACCGGGGCCCTTGTAGTCGTAAGTCCTTCGCTGCTAAGACTGAGACTGAACATAAGTAGAAACTTTGCTTGAATTTCCATCCCATTTGCGCTTGTGGTTACTAGGAGCATCTGAAGCAGCGGTAGCACTAATACGCTTGGGCAGTTTGTTCTACTCAACTGCCTGATTAGTGAGACGATGGGCTAGCCGTATGACTTGCTGGATCGTAGGGAGGTTAGCTGCAGTCACATGGCTCTGAATCTCTGGCACTAAACCCTTGAGGTACAGCTCGATACTTTTAATAGGAGGATCCACCATGGTAGGGCACAATACAGCCAATTCGTTCGATCTCTTCGTATACGCCTCGATTTCAGACGCCGTTATCTTCAAATTGTAAAACTCCACCTCTAGCTTGTGAATGTCATCGCGATGACAGCACTCCTCTTTGATTAGATCCTTGAAGTCATTCCATGGGGTGGCATTAGCAGCTGCCAACCCTAACATTTGAACCTGTGCGTTCCACCAAGTTAACGCACCGCCTTCAAGTGTTCCAGTAGCAAATTTCACCCTACGAGCTTCAGGGCATTCACACATCTCAAAAACGGATTCGATCTTCTCGAACCAGTGTAGAAGACCTACAGCTCCTTCTGTACCACTGAAGGTACTAGGTCGACAGTCCATAAAGGTCTTGAACGTACACACGGGAGGTTGAGCATGTTGACCTGTCGCACGAGAAAGAAAATATATGGTTAAGCACGAGAGTTGGTTCACGAGAGTAGGATCTAAACATCCTAGGATAGGTCGAAATGGCAGGTTATACCTCCTGCAGGGGCTGCTGCGAGTGCCTCAGCAACTCGTTCGTTGATTAGAGCCGTCAGCTGGGCTTGAGTCAAGTTCAAACGTCCACTCGTGATCTTCACATCGAAGGAAACATAAGTAAGAAAGGTGTCGCGAAAGTGCGTAAGTATGGGATGACAGAAGAGAGCAAGCACACAGGGTTTCAAGCAATAATTGTTACGCTAACTAAGCATACCATGATCAATGCACTACTTTAACTAACAGGCAGGCAATACAAAATAAACCATATCACCTATAGTGTTGAGTCTTGCACGTGGAGCGAAGTGTCATTGTGGATCGTTGAGCACTGTACAGTTTATAGTTTGGTTTTGTCAAAAGCTTTTCCCTTTTTAAAACCAAGTTCACTATAACCAATGGCTCTGATACCAATCTGTCACACCCCCAAATTCCACAAGCGGAGTATCACCACAGGGAGCATGACATGACCAGGATCAAGCCACCAATCATATTGAACAGTGTATAATAATAAAGATAAAACCAACCACAATATAATTGGTGTTCAAAACAATTTAACCAAGTTCAAGTTATCAGCGGAAGCATAACATATAAAACCAAAACATAAGTTTAAACGTTTAAATGTTTAACATGGAACTCTACAGTCCATGTCCCACAACGACCTCTCCTTCTCGTGCAAGCTCCAAGTAAACACCTAACGACCTGCAAGGCATATAGTAACGAATCAACAACAAAGTTGAGCGAGTTCACAGTTGGTTGTCTATGTTAAAGTTGTTCCAAAACCACGAGTTCATTCAAAAACCATGAGTTATCCAATTCATTGTTTCCCAAACCATAACCAGTGGGGGCTACCCCATGTAACCACTAGACCCGTTACCATATCGACAACTAACTGAGTCATGTTGTGCCCTACGTCAATGTCTATCATCATTGACTAAGTGCCCAGATCCATTAGTCCACTCCCGTCCTCTGCGGCACGGTGTGAGGCTTGTCAAACGTAATAGCGCTATTTAACTAATGACCCGCTCGCCATTGGCCCGACGATTAAGTCGATATAAAAATGAGGGAGTTCATGATAGAGTTTTGTCTAGTAAGTTATATGTTGGCGTCCTTCCTATGGAGGACAGAGGTACGTAATCTACCCAAGGAGAATACACAGGTTTAATGTTGTCATCCTTCCCATGGAGGATGGTGGTACATATTCTACCCAAGGAGAATATGCAGGTTCCGTTTTAGTTTCTTAACCCATTCCCAAACCACCGGGAATCCCATGCCTTATAGAGAGTGTGAACTCACCTTAGGTTAGCTCGGCAGATACACGAAAAGATCACTTGAGCTATATGTGGTCAACCACGTCCTAACATGGTTACCATACAAGTCAGGTCTAGGTTCAAGTAGTGCACATAAGTTTTACACATAAACTAACAGGTCATAACACGTAATGATCATGGAAACATATTCAACACGTTAACAGTCTAGCATGAATCATATCCGAACTTGTGCGACTCAAATGATTGGGCTCGCACAAGTTTAATGGCCCAACAGCCTTGTGCGATTCACTAATTGAAGCCCAATAGTATCCAGCCCAACCTGTTGTGCGTCCAGCACAACCTTGTGCGACTCACCATAGGTTGTGCGATCCAAAACATACCCGGCCCAAATATCATAAGCAATCCAACATGCATACGGCCCAAACAAATAAACAGAAATCAACTTGTGCGGCCCATTTAATCTTGTGCGACCCGGGACATCTTGTGCGACTGGATATTGGGCCGTTCGGACCAACATCATAACATAATTTAACATGCTGTGTGGCCCAAGGTATTGTGCGATTGACATATCTTGTGCGACCCACAATACCTTGTGCGATCGTGCATAACTGAATTGTACTGTGAGCTCTAAACAGTTGCACCAAGCTTGTGCGACTGTCTTGTGCGACCCGTCCCTTGTGTGATCCGATAAGATCTTGTGCGATCATGGGTGGTCTTGTGCGATTTGTTATCTAATCCCTAATTTCATGCAATCAGTTTCAATCATTCAACAGTTTCCTATTTTGCATTCATTGAATTAAAATAACAGTTTCCAATCATGTCAAAATCGATCAAATTAGAGTTTTAACATCACATCCTTATGAACCCTAATCAATTACATAACAACTCATCATCGTCACATCGAATCAACTAGTCTAATTAACATCAAGACCCTTAATTCATCATTCAAACAACAACCATAATCAAATAAACATGTTTGCACGGTTCGGTTCTTGATTACTAGCACACATCCTAATCATAACAACACAACTAAACCAACCGAATCCAAATACATATGGCCGATTACATTCATTCGGTTCCAGATCGTTATTTTCATTACATGATTATCAACCCTATATTGAACTAACATATTACACATGTGGGCCGATTTCATATCATAATCAATCACACATCATTCGTGAATCATCATGTAGGAACACATACTTCACAATATCATCTAACAAAACAATAACCATGAATCACTAACCGGTTAGAAGGTAAAACAAGGATGATCCGAATCAAGGAAGCTTCGAGAGAAGGGGATGTAATGCCGTCGGCTTCAAGAGAGAGGGAGGAGAGAACTAGGGTTTGGTGTGTGTGCTGGTGATTTGGAATTTGTGAGAAACAAACTCCCTAAGGTAACATGTGTATGCGTATAAGGGGAGGGGCCGAACCCATTCTTGGGCTGCCTAGGGGTCACGGATTCAAAACGGGCAACATGATTGGGCCGAAGAGAGGTATGCGTCAAAGATAGGGTGTACGGCCCAAAGGGCTTGTGCGATTGGACATGTGTTGTGCGACTACAATATATACATACATTACACACATAATCATATAATATAACAAACATTCCATTAAAACCACATATCACGTAATCACATATTGTTCAAACAAGTTACATCAAAGCACAACGAAAGGTTCTGAAATACGAGTTGTCACAAATACTGAGGTGTTACAACGGCGTGCTGAACAAAATTTATATCGTCTAATGAAAACATACGATATTTGACCCGAGTCGTTTCTGAACAAAATTTACATCAAAACGTAGATCAATTGAAAACGTACATAAAAATAAGCACGAAAACGTATTATATTTGACCCGACTCATTTCTGAAAAAAAATTACGTCAAAATATAGACCAATTGAAAACGTACATAATAATAAGTACAAGAACATATTATATTTGACCCAACTAATTTTCGGGAAGTAATTTACATCCAAACGTAAATCAATTTGAATTTATACCTACACGTAAATAAATATAAACACGTAAAACTCGATTAAAGTTAAAGGGTTGTAAGTGTTAAAGTTGAAAGTGGAAAGGTAAAAGTATAAAAAATCACAAAAAAAATATATAAAAAGGACAAAAAGTCAACAAAAAAAAATCGACAATGGAAACACTCTTCATATATTTTAGAGTTAAATGTCATTTTGTTCATGTGGTTTGAGTCATTTTGCCAGTTTAGTTCAATGGTTTTATTAATCGCTTGTGGGTACAAAAAAGTTTCACCATTGTCATTTAGTCCACTTGGTTAACTTTATCCATTTTTTTGTTAATGAGAAGGGCAATTCGGTCATTTTATATATAATTTTGTTAATTAGAAGGGCAATTCAACCATATAAAATGACTGAATTGCCCTTCCGTTAACAGAAATAATGGATGAAGTTAACCCAGTGGACTAAAATGGCAACTGTGAAACCTTTTTGGACTCACAGACGAAAAATGAAACCTTTGGACTAAACTGGCAAAATGGACCAAATCATAGGGACTAAAAAGGCAATTAACTCTATATTTTATGTAATTCACATAAGGCCATGTGTAGTCATAAAGCCACTTTGTAGGCGTTATGCGACACGTGTCGTGCCACGTCACACAGGGGATTTATGGGGCGTTACGCCACTAGAGCCCGTAGTCATAAAGCTCCTACCTCATCATTACTCAATTAATTAATTTTCAAAATTTTTAATTAATTTCTAACTTTTTTAAAATTAAAAACCATTTCATTAAATAAAAAAAGATTAAAATAAAATAAAAAAACAGTAAAAAAAACATTGTATACTAATAATAGATAAACAGAATGAACAATATATTTCTTTTTATGGTTTTTTTATATGTGTTATTTAGTGGGTTTTTACATGTGTTATGTGGTTCTTTTGTATATCTTAGACCGTGGGGTATGGTGGGGCGTGAGTTGGGGGCATGGTGCGACACGTGGAGTATGGGGTACCCAAGACCAAAAGCCAATTCCAAAGGGGTATGGTGGGGCGTCCCTGGGGTGGCGTGGAAAAAAAGCCAATTTTAAAGGGCTAGTGCTCTTGGCCAACGAGGTTCCGCCATGTCATGTTCGTAGCCCCGCCCAATGCCCGGGCTGAAACCCCCGCCCAAGGGGCCACGCCGAAACCCAAGCCCACCCGGGGTGGTGACGTGGGCGTTTGTACCCAACCCACGCCCCATACCCCATAGTCTTATGTAACTTGCGTTTGTTTTTTATCGATGTAATTCACGTGTCAGTATTTTTTGATCATATCAAGATTTTTTTTTCTCTATGGGTTGCTGTAATGAGTGTATTTTTTTTATATGTGTTATTTAGTGGTTTTTTACATATGTTATGTGGTTCTTTTGTATATCTTAGACCGTGGGGTATGGTGGGGCGTGAGTTGGGGGTATGGTGCGACACGTGGAGTATGGGGCACCCAAGACCAAAAGCCAATTCCAAAGGGGTATGGTGGGGCGTCGCTGGGGTGACGTGGGAAAAAAGCCAATTTCAAAGGGCTAGTGTTCTTGGCCAACGAGGTTCCGCCATGTCATGTTCGTAGCCCCGCCTAACGCCCGGGCTGAAACCCCCGCCCAAGGGGCCACGCCGAAACCCAAGCCCACCCGGGGTGGTGACGTGGGCGTTTGTACCCAACCCACGCCCCAACCCCCGCCCCATACCCCATAGTCTTATGTACTTGCGTTTGTTTTTTATCGATGTAATTCACGTGTCAGTATTTTTTGATCATATCAAGATTTTTTTTCTCTATGGGTTGCTGTAATGAGTGTAGGTGACGTAACAAAACAAATCGATACCGATCAAATTCCCGCTGTGTTGGTATATTTTTGGTCATATCATGATTTTTTTTTCTCTATTGGTTGCTATAACGAGTGTTAGTACTTTAATTAAACGAACTGATTTAATAACACTAGTTCATATATGATGATAGGCAAACAGAATGAACAGTAATTGTATATATTATTATACTATTAATAAAAAAACTAAATGAATTATTATACTATTAATAAAGAAACTAAATAAACAATAATTATTTGTTCTAAAAGGCTTTTTTTTATATGTTTTGTTTAGTGGTTTTTTATATGTATTATTTGGTTTTTTATATATCTTATATAACTTGCGCTTTTTTTTTATCCATGTAAATCACGTGTCGGTATTCTTTGGTCATATCAAGATTTTTTCTTTTTGGGTTGTTGTAACGAGTGTAGGTGGCGTAAAAAAACAAACCAATACCGATCAAATTCCTGCTGTGTTGGTATATTTTTGATCATATTATGATTTTTTTTTTGTTTTTTCTCTATTGGTTGCTATAACAAGTGTCAGTACCGAAGTTAAACGAACTAATACCCACCCACGACGCAACACGAGGATTTCCGGCGCAACGCGCGGATTTAATAGCACTAGTTACACTAGAATAAAATAAAAAAAAATTACACAATCAAAGGTTATATTTTTTTTTATTTGCTCTTTTTTACCAACGCCATCTTCAACGCTTTTCCTGTTAGGTGGTCGTGCGGTTTCGAGTAGAACTCAAAGTCGTGAGCCCATAGTCTATCCCGCATAATCTCGGTCACTTCACGGTTCTCTTCAATACGTTTAGTCCCGAGTTCATGTATGTCTTGAAGTCGTTTGTTTATCTCCGAAAATGCATTACTCATTCTGGATCCCATCGACGACGACTCGGGCCTTTTCGACCGGCTTCTTCTTCCGGCGGGTCGTGGTAGCTCTTCCACCGGCTCTTCCTCCGGAATATCATTGTTCAAGTCGGTGTTTCGAGTATCGGAGGTTGGCGTTTCGGGTTCACCCGACTCATTTGTTTTTTGCCTCTTTGACGGCCTTTTATTTGCCAACAGTTTAGGTATGGGAAATTGCTTTGACTATTTGTATACTCGATCAATGCCGCTTGCGTAATGTCCTCGTCCTTGCTTCCACTTTTCCATCTGGCAAAACTGCGTTGGTACACGGTTTGAAAACTCGTGCACTTCTTGTTGATATCGGTCCACTTGCCCGATATCGAGTCCGCCGGCCGGTATTCGTCTCCTTTACCCATGAGATCGAAAAAAAATTCTCGTATTCGGTTCCGAAAAAGGGTTTTACTTTGATTGTTTGCTACAAATAAAAATTAATAATTAGTCCGAAATTAAAAAAAACAGAAAAAAACTGTAAATAAACAGAAAATAAAAACTGTAAATAAACTGAAAATAAAAAAACAGAAAAAAACGAAATTTAAAAAACAGAAAATAAAAATCTTACAATAAAAAACTGAAAATAAAATAAACAAATTAATTTACCTATTACGGGGTTCTCCGACACATCGATCCAAGCGCGGGTTAGCGCATACTCCTCGTCGGCTTCCCACGGTATTACATTTTTTTCGCTCGGGTGGTTTCTGTTTTCTTTTTATGTGTGCGTTTTGCTTTTCCTTTTTGCGTCTCCGCTACCTCTGGTTGTGTTTCCGGAATAACCTCGGGTTCGTGTAGTGGGGAGCCGAATGCTTGAGCCGACCCGAACGCTTGAGATGACCCCATTCCGTCCGTGTTTTGATTCGGGTTCCACCCGTATAGATTCGGGTCCCATGAGAGCGGTTGGTTCAAAAGGTTCATGAACCCGGTATTATGTTGATTATAATCAATAAAATCGGATCCGAAAGGGGTGGGTCGAGTGGGAACCAGAGACACGGGGCGGGTTGCCACTTTGGTTCGGGTCCGCACTCGAACGGGGAGGAATAAAACCGCGGTTGAAGGGATACATTGTATAAAAATTGTTGATTTAAAAAAAAAAATCTATAGAGAAAGAGGGTTTGAGGGTGTGTGGGTTTATAAAAATATAGGAGAAGGGGTTAATATTTATAGGGCATATTGAGGGGGTGTTTGGCTTAGCTTTTATTTTTTGGCTTATGCTTATATTTTAAAGTAGCTTATAGCTTATTTTCTATCATTTGATAAGCTCTTTTTAAGTGTTTGGATTAGCTTATAGCTTATTTTATATCATTCTTCAAATAAGCTTAAAAACCATGTTCAAATAAGCTTATTCAAATTAGCTTATATAAGCTAATAAGCATAAGTTTAAAAAGCTAAAACAAACACCAAATGAAGCTTATTTTGTAAAAAAAGCTAAAAAAGCTATAAGCTTTGTTAAAAAAGCTAGGCCAAACACCCCCTGAATATAAATTGAATTTTAATTTTTTTTTTGTATTTGACCGTTACAAACGGTCACTTTTTTGAAAATCAAGCCTCCAAAGCGCCACTATGGAGATAACGTTGCACCCATTTTTTTGCTCTATAACGCCGCCTGTTGTGGTGTGCTAGACGCTATGAGGCGCAATCGGCCAAAAAAAGCCCCACATAGCGCCCCACTACGCTGGAGTTAAGGGTGTTCGGAGCGGGAAGCGGCAAACGTCAGCAAACCTTTTTGCCGAGCGGGAAACACCGCCCCCGAGGTTTTGCCGAGGCGGTGAAGCATGTGGTGCGGGGAGGGCATGCCGACTCGGGAACAAATGCTTTTTGACCGTTGTGGGTTTTCAACGGTAATATTACCGTTCAAAAGTAAAAAAAAATATTTTTTGTTTTAGAAAATTAACTTATAAATACCAAACCAAATACCTTAAATCTCATCCAACTTTTACTATATTCCACTCTCTTTTTTATAATTTTTTTCAAAAAAATGGAAGGCTCAAACAAAGGTGAAGGCAAGAAAAAAATGGTAGGGTCCGGTTCAAAGTCGAGGGCTCAAGATAAACGTGGTTCGGGTGGTTCTAGTGTCCCGTTTCATCCGCACCTTGGGTTTGCGAATCAAACCCAACCTCCATTTTATTTTAACCAACCCATGCACCAACCTTTCGGTTATGATACCCAACCCATCCAAAATTGGATGCAACACGGTCCGACGATGGCTCGACCCGGTTATTATGATTACTCCCTAGAAGCACAAAATGCTTTTGACCCGTTTGCTTTTCAAACCCCAAGCTCACTATCACCGAGACCTTTTCAAACCCCAATGTCACAATCACCGAGAGACGTACAAGATGACTCCGATGAGGAGTTCGTGCCGGAAACCCAAGAGCAAGAGTTAGATGAGGATGAAGATGTTGCGGTTGAAGAAAATGTAGCTGAACCGGGAAGAAAAGGAAAAACGAAACGGGAAACTTGGACGCATAGACAAGAAGAGGCGTTGACAAAGGCTTTTGTTCATTGCACTTTGAATAAAAAGAAAGACAATCAACAAAAGGCGGATGAGTTTTGGAAGAAAGTTCTAAACCACTACAATGAAACGGTCGGAGGAAGTAACCGAACCCACCACCAAGTTCGCTCAAAATGGATGACGATGCAAACAAAAATTAACACATTCAACGGTCTATATCATCAAGCGGTAATTTTTTTTATACGGTTTATTTTTTAACGAAATATTTGGATTAAGTTGTTGATAATTTATTATTTTAGGATCGTTTATGTCCTAGCGGGGAGGGCGATGCTTATGTAATGAAGCAAGCGCTAAAGGATTACAAAATCAAAGAAAAAAATTGATTTTGCTCATATTGCGGCTTGGGAGATTGTTAGAACAAATCAAAAGTGGTCACCGGTACCTTTGTTGAATGAAGAAAGCTCCGGCTCGGGTCGAAAAAGAAAGTATTCGGATTCGGGAAATTATACACGAGGATCACCGAATGTCGAAATCTCGAGCGGATTCGATATTCCCGACATAAACGAGGATCCTTCACCACCACCAAGACGACAAACGAGGAAGGAGAAAAAGGACAAAGGGCCGTCTTCAAGAAACGAAGATCTAAGAGATATAACACACAAATTCGAAGAGTACAATGCCATGAAAAAAGAGATAATGGAAATTAAATGTATACGAGAAGAAAAATACTTGACCTTGGCGGATGAGCAACGAGAGGCGTTGCGACAAACAATGTTCGACAAGGACTTGGAGACGTATAATCGGCCTACCGACAATGTTCACCCTGCTATGTTGGCAATCACACTCGCTAGAAAACGTAAGATCGCAAAAAAATATGGATGGCCTTGTGATTTTTAGTTTTTTTTTTTAAGTTAGATTTTATTTAAAATGTAATGTTTTATTTTTATTTAAGATGTAATGCTTTATTTTTATTTAAAATGTAATGCTTTATTTTTATTTATAAAAAGTTTATGTTTTTTTCCATTTTATCTTAAATTTAAAAAAAACAGAAAATAAAAAAAAAGTTTGCCACTCAGCAAGTGTTTAAACCATTGCCAACAATTTCAGCAAAGTTTAAACACTTTTCACTAATTGACATGACGCGCTCTGTGATTGGTTGGTTTTTTGATTTGACACTCCAAAGTGTTTAACCACTCCTTAGAGCATTCACATTCTATCCATCAAATCTTGAGAGATGGGTTTTTAAATTATAAAAAAGTGGTTTAAGTGGTTATGAGTGGAGGATAGAGAAAATGTTATTGTTCATCTGTATATTTGAGGGGACATTATTCACCATATATAATTTTTTAATATATTTTGAAAGTGGTTAGGAGTAGAGGAGAGATCAAATGTATTAATAAAGGTATAAAATATTATTATTTAATTGAAATGATAGAATGTGAATGCTCTTACACCCTAAGTAAAGATGTCAACAACCAAAATTTGACAGAAAAAGATAACTCCCATAATTCTTTTAATCAAATCAAACGTCGAAATGCTTTTCATAATTTTCTGTTAGTCAAATAAAAAACAGTCATCCATTGGGAATAGCCCGCTGGTGTTGGTGAGTTAATTAAGATGTAGGATAGTAGGAGGTTATGGGTTCAATCCCCATGGTATGTAAGTTTAGCCATTCAAAAAAAAAAAAAAAAAAAAAAAAAAAAAACAGTCAAGTACAAATTATTGCTATGAACCTAACCTCTCATTAATTATTGGTGTAACATGTCTCGTTTTGTCATGTATCAAAAACGAAGTCTTCAAATTTTAATGAGATTAAAATTGAGGTTGTCAAATATAGTGTTAGATAACATCACAAAGCCATTTACAAAAAAAAAAAACGCCTCTTGTGATTTTTTTTTAATTAATGAGATTTTTTTATGGTAGAAGATTGAGACAGATGGGAATTCAAAACTAAACAAACACTTTCTTTGAAGTTGACAATAATTCAACAAATGAGGGAAAAGGTGGGCATATGAAAAAGAAAACCACGTATCAAGTGTTACATAATAATCCATTTGAAAGGTGTCATAAATTCGGACTTACAATAGAACAATGAATGTTTTTAAAAAAAAGTTATTGGGTTTTAATAATTCTAAGTTTTACTTGTTTGTCAATAATAATCAACTTTAAAAATTTCCTCCAACGATCCTAATTTGTAAGAATTTGGCCTCCATTGATACTTTTATAACATATAAGAATTTGACATCCTCAATAGATTCATGTGCACCTGCGGCATCTTTAATTGAATTAAGTGCACATGCAGTTTGAAAACGATCTGTGAGGTCAAATTTTTACAAGTTGAAATTATTATATCTCAATATCTGAAAGTTAGGATTATAAAAATCAAATAACAAAAAAAAAAAAAAATAGAACAATGAATAACTGAAGACAAAATGATATAATATAATAGACCCAATTACTAATCGGTGCAGCTATATTATTTTACAAATGGTTTAATTTAAGGGTGTGCATAAAATCGAACTAATCAATCTATAACCGAATTAACTGAAAAAACTGAACCGAAAAAAACTAAAGCAACTGGTCGGTTAACAATTTTCTGAAAACCTGATATTCATTGGTTGGTTATGGTTACGGTTTTCCATGTTTTCACTATTTTTACCCGTGTCACGTGTTGCGGCGCCAACATCACGTTTGTAACTTCATAAGATGCGATACAATGATGACTTTCAGGTGGCGTTTTTTACTTTATTACACACATTACATTGGTGAGATTAACGTGGTTAGGCATAGATGAAAAAAGTATAATGTCTCACATGTTGTGTAAAGACGTAAAAGTAATTTAAACAAAAAGATTGACGTGTTGAAGAAGATGAGATGTGAATTTATTAAGTAGAAATAAATGAGAGGTCAAAGTTGTTAAATTACAAAAGCTAGGGGTCAATGTCTCACTTACTAAAGATTAAGATTGAATATGTAAAATCTATAAATTTTAAGGTAAAAAAAGAAAATTTGAGACCATGATCTCCAGACCATGGTTCATAAATCATTTAGTTATCATTCGGAGTTATATGTGATAAGCCATGTGTACATTGTATATAAATTATAAGAGTAAACTGCCATTTTGGTCCCTGAGGTTTGGTCACTTTTGCTACTTTAGTCCAAAACTCAAAACTTTTGCATCTGGGTCCCTATGGTTTCAGTTTTATTGCCATTTTGGTCCAAAAGTGAAATCAGGTCATATTTGTCTTATACAATCCTGCTATTTTGTCCTTTTCTTCAGGGGCAAAATGATCATTTCTTTTTTATTTTATTTAAAGCTTTTACTGAAGGGACTATTTGTGTAACTAGGTTCAAGTTTTGGACCAAAATAAAGATACATGTGTATGTAACACCATCCATCCATATATATATCTCTCTCTCTCTATAAGTCTGCAACCATCCATCTCTCTCTATATATAAAAGATACGCATCATTGTTTGAATTTTAGATATGAGATCGAACTGTTTTTAAGATTTGAGCTGCAGTCGTTTTTGTGAAAAGAAAGTGCCGATTGGATCTGAAAGAATTTTCAAGATCTGAATCGACTTGGGTTGATTTTCGACGAGTTTCGGTGTAATCGAATTGATTACGGTTCATTTTTTATGCGTTTCGAACAACTGTTGATCTGATTCTATCTGTTTTGAATCGAATTTTGTTCGTTTCTAACTGATTCTGATGAATTAAATGATTGTCCCCAGTTGATCCGCATGTAAAACTATGTGTTCTCCCATCTGTAAACAAGTGTGGTAGTGAAGTTGCAAGTTATCCATTGTTGTTTGTTTGCTCAAAGAGTATCAGTTGTAGAACTGATGTAATAGACATTGCAGCCAATGTTGTAGAAGGCGCTAGGCGCTAGTCGGGCGGTGAGGTACAACCTAGGGATTAATCAGAATGGGATTTTTATATGTATTTTTTTCAAAATTATATATATATACCCAATAATATAAAAATAATACTTCAAAATTCACATAAATACTTCAAGTTTCAGATAGTATGGTTCGATTTTGACCAATTTTGACCAATTTTGACCGCCTAGGACCGCCTAGAACCGACTAGGACCGATTTTGATCGATTTTGACCGACTAATATTGTCCGATTAATCCGATTTTTGACCGCCTAGGACCGATTTTGACCGCCTAGGACCGATTTTTGACCATGGCCGATTAATTGACCGCCTAGCTCAAAATTAGGCAGTAGATGACCGCCTAGCGCTTAGGCGCCGATTAATCGGCCGCCTAGGCCGATTTCTGCAACCATGATTGCAGCATTCTTGTTTGACTGGGGATTAAGAAGAAGAAGAGTGAATATGAATCTGGGTTGATGCTGTTGTTAATCGACTTATTAGTGTCAATCGTTTAGAGAGAGAGATGGATGGTTGCAGACTTAGAGAGAGGGATGGATGGATGGTGTTACATACATATGCATTTTTTATTTTGGTCCAAAACTTGAACCTAGTTACACAAATAGTCCCTTTAATAAAAGCTTTAAATAAAATAAAGAAGAAATGACCATTTTGCTCCTGAAGAAAAGGACAAAATAGGAGGATTTAGTAAGACAAATTTGAACAAATTTCAATTTTGGACTAAAATGGCAATAAAACTGAAACCACATGGACCCAGATGCAAAAGGTTTGAGTTTTGGACTAAAGTGGCAAGAGTGACCAAACCTTAGGGACCAAAATGGCAGTTTACTCAAATTATCATGAAAAAAATGTTAGAAGTAAAATATAACTATGTAACCATAATTAAGAGTAAATTATCATTTTAGTCCAAATAGTTTTGTTTTTCTCCTCTGGGTCCCTGACCTTTCAATTTTCTTGCCATTTTGATCACATTGCCTAACTCAGCCTAAAAATCCGGTTATAACCAGGGGTATTTTTGGCATAACTGTTGTGTAGTGATAACCAGGGGTAGTTTACAACATAATTTATAAACCTCATAATAATTTAATGCAAAAAATGCACCTGTTATAAACTGGTTTTTAGACTAAGTTAGACAATATGATCAAAATAGCAAGAAAAAGGAAAAGTCAAGGACCCAGATGAGAAAAAAAATTATTGAACTAAAATGGCAATTTGGACAAAAACTCAGAGACTAAAATGACAATTTGCTCCATAATGAACTATATAGTTTATTATTACACTTTAAATATTAAAAAAATCAAGAAAGAAAAAATAGAAGAAAGGAATAAATGCAACATTAAGAAAATATTATTCTATATTAACATTTTGCGTATCTCCTTGTGAACAGTTCTTAGTTCTACACGTGTCATCCACCCTACCATCCCACCTAATGCTTCTGGTTGCTACCACCACTATAGTCCGCATCATCACCTGATGCATCTATCACTCACCACAACTCTTCTATGAAAAACGTCGTTAAAAACGATCAATACCTCTCCGCAAAAAAATGACAATGCAGGCGACACCACCACCACCAAATCGAAGGCTTTCATAAGGAGATTAGGACCCCAATAGGTACCCTTTCACAATTTAGGTTACTATTTTCAACTTTGATTGTTCATTAGGAAGATTATTTTTAACAAATCGACATTTTTTTTGCTTTGGTGTCTCTGAAGCCCTTCTAGCAAAATCAATCAACGCGGCCCCCAAATTTGACGCTGTAACCCAACCACCACCAAATTGAAGCCTTTCGTCAGGCGATTAGGACTCCAGCAGGTATGATTTCACAATTTAGCTTGCTCTTTACAACTTCGATTGTTCATTAGGAAGAAACGATGGGAAATTTTTGAACTAATTCACTATTTTTTTAAAACTTTGGGCTCTAATAAGATAATGTAATGTTGAAGAAGCTGATGTTCACCCATTTGTCTTGTGTCACTACCATTGTTGTTCACTTTATGGCCCAATTTGTTGCTCAAATACTGTGTCTTTTGTTTTTATTTTTGTATAACTAGGGTTTCGGAAGTGACCTTGCGGCCATAGAGGTATATGTTCTTTAAAAGTTTATAATGAATGTTATTGATTAATGTCGCAACCCCTGATCCCAGGATCCCCGGGAAACGGGCGGCCGCGAGCCAGATTCGGTGGTATCGTGTATTGTCTAATTTGGCAGCGGAATTTTTTTTCATCAGAACTGTAGTTAGGAAATGTTTATCAGAGAAAAATACCACATTTTCATAACATTAAACAAATGGGATAAACCCAAGTTCATAGTACATGCTTTTTCATAGGAATAAATCCTATTTATTTAATAAAAACATCTATTTTATTTTTAGGTAACTTTATTGCCACTTTTCCAAGCCTTCAGTGCTGTCCAGCTGGCTTCTATTTGGCTTTCACAGTTTGTTACCTGAAACGCGTTTTAAAAACATTTGTCAGTGGGAAATACTGGTGAGTGAATCCCAGTTTAATCAAGTTTAAATAAAAAGTCACAGTGTACAGTATTGAGGGCGATCCCGCAATTATATTTGTTTACAAGACATCACAATTAACATCCATGGTACTGTCGAACCCGACTTGTTGACATGTTACTCCTTGACCAGGTGGTAACAAATTTTGTATACAAAACCCCAACATACTCATCATAATTGTATGCTTACAAATACTCAATAACCGTTATTCTCATGGAAAAGTATTTAAGGTTTTGTAAAAACATTTAACAAAAGGTTTACAAAAAGTGGATCAACTCACATTGCTGTCTTAGAATTTCTGTAAGGGTTTCCCGGTGATAATCTATAATTTACACAATGTACACGTGTTAGTATTAATAACCCATTTTAACATTAGTAATACCCTCCCCAAGACTGCATTCCAATGACTACGTCGGGCAGAACCACGACAGCCATTACGGAACCCTAGATCAATCGGGCAGCGTATGTAATACGTATCCAGGGGTTATAATACTTACAACGGAGCAGAACTTCGCTAATTAGGGGGGGGGTATAATACCCGAGTATTATGCCTTCTATTCAGAAATTGTGATTGAGAATGAAAGAAATGAACGACGGAAAACGAAAACCCGTTGCTTAGTCTGGTCCTCACGCGGCCCGCGTAACACAAGCCCAGGGCTTACGCGGCCCGCGTCAACCCTGGGTCAACGTTGTAGCTGGGCTGAGTCGATGTGTAGGTCTACCGGGTGTTGGGCCACGTGGCGGCCCAGGGTCGTGCCACAATTCTGATCTCACGCGGCCCGCGTAAACGTAAGCTAAGGCTTACGCGGCCCGCCTGAACTTATAATTCAACGAATTCAGGCTTTAGCCTTAATACCGCCCGCGTAAAGGGTTGGGGTGGGTCTACGCGGCCCGCCTCAGCCCAAGTTTTTAATTTTTTTATTTATTTTTAATATTATTTAATATATTTGAGGCCCGTTTTCGCGTATGAGGTGTATTTTGGGACATATTGGGATATTTTAAAATATATTAGGGTGTCGGAAAATAATCGAGGGTGTCGGTTTTATTTGAGATTATTACATCCTCCCCACCTTGTTTTAGAGCCCGTCCTCGAGATCTACTGGAACAAGTGCGGATATTTCTTTTGCATTTCAGATTCAAGCTCACATGTGTACTCAGGTCCTCTTTTGGAGTCCCATTTCACTTTGACCAGAACTAATCTCTTATGTTTGAGATTCTTGACTTTCCTGTCTCCAATCTGTAGAGGTCTCTCTACAAACTTGAGTTGTTCATTTACCTCTATATCCTTAAGAGGTACTATTAGCGATTCATCAGCTAAGCACTTTTTGAGATTAGATACATGAAATACATCATGTATTCCTGCCATTTCCCCTGGCAGTTGTAGCTGATAAACTACAGGTCCTATTCTTCTAATAATCTCAAAAGGTCCAATATACATGGGACTTAGCTTTCCTCGTTTGATGAATCTTACCACTCCTTTCCAAGGAGAGACTTTCAACAATACTTTATCTCCTACTTGAAATTCTAATGGTTTGCGTCGGTTATCGGCATAGCTCTTCTGTCGATCACGTGCTGCTTTCAGTCGTTCTTTGACTTGAATAATCTTGTCGGTTGTTTCTTGTACTATCTCAGGTCCAGATAGTTGCTTTTCCCCAATTTCTGCCCAACAGACTGGGGTTCGGCACTTTCGTCCATAAAGTGCTTCGAATGGTGCAGCATTGATACTTGTGTGATAACTATTATTATAAGAAAATTCTATTAAAGGTAAGTGATCGTCCCAATTACCTCCGAAATCAATTACACAAGCTCTAAGCATGTCTTCCATTGTTTGAATTGTCCTTTCGCTTTGTCCATCCGTTTGAGGATGATAAGCTGTGCTCAGATTTAACCTAGTTCCCATAGCTTTTTGGAAACTTGACCAAAAATGAGAGGTAAATCGACTATCCCTATCAGAAACAATTGATAAAGGAATTCCATGTAATGAAACAATTTCATTTACATACAATTTAGCTAGCTGTTCCATACTGAAAGTTTCCTTCATTGGTAGGAAATGAGCTGACTTAGTTAGCCTATCTACAATCACCCAGATTGTATCATTACCTTTCTTTGTTTTGGGTAGTTTGGTAACAAAATCCATTGTTATCAATTCCCATTTCCACACTGGCATTTCTAATTGTTGTAACAAACCTGAGGGTTTCTGGTGTTCAGCTTTAACTTGTGAACAAGTTAAACATTTAGAAACATAGGCTGCTATGTCTTTCTTCATTCCTATCCACTAGAAAATTTTCCTTAAATCCTGGTACATTTTATCATTTCCTGGATGCATCGTATACTTAGACTTATAGGCTTCTTCTAATATACGATAACGTAGATTTCTTAATTTAGGTATCCACATTCTCTTTTTATGGAATCTCCAAATTCCATCTGTTCCTTGTTCTAATTCCTTAATCATACCTTTTAATTTTTCAGTATCATCCTTGATTACTGATTCCTGTGCTTCTCTTATCTGATCATTTAAATCTACTTGCAGATTTAATTTAAGAGAACGTACCCTTTTTGGCTTTTCATGATACTTTCGACTTAAAGCATCTGCTACTACATTTGCTTTTCCTTCATGATACTGAATATCACAATCACAGTCACTAAGCATCTCCATCCAGCGTCTTTGTCTCATATTCAACTCATTTTGCCCGAAAACATACCTTAAACTCTTATGATCAGTGAATATGGTAAACTTACTACCATAAAGGTAATGTCTCCAAATTTTAAGGGCAAAAATTATAGCTCATAGTTCTAGATCATGGGTTGAATAATTCTCTTCATGATTCTTAAGTTGTCTAGATGCATAAGCTATAACCTTTTGACGTTGCATTAATACACATCCATAACCTAACTTAGAAGCGTCACAATAGACTACAAAGTCTTCAGTTCCTTCTGGTAACGCTAGTATGGGTGTATTAGTTAATCTTTGCTTAAGAATTCTAAAAGCTTCTTCTTGTTTTGGTCCCCATTCAAACACAATAGATTTACAGGTTAACTTAGTCAAAGGAATGGCTATTCTAGAGAAATCTCGAATAAATCTTCTATAATAACCGGCCAATCCTAAGAAACTTCTACCCTCGGTTGGTGATTCAGGGGTTTTCCATTTAGTAATCGCTTCGATCTTTGTTGGATCTACATGAATTCCTTCATGATTCACTAAATGTCCAAGAAACTGTACCTGTTCTAACCAAAATTCGCACTTCGAAAATTTAGCATAAAGCTTTTCCTTTCTTAATAGACTTAAAAGTGCATGCAAATGCTTTGCATGATCCTCTTTACTCTTAGAGTAAATTAGAATATCATCTATGAAAACGATTATGAATTTATCCAAATATGGCTTACATATTCGGTTCATCATGTCCATAAATGCGGCTGGGGCATTGGTTAAACCAAATGGCATGACAGTAAATTCATAATGACCATACCTTGTTCTGAATGCGGTCTTAGGAATATCCTCTTCCTGTACCTTAAATTGATGATATCCTGACCTTAAATCAATTTTAGAGAAAAATCGAGCTCCTTGCAGTTGATCGAACAGATCATCGATTCTCGGTAATGGGTACCGATTCTTAATCGTGACTTTGTTCAATTCGCGATAGTCAATGCACATACGCATTGATCCGTCCTTCTTTTTAACGAATAATATCGGCGCTCCCCATGGCGACGAACTTGGCTGTCTGAATCCTTTTTCCAGCAATTCATCTAATTTAGGGCTGGCAATTGGGTATCTGTTAAGATACGATTAGACCTGTTTGACTGAAAAATACACCCTTTGACTTTTTTAATTTTTAAAATAATTAGAATTACAATGTTAGGATCTATCATTTATTCATCTTTGTACATATAAGATAAAACTGTTTTATAAACATGAGGTAGAAAGTAGTTAAACGAGTCGTAATCATGTTTGAAACTTATGTTGTGCGCGCCGTCAGAAACCTGTTAAACCTGTTAAGACACGATTTGCCAGCCTTAATCTAATTGTTTCTTCAATTCTTGCATTTATGCTGGTGCCAAACGGTAAGGTGCTTTGGCAATTGGTGCTGTTCCAGGTAGTAGGTGAATTCTAAATTCAACTTCTCTGTCTGGTGGTAATCCTGGTAATTCTTCTGGAAAGACATCTGAAAACTGGGACACTACTGGAATGTCTTTTAATTCTTTTCCTTTAGTGTTAGTGATTATAGAAATCAAATACACTATAGAACCTTTTCTTATATAGCTTGCAGTTTTCATCACAGAGATAAATTTTGTGGACCTAGAGGGTTTATCTCCTTTAATTGTGATCGTTTTACCTGTTGGTGAATTTACTTGAATTGACTTTTGATCACATAAAATACTGGCTTTATTGGTTATTAACCATTCCATTCCTAATACAACATCAAATCCCGTCAGATTCATGGGATAAAGGTTTGCCCTAAACTTTTGGTTTAAAATTTCTATTCTTGTTCCCTACAAGATTTTAGAAATCCTAACAATTTCTCCATTAGCTGTCTCTACTAGACATTCTTGTGGTAGTTTAGTTAATGACTGATTTAGCAGTTTGCAAAACGAAGTATTAATAAAACTTTGGTTTGCACCAGAGTCAAATAATACTTTAGCAAAAACATCATTAACTAAAAACGTACCAGCTATCACATCTGGAATCATCTTGGCTTCATCTGCAGTCAGAACAAATGCTCTAGCATTTTTAGTGTTCTTGTTGTTCGCAGCTGGGGCCAATTTCGGACAGTTCGGCTTAATGTGACATTTTTCTCCACAATTGTAGCATAATCCATTACTGGATTTTCTCCTGCAATCTTCTTCCTTGTGTCCTGGCATCTTGCAGAAATTGCAAAAAGTAGAGCATTTTCCTGAATGCTTTTTCTTGCAGACTTTGCAGAAAGGTGCAGAGGTAGAACCCATATTCCTACGGTTGTAATTCCCAGAACAGAATTCTTGAGTAAGCCTTTGGGTTAGGTTTCTCCTCTGTTCTTCTTCTCTAGTACGGATTAATTCATCTGTCAAGGTATTTGCTAGTTCTACAGCTTCTTCTATAGTTTGAGGTCTAGCTGCCTTGACTACATGTCTAATCTCTCCGATTAATCCCCAGATGTAACGGGAGATTAATACTGGTTCAGGTGATGCAAGGGTTGGTACTATTCTAGCATATTCAAAGAATGTTGTAGTATAACCCTTACTATCTACCCCGGTCATTCTAAGGTTCAGAAATTTATTAGCTATCTGTTCCTTTTCACTGGGAGGGCAGAATTTCCTTTCGACCATATTATTGAATTCCTCCCATTCCATGTTGTATACCCTATCACTTCCTCTTGACTGGTGGATAGTGTTCCACTATTCTAAGGCTGAGTTCTTAAACAGATTAGAAGCAAACATTATTTTGTCTTCTTCAGCACACTTGCTTATTTTTAAAACAGCCTCAGTTTTCTCTATCCAGCGTAGAGCTGCAATGGGTCCTTCATTGCCCGAGAATTCTATTGGTTTGCAGGACCAGAATTCCTTGTAAGAACAACCATAAGGCATGGTTCTTCTTCTTTTGGGAATGGGCATTTGAAGTACGGGTCCATTGTTCACAATGTTTTCTGGTTCAACTGGACGCTTACTGCTATGCTTGCTTTTATTATTCGCTTCTTGAACAGTTTGAATAATAAATGACATTGCATCTATAATTCCTTGTGCCACTATCGGTTGAACGACACTATTATCCATTTGGTTTCCATTGTTATTGATGCTCGGATTCTCATTAACCACGTTAATGTTACTCTGGTTATCGTTATTCAGATTTCCTTGATTTCCTTCATCGACCATCTGAATTTTAAACATTTATTCCATATTAATATCATAAAATAATATTTCACATAGTCAATCACATGACACACATTTTTGCCAAAAGCGTCGATCATTGCGACTATACTCTATTCATATACTATTATGCATCTATTACACACCAGTACTGAAATAAAAATTACAATACCAACTGAAATAGAATTACACTAATAGTAATAGGCATCCGTACACACATATTTTATTTTATTTTATTTTATTATTATTATATTTTTATTATTATTACTATTGCCGTTCCCACCATCACATTCACGGGTATGGATTTATCCAAAAATCCATATTGCGCTCATCGTATTTCCATACGAGTCGCTCTCCCACCTGTCGCATTCTCTCACTGCTTTCTAAAATTTCCTCACCAAATGTCCTAAGTTCTTTTACGTTTTATGCACTCATTGGGGGGTGCAGGTTCTAGGACTGGGTTCGGAATCTGGGGTGCGGGTTCCTGATATGGGGGTGAAAGTGCCTGAAATCGGTAAGGATCTTCTAAGATCTCCCTAATGTAGTCATCATGGTAATAGGGATCTAAAGGGTCCATACCTGGGTAGGCTCCTATGTTCTGCATAGGTGTGTCTTCATGGATCGGGTAACGTTGCACAAAATCTCTAACATCATCCCACCAGGGATCGTAATTTGGGTCTAGGGGGTTTGGTGCTGGTACCCGAGGGATTTCTTCTGGATTGAAGTCATGCATCTCCACTTGGTTTTCATAGTTTTCTATCTCCATGGGTTGGTCAGGGATTGGTGGTTGTGGTTGGGGTGCTATTATTTGTTCCAGATTAGGGTCAGCTGCAGTGGTGGCTAAGATATAGATATTGGCTATACCCCTATTTATCATATCCTGGGCATAGGCATCTGTCTCTCTCTTGGCTGCTGCTAGTGCTCTCTGGTCTTGCAACTTTTTCATACGCTTCCTACGCTCGTGTGCCCCTCGACTGAACCACCCCCTCTTTTTCTGAGGAAATGGCTCCTCTAACTGAGCCATAAACACAAAGATTCCATCTTCCGTATCAGCAGAGTACCCTAAGAGGGCAGGCTGAGAAGAGGAGGTGCCTTCGCTTCTAGGCAAACCAGACATTTGACGGTACGCGTCAGATGGTCCTTGGTCGCTCATACTGTAAACTAACAGATAGTCAAATAACACATAACAAATAAATACAGTTATGCACGTATTTCCGTAATTTATTTCCTAACACTTTATATTTTGATGTCAGCAGAACACCTCTGTGGCTGAATCAGTGGCTTAGCTCTGATACCACCTCCTGTCGCAACCCCCGATCCCAGGATCCCCGGGAACGGGCGGCCGCGAGCCAGATTCGGTGGTATCGTGTATTGTCTAATTTGGCAGCGGAATTTTTTTTCATCAGGACCGTAGTTAGGAAATGTTTATCAGAGTAAAATACCACATTTACATAACATTAAACAAATGGGATAAACCCAAGTTCATAGTACATGCTTTTTCATAGGAATAAATCCTATTTATTTAATAAAAACATCTATTTTATTTTTAGGTAACTTTATTGCCACTTTTCCAAGCCTTCAGTGCTGTCTAGCTGGCTTCTATTTGGCTTTCACAGTTTGTTACCTGAAACGCGTTTTAAAAACATTTGTCAGTGGGAAATACTGGTGAGTGAATCCCAGTTTAATCAAGTTTAAATAAAAAGTCACAGTGTACAGTATTGAGGGCGATCCCGCAATTATATTTGTTTACAAGACATCACAATTAACATCCATGGTACTGTCGAACCCGACTTGTGGACATGTTACTCCTTGACCAGGTGGTAACAAATTTTGTATACAAAACCCCAACATACTCATCATAATTGTATGCTTACAAATACTCAATAACCGTTATTCTCATGGAAAAGTATTTAAGGTTTTGTAAAAACATTTAACAAAAGGTTTACAAAAAGTGGATCAACTCACATTGCTGTCTTAGAATTTCTGTAAGGGTTTCCCGGTGATAATCTATAATTTACACAATGTACACGTGTTAGTATTAATAACCCATTTTAACATTAGTAATACCCTCCCCGAGACGGCATTCCAATGACTACGTCGGGCAGAACCACGACAGCCATTACGGAACCCTAGATCAATCGGGCAGCGTATCTAATACGTATCCAGGGGTTATAATACTTACAACGGAGCAGAACTTCGCTAATTAGGGGGGTATAATACCCGAGTATTATGCCTTCTATTCAGAAATTGTGATTGAGAATGAAAGAAATGAACGACGGAAAACGAAAACCCGTTGCTTTCTTATATAGTTGCTGAGTCTGGTCCTCACGCGGCCCGCGTAACACAAGCCCAGGGCTTACGCGGCCTGCGTCAACCCTGGGTCAACGTTGTAGCTGGGTTGAGTCGATGTGTAGGTCTGCCGGGTGTTGGGCCACGTGGCGGCCCAGGGTCGTGCCACAATTCTGATCTCACGCGGCCCGCGTAAACGTAAGCTAAGGCTTATGCGGCCCGCCTGAACTTATAATTCAACGAATTCAGGCTTTAGCCTTAAAACCGCCCGCGTAAAGGGTTGGGGTGGGTCTACGCGGCCCGCCTCAGCCCAATTTTTTAATTTATTTTTAATATTATTTAATATATTTGAGGCCCGTTTTCGCGTATGAGGTGTATTTTGGGACATATTGGGATATTTTAAAATATATTAGGGTGTCGGAAAATAATCGAGGGTGTCGGTTTTATTTGAGATTATTACAATTAACTCCTTTAAATACCAGTTTAAAGTAATGTTCAAAAGAAGTTCTTCATGTCTTTATAATGCATTTTCTGTTAAAAAAAGAAACCAACGTACATTTGTGGTTTGTGAATGTAAAAATAAAGTTTGATACGGCCCTCTACTAAAATGGCGGTACCGAGCGCATTCGACAGTGTTTCTGCTGATATTGCGCCATCTTTTCTCTCATGTGCTTCCTTGTGCGCCCACTACGTCCACCCTAGGTCACATGTATCAACTTTTTCATAGATACTAGAATACCAACCCTAGGTCAGATTCATACGAGTTGAAACTAAGAGATTAAAGGAAAGTAGGGGTTTGTCACTGCTAGACTAGAATACCGGACCCGAACTGAAATATTCGTAATCAAGTTCATAGATACTAGAATACCGATGAAAGGAAAGTAGGGGGTTGTCACTGCTAGACTAGAATACTATACCCGAACTGAAATATCCGCAATCAAGTTGGTATATACTAGAATACCGATGAAAGAAAAGTAGGGGTTTTTTTACTACCAGACTTCGACTTGTATACCGAGTAGAAATAATGCTTCTTGCAAACTTTTTCCCACATATATGTTGTTGCTTCTTATTAGTTTTATGTTGAAGTGCATTCTGAAATAAAGATAAACACACATAACAATTAAAGGAAATTTTGGTATTGTAAAGTGTCGCAGCCCCCGTCCCCTACCCCGGGAGCGGGCGCCGTGAGAACACAGAGCTGGTGGTACCGGTGTTTATTAATTTGGCAGTGGAAATGAGACATCAGGACCGTAGTTAGGAAATAGTTTCAGAGTTTGAAACACCAAACTTTTATAATAAATAAATGGGATAAAACCCAAGTTTCATTGATAATACATTTATAGGGATAAACCCTAATTATTGAAAACATAAACTTTTATTTAGGTAACTTTTATAGCCACTTCTTTAAGCCTTCAGTGCTCCACAGCTGGCTTCTATTAGCTTCACATTAAGTTACCTGAAACGCGTTTTAAAAAGATTTTATCAGTAAGAAATACTGGCGAGTGCATACCCATTTCATCAAAACAAGCTTTTGTAACTTTACAGTATTGAGAGCGATTACAATGTTTATATCTACCAATATACTCATTCAGTATTTGTCATGTTCACAGTTCCATGACTATGGTCATGTTACTCATTGGCTATCTTGTTGTCCAATAGTAACGGATTACTAGTAGTGTATACAAAACCCCACATACCGGCAACAATTGTAGAATACATAGACTCAATCACTGTAAGTATAACTTAAAACATTTGAGGTTTTTGTAAAAACAGTTTGGTAGAAAAAGATAATGACTCACTCTGTAGACTTAGATAATTCTACAGCTTCCTGTTGTTGTTCCTGATTATTGTGACAACTGGCTCCAAACCGGTAATTTCCGTACACTTTAATTATTATTTAATGACTGAAATTACATGCTTAAATGTCAACATTATCTGATTTTATACAATACAAGTGAATTCATGCACGTTTTATACTACAAAATATTGCTTTATGCATAAACGAGAGCGTTGCGTCAGAAATACTAGTAAACTCACCGGTAAGACACTTTGTGTCAACAAAGCTGCAGAAAGCAGTCAGACATTAGAATTGAGGCCTAGGTGTAGGTCCAACAACAAGAATACAATAAAACCCAAGAGTCCATACAAGGGTTTACATATAGACATTTCCGAAAGCTAAAATAAGCACTAGAAGGCACCCGAAACGCACTTTAAGTGCAGAATTTTATATAATTCAGCAATAAATCAGCTTTTAACAACATAAATATTATGTAGAATTCATGTTTTAACATCCAGAATATTTCCCTAAGTGTCAGGAATCGAAAGTATTACAAAAGGGTATTTAAAAGACACTAAAAGGTGCAATTTAGCACTTTAACGAACCGGTATATAACCGAACAACCGGATATTACCCGGAACACCAAAATAATGCTAGAAGCATTGTTTTTATTTTTCTAAGCTAGTTAGGGTCCCCGTACACCCTAACACACCATATATTTCATAACACACTTAACACTAAATCTAACACTTAACATGTAACTAGAGCTTGTAACTTCCACTTGAAATCAAACTAAACCAACCCCCCCCCCCCATGACCGGTTATAGATAAGGGTGGCCCACCCTTGATTTGTTTGAATTATTTAGTTGATCTTGTTGGTCCTTTAGAAGCACATTACACTTGGGTTAATACTAGAACATGGGTTATAAGATTGCACATAAAGCTCATGTCTTCATTTCATTCATCACTCAACCCCAAGAACTCTCTCCTTCCTCCTTCCTTGGCTATGGCCTCAACTACACACACACACACACACTTTCATTTTCGATCCATATCCATCCATTCCAAGGTGATATTAAGGTGTAAGATGCAAGAATAGGAGGTTTGGTGCTCACGGATCTTGAAGGACCTTCTTCATTTGCTATTAACCACTCAATCTGCATCTTGTTTCTTCCCTAGCTTCAAGCTAGTAGTCACGATGTTAAGTAAGCAAATCCGATGAAGTTTACGACGCAAGAAAGCAAAGTTGTGAGTTCATGCTCCCCCTTTTCTTTTAACTGTTTTTAGTTTTATAACTTCGGGGGTGAAATACATGTTACAAATACTTCAATGTTTACAAAATGGTATGATGTGTACTAAAACAAGAAGCACTCTTGGCGAAAACTAGTGCCAAGAATTGATACGAGAAATCGTGTCACGAATAGGGTACCATAAGCACCATTAATCATGTACATACTTAGACCGCAGAACAAAAGGTTAGATCTAATGGGTTTCAGGGCAGCCCCACTCTTGGTGACAACTAGAACCGAGTAGTGTTTTTGTGTCTCAGTCGTGAATCGACTACAGAAAAATGCCTATGGTTTGGTGACTTCCTATGTCGTGTCACATGTTAATGGCTTTGCAACCCATTAACACTTGATACATACAGAAATACACAATTTATACAAAACTACGTGACTAATACGAGATACATACCATGTTTTTCATACAAAGTATACAAACGTACATTACAAGAACTGCATGAATTCACACCAACATTATGTTGACGTTTTTCAAAACTTACATGTATTTCAGGTAACTAAGGTGGATGTGCGCGCGGCCGTACTCATGCTTGTGGATGTCGCTTATGTTTATCTTTAAATAAAGTTGTAAACTTTTTAAGACAATGTTCTATGCAATCTCGCGATGTAAACGCTAACTTATGTTTTCAAATTATGAAATGTTTGGTATTTGAAGATATTTTTACGAGCATGTAGTATGTTTACCTTTCGTATGCAATGAGAACCTTTCATGATCACACCTCGTGCTTCCGCCGCAGAAAGGGGTGTGACAGATTGGTATCAAAGCTGCGATTGTAGTGAACCAGGATTCCTTCTCGAGTCTAGTCTACAATCTCTAGGATCCTTTCACGAAAACGATTTTTCAAAGAGTTTTCATTGCATAAAACGTCCCGCGACATCCACTACCTGAAACTGTTTACAAGAGTCTAGAAAAGACACTACGAGACTTAGGGTGCACAGAAGTAGCACTTGTATTTAACTGAGAAATTACTTACAATTATGTGTGATAATTAGCATATACTAGAAGTAGAATGTCACAAGTATATGTGACTTTACCTGAAAACAATGGCCTATCTGAAGGAAGAGATACGAGGATGAAACGAACTGTGCGGACTGTGCAAGGAGTTACGTAATTATGGATGCATACATAATTATGGAATTCAGTGCACAGAAATCACAGCGAGTCTTATCACGTATAGATTCCCTCAGTACAAGAAAAGGTCAAACGTGAACACCCCTCCCCCAGCCTACTAAGTACTCTGTTGGAGTAATAATTGTTTGATGTCACTTATGTGGTATATGCCTGAATATATATACTACTACTGTCTCGTAAGACGATATCAAACAAATATCTAACCCTGCTGTGTTGTGTTCTAATAGAACATGGCGCCCAGGAAAGCTGTGAATGCTCGGAATGATGATCAACCCCCTCCACCTCTTCTACCGAGGACTGCTGAAGAGCTGAACGCTCTACTGGAAGAAAGGACCTCCGCTGCTATTGCCCAATACGAGGCGAACCATACCGCAGACAGTGGATGACCAAGCAATGCCAGGCGTAATGGAAATGGAGATTCATCTGGAGGCAACGCAGCTCAAGGTAACCTTAAGACAATGTACTAAACATGGAGAAATTTATGAACGGTCCTTGTTTCATTATTTCTTCAATTGCTCACGTGTGAATTGGTTGAATCAACTCCAGGCTGCACTTTCAAGCAGTTCCTCGACTGCAAACCAATGAACTACGAAGGCACAGGAGGTGCAGTAGCGTTTGTGCGCTGGACGGAGAAGACAGAGGCCACTATCCATATGAGCAAGTGTACTGCGGATCAACAAGTCACTTTTGCTACTGGGTTGTTTGTCGATGAAGCTCTGACTTGGTGGAACTTGCAAGTCCAAACTTTGGGCGATGATGCCGCTTATGGCCTAACTTGGGAGGAACTGAAGGAAAGAATGAGAGAGAAGTATTGCCCTCGTGCTGAACTCCAAAGACTGGAAACGGAGTTCTGGCACTTGACCATGGAAGGCGCTGACATTAATGGTTATACTCGAAGGTTCCACGATCTGTCTAGAGTGCTTCCCTACATGGTGACTCCCGAATTTAAGTGCGTTGAACGCTACATTTGGGGACTGGCCCCAGAGTTTTGCGGCATGGTAACTTCAGCCAAACCCCAAACTATCACTGAGTCTGTAACTCTGGCTGTCAGCTTTACTGAAGATTGTGTTCGTATGAAGAAGTTATCCCTGAACCCGACAGAAAAGTTTGAAACGCATGCTGAGTCGTCTGGGGACAATAAAAGGAAGCATGCAAACCTGAATCAAGCAATTCGTAACAACAAGGGTTCCAACAAGAAGCGTGACCCCAACCCGCCTCAGGAGGTGAAAACTCTTACAGTCATGAATGATGCTCCAGCTAAGGGATACCTGGGCACCTTGCCCAAATGCAATCGATGCGAGCGTCATCACGAAGGGGTGTGTCGCGTTCCAAGATGCGACAAGTGTGGAAAATTGGGTCACCGCACTGAAGACTGTTGGAGTAAGGGAAACAGGAACGGGAGAGGAAACCGCAACGGTGCTGGAAACAATGGGGGAAATGGAAATGGCAATGGTAACCGAGTTGGAAATGAAGCTGGGCGAAACCAAGGATGCTTCAGTTGTGGAAGCAATGAACATTTCATGAAAGACTGCCCAAAAGGAAACAATGCTCAGGCTCGAGCATTTGTAATTGGAGCAAGGGACGCACGCGAGGACCCTAATGTGGTCAACGGTACGTTCCTCCTTAACAATCACTTTGCATCCATATTATTTGACACTGGCGCCGATTATAGATTCATATCTGTGGAATTTAAACGCATGCTTGGAATAGGATCTAGTAGATTAGAAATTCCTTACTCCATAGAACTAGCCAATGGTAAACTCGTTGAATCAGGCGAAGTTGTTGGAGACTGCACATTAGAGCTTGGTGAACGAAGCTTTAGCATCGACCTCTTACCTATCCAATTGGGTAGCTTTGACGTAGTGGTCGGAATGGACTGGTTGTTCAAGAACAAATCTAAAGTTATTTGTCACAAGAAAATCATTCGCATCCCTCTGGCGAATGATGAGACTCTCATTGTGCATGGAGAAAAACGAGACGCGCCCCTGCGAATCATCAGTTGCATGAAGGCGCAGAAGTGCTTAAGGAAAGGATGTGTTGCTTTCCTAGCACACGTTGTAGACAAGAAGGCTGAGGAGCCGAAACTCGAAGACATTCCTGTGGTGAAAGAATTCCCTGATGTTTTTCCTGAAGATCTGCCAGGACTACCTCTGCAACGACAAGTCGAATTTCGCATAGACTTGGTTCCAGGAGCCGCTCCTGTAGCCAAGGCTCCCTATCGACTTGCACCATCCGAGATGCAAGAATTATCTACACAACTCCAGGAGTTGTTGGATAAAGGATTCATAAGGCCAAGCTTCTTACCCTGGGGAGCTCCAGTATTATTCGTAAAGAAGAAGGATGGAACACTGCGGATGTGTATCGATTACAGAGAACTGAACAAGCTCACGATCAAGAATCGGTATCCACTACCGAGGATTGATGACTTATTTGATCAGTTGCAAGGATGAAGCTACTATTCCAAGATCGACCTTCGATCTGGATACCATCAGCTAAGAATACAAGAAGAAAGCGTACCAAGGACTGCATTCAGAACACGCTATGGGCATTACGAATTTCTGGTGATGCCATTCGGACTGACGAACGCACCAGTAGTCTTTATGGATCTGATGAATCGCGTATGCAAACCATATCTCAATAAATTCGTGATTGTATTCATCGATGATATTCTGATTTACTCGCGAACGAAAGAAGAACACGAGCAACATCTCAGGACCATTTTGGAACTACTGAAGAAAGAGAAACTTTATGCAAAGTTCTCGAAATGCGAATTCTGGATTCACGAAGTACAATTTCTTGGTCACGTGGTGAATGTGAAGGGCATTCATGTAGACCCGTCCAAGATAGAAGTAATAAAGAATTGGAAAGCCCCCAAAACACCAACTGAAGTTCGACAATTTTTGGGCCTAGCGGGCTATTATCGGTGATTCATCGAGAATTTCTCAAAGATAGCTCAACCGCTAACGACCCTTACACAGAAAGACAAGAAATACGACTGGGGTGACAAGCAGGAAGAAGCCTTCCAACTACTCAAGAACAAGCTATGCGATGCACCGATACTATCCTTACCCGAAGGTAATGAAGACTTCGTGGTATACTGTGACGCTTCACGACAAGGTTTGGGTTGCGTGCTCATGTAACGCCAAAAAGTCATCGCTTACGCTTCAAGACAATTGAAGGTACATGAAAGGAACTACACCACGCACGACTTGGAACTGGGTGCGGTGGTATTCGCCTTGAAGATCTGGCGACACTATCTATATGGTACTCGATGTACAATCTTCACAGATCACAAAAGTTTACAACACATATTCGATCAGAAAGAATTAAACATGCGACAACGACGTTGGGTCGAGCTGCTGAACGATTATGATTGTGAGATTAAGTACCATCCTGGAAAGGCAAACGTCGTAGCGGACGCATTAAGTCGAAAAGAAAGGGGTAAGACCCTAAGGGTTCGAGCATTAGAAATGACTATTCGAACGAACCTCACTGCACGCATTCGTGATGCACAACAAGAAGCTCTTAAAGGAGAAAACCGTAAAGTTGAATACCTCCGGGGTATGTTGAAATACATGGTGCCAAATGAAGAGGGAGCCTTATACTTTAAGAAGCGTATTTGGGTTCCGCTCTATGGCGGCATTCGAGAAGTCATCCTTGATGAAGCCCACAAATCGAGATATTCGATCCATCCCGGATCAGACAAAATGTATCAAGATTTGAAAGAATATTATTGGTGGCCGAGACTCAAAAGCGACGTTGCTGTTTATATTGGAAAATGCCTAATCTGTGCTAAGGTTAAGGCTGAATATCAGAAACCGTCCGGCCTACTACAACAACCAGAGATTCCCATGTGGAAATGGGAGCAAATCTCGATGGACTTCATAACAAAATTACCCAGGACCCCGAGAGGGCACGATATGATATGGGTGATCATTGATCGATTGACAAAATCTGCGCATTTCCTACCGATACGAGAAAAAGACAGCACTGGAAAGCTTGCTGAGATATATTTAAAAGAAATCGTGGCACGACATGGAGTGCCAATCTCAATTATTTCAGACAGAGATGGATGCTTTGTCTCAAGAATCTGGCAATCATTTCAGGAAGCCTTTGGATCTCAATTAGATCTAAGCACGGCCTTCCATCCACAAACAGACGGCCAGAGCAAACGGACTATACAAACGTTAGAAGATATGCTTCGCGCATGTGTCATGGATCTAGGCGGCAGCTGGGATACTCATCTACCTTTAGTTGAGTTTTCCTACAATAACAGTTATCATACAAGCATAAAAGCCGCACCGTTCGAAGCTCTGTATGGCCGCAAGTGCCGATCGCCCTTATGTTGGGCAGACGCTGGAGATAAACGTATGGTTGGTCCTGAACTTGTACAAGAGACAACCGACAAGATTACGCAGATCCGAGAGCGCATTAAGGCGGCTCGAGATTGTAACACCTCGAAAATTCGTGTTAAATAAAATAATGACACGTGTCGTGTAAGACAAAAAGCGTTATAAACTCGGATTTATTAAAAAAATGTTTGACAGGATTTAAAAGTGTCGTTATGTTAACTTTTGCACCTCTGAACGACCTCGTTATAAATCTCAAGACTCAAAACATATTAAAAACATGTAGTATATGTTCAAGTTCAATGAATTATAGCAATGAATGATTCATAATTTAATTGGTGGACTCATACGAAGAAATTTGCACGGTAAACCTTATTGTTCGGCACTTTCTAAAAGACTCCAAGACTTTCACACAACATAACATGGTGGTGCATACTATACATAACCCAAATTTGAGGCCCCATATTGATAAAAAAACGGCCAAGAATCGTTTTTACTCAGTTGCCCCTTCAAAGCATTGAAAAGCCAACATTTTGGTCCCTGATGAATTGTTGCGCACCGCAACAAATAATTGTTACGGTGCGCAAGCAACTGCCCAGCAACAGAAAACCGGCTGTTGCCAGTTTAAACGCGATTCTGACCTCTTAAACGAGTTTCCTCTTACCCCTTGTCCCCTAAACACTCCCTAAACATGTAGGAATGTTGTGGGCAGTAGTAGACCTTGTTGTCAATGCATTGTGGTGAGTAAATCCACTATATAAGGGCCTTTAGTTGCAAACAATTCATCACATCTTCATCTGCATTCTTGGAGCACTTCTGGAACTCAAAACCTTCTCTCAAGTGTTCCCTAATCAAGCTTAGGACCTTTGTAAGTTGCCTAACCTTCTCTAAATAACTTTAGCTTAGTTATTTAGCTAAAAGTCAAACCGACGTAATTACGGTTTGACTTCGAGATTAAGTATTAATGGCTCAGTCATATCTCGAATCAAAAGTAGTTATGAGTTGGTATTTATGTGGGTAATAAAACCTCAAAAGGGTTTCCCCTGATCATCACTCTAACCAGGTCAAAAGTCGGGTCAAACTTATATTTAAAAAGTCAACAGGAAGCTTAAAATGCTATTTATGCATAAATAACATTGTAGATCATATGCAACCTGTTGGATCATTGTTATAACTTGGTAATAAGTGTAAGAACATGTCTAAACATGTTCAACCCGACAATTTCCTGTTTAGACCCGGTTCGGAGCCGAAAGTCGCATAGTTTGACTTTCACTTTGACTTTCGGTTCTGACCCGTTTAGGCATGTTTTAGAAATGCCTCAGAGCTTTAATTGGATTAGGTTACTTGTTAGTACAACCCTCTGTGATTATACACCTTGGTTCATTAGTTATCCAATTAATATGCATGTTTCCGTTAATTGCTCATATGTTGACCATTATGCCCTTATTACCTTAAAACGTGATTTATGAAAATGTAAAAGTGTAGAAACCTTAGTTACTGATATATAAACTTGTATGCAAAGTTTGACATCAGTTTGACTTGTAGATTAAGAGTTATGCTCATTATCGCAAATTTAAAGCTTTATGTTAATAAAATGGCGTAATTAGCGTATAGCCTAGTTAAGCCTACTTTTTGGTACCAAACTTAATACCCACTGATGCAATATATTATTTTGGGATTTTTAAAGATTTTTAATTAATTTTAGGTTGAGCATAACTAGTAGTCGTAGGCTTAATCCGGTAATTGTCGATTTTGCCCTTACGGGCCATAAAATGAGTTTTACCGATCTAAACGACTCCAAACCTTTTGCTAATGATCACATATGTTAAATAAGTTATTTTAATCCTGCTGGAAATATAAAAATATCAGATTTAAGTATCGAACCCGGAAATGGCCTTTAATCGCCTTATTTAGCGTTTTTAACGCATAGTATGTATTAAAATCATATTGAACATACCCGGGTTGATACCTACTGATATATGAGGCAAATTATAATATTTTAAAAGTAAGCAAAGGTTGTTAAACTCAGACTTCAGTTTTGAGCTTTTTGGCTTATGTGAAATTACCAAAATACCCCTGCGGGGCATAGTTTGGTTATAATTGATAAATTTCACATATATACTTTATCCTACTGTTATAACTCATAAATTTGAGTATGTTTACTGATTACATCAGACCTGTAACTCAGTTAAACACTTAAACCCTTTTTCAACCTTTAAAATGACCAAACTACCCCTACAGGGCCTAGTTTGTGTTTAAACACGTTTCGGGCATAATGAAAGACATCTTACTGATGTCACAACATATTTGAGGCATAATTAACAAAGGAAACCTGTATATGGCTCTCATGAATACCCGTCACGCTTATTACGCGTATGGTTCGGTTTATGTAACAAGTTTACATAAATTAGCCGAAACGGGTCAAACCTTAACGGTTTTATCTCAAAATCCAGAATGTGTATGAAATACCCATATAAGACAAGTCTCTGAACATGTCGGGTTTAAATCACATTCTATTCCGGTCTTCGCTTAATTGTGCGTACAAACCGTATCTTCCCGTAAGACTAACCGGTCTAAGCTTAGGCTTAACTAAAGACCCGTTAGCATTCTAATTAGTTATTTATACCATCATTCCAGACTAGAGCCTTCCGGTAAATGGTACCTACGCTTACTTAAGTGAATACGGCTGAGTTATTAGATTCTTGCTATTTAAGACAGGAGCTAGCTCAGGTAAATACTCTTAACTTATTTTCCCTATACGGGCTTGGGATACGGCACTATAAAAGTACCGCTTGGTCGGGTGTGTAGTTATTTAAATCGTATTGTGATTGATGTACTTACAACCCGTTTAATATGTATTATTTGGTGTATGGCCTTTGGGGGTTAATGACCATGTCCCGGATATCCTTGGCATCATTCGAAGTAATGGCCACGACTTAAGCACGGGGTGTAGGCATACACCTGACAGCTGCATTATGTAAAAACTGGTAATCCACTCCGAGGTATCATCCTTGTGGGCATTATACCGGAACTGGTAATCCACTTAGAGGATGATAGCCTGTGGGCATTATACCTGTGGCGTGTCAGTTAATCTAGTCCGGCCCTACAAACCGGCCCTAACGGACGACAAATAAGTAAAACTGTATACAAGATTATATACAAATAATTTTCCCAAGTTAAAAAGGTTAATTTGCCTCTGTGCATTTTAATCAAATTATAAAAGATATTTTGTGCCACGTGCATTCAAACCAATTTTCTTAAACTCTTTTCAAATGAGTCGGTTGAGTGTATTTACCAGTGAAAACTGACGTATTTTCCCAAAAAGGTTAAGTGACAGGTACTGAACGAAATTGGCTGGAAGCTCAGGACGCTAATAAGGAATCTTGCAAGTTCTAGGCGTCTAAAGTCTGTTGAACAAATGATATGTTTAAAAGATCCGCCTGTGGATCCTTTACTTTCCGTTGTAATACTGGATATTACTTTATATTCGGAATGTAATAATAATTATCTTTTGCTTCCGATGTGCATTTATATAATTGTGTTGTTTGACTATTATGTTGCCAACCACGTCACGATACTCCCCACCGGGCCCACCGGTGACATGTGGAAATCGGGGTGTGACAGGTTGGTATCAGAGCCAACACTGAGTGAATTAAACACTAGTCTTTTGTGTTTAATCTCAGTTACACAATTGCACATTCTTGAGTCTAGACAAGAACATAGGACATGTTCCAATTCGTTTCATTGTCTTTTAACTACTTCCTTGATTATTTTTCTGATTAGCCTTTGCATGGGCAAGACATTTTTATTAGAAGTCCCGTTTAGGGCAACCATATACTTGTTAAATTTTAAAGGAACGATTGTATTTAAAATATCATTCCTATAATATAAGATCTACCATTATAATAAAAATGGCAAAATCTAAAAAGGACGAGACCTAGCCATACGTCACATTAAGACAGGGCCAAGATGGTAGTTCCACAATTAGATTCAGATCCTTGTTAACAGTTCAATTTAGAAATTGTTCTGCATTAATTATTAAAAAGAATCTAAAGGGTAAAACCTAGCTTAAGTGTCACTACAGACAAGGCCAAGATGGTAGAACCTATACAAGAGATTCAAATCCTTATTAAACATTTGAAAGCATATTAACATGCTTGACAAAGTGTGATGCGATAAAATCACATAAGTCATTTTTTTTGGGTTATTCTAAAATCCCCTATTTATATAATCATCCCTTATGGATGAAGTGCCCACGGGCTATAATTAACGTCCTCCGGGACTAAAGACAGTGGTAGCCTACAACTCCCTGTCAAGGAAAGGTAATGAACGTTGGTTCAAACCTCAAATGCTTCGATTCTCTGAAATCCTAGCATATAATTTATAATTGTCCATATGACTAGGCCTTTGGTGCCACGAATAAGACTGTTACTATTTTATAATTAGGATAAATTATTATAGAAATCCTAAATAAATATGATTAGGAAATTAACCAGATATGGTCTTTGTTTACCATGGTTAATGAATTACCCTAAGGGGGCAATTCCATAATAAACTCCCAAATAAACTATGGTCCTTGTTTTCTGCAACAGTTCAATTGTAATGGCTAACTCAGACGAGGGTAATAGTCATCCAGCGGAGGTTAATAATGACGCCCGAATTAATCTAACGGGTGCGGAATTAAAAGCGATCATAGACGGCGCAGTTACACAAGCTTTGGAAAGGCAGTACGAGGAGTATAGTGGGACTCGTAGTAGGACCCTATCTACACAGCCTTCAAAGCCACCGTCCAATAACGACGACCCGAAGAAAAATGATGACCGACACTCCTCAAACCACAGTGCTCCATCTCAGCAGGTCATACTGGATAAAGTACCCCTTGCTAAGTGTTGCTCCTATAAATATTTCGTTTCCTGCAAACCCTGGGATTTCACTGGGGAGAAAGGAGCCATCGATTGTATGACATGGCTGGATGAGATGGATACGGTTGTTGATATCAGCGGATGCGCTGAGCGAGACGTGGTCAAGTTTGTGTCGCAGTCTTTCAAGGGTGAAGCTTTAGCATGGTGGAGATCTCTGATTCAAGCCACCGGGAAAATTCCACTGTACAATATGTCGTGGGATCAATTTGTTGCCCTTATCAGGGAAAATTTCTGCCCTCAGCATGAGGTGGAGAAGATAGAGTCCGATTTTCTATCCTTGGTGATGACAAACCTCGACTGTCAAGCTTACCTAACGAGCTTCAACACTATGTCTCGGTTGGTTCCATACCTGGTAACCCCAGAACCAAAACGGATAGCTCGTTTTATCGGTGGTTTAGCCCCCGAGATCAAGGCAAGCGTAAAAGCTTCTCGGCCAGCGACTATTAGATCAGTAGCTGACATTTCCTTATCCCTTACTTTAGATGCGGTCAGATTGAGATCGCTAAAGAAATCTGAAGAAAGTAAGAGGAATCGTGAGGATGATAACTCACGAGGGTCAGAGAAGAAGCACAAGGGAAACACTGATTCTAAGAATTCTGGGTTTGGAAGGAACAGTCAGCGAACAGAGGAGAAGCCAAAGTGCACGACTTGTCAAAGACGCCACTTTGGAAAGTGCAGATCTGAATCCAATTCTAAGTCTGAATCACCTGCATGTGGGTTATGCAAGTCTAAGGAGCACAAGACTGTTGATTGCAGGAAGATTAAAGATGCCACCTGCTACAATTGCAATGAGAAGGGGCACATAAAGACCAACTGCCCTAAGTACGCAAAGAAGACTGAAGAGGCCAAGAAAGCAAACGCATGAGTCTTCCATACGAACGCCAAGGAGATGATGCAGAATGATAACTATATAGCAGATACCTTTTCATATCAAACAGTTTAGGCATGAATTTTATTTGATACTGGCACACATGACTCTATAATGAATGATAAATGTTGAGAACTATTGTCTCCGCCTGATTAAGACTCCGGTCACTTAATGCGAGGTAGAAATTGACCGATGATACTTTAGAAAATGCTCCAACAAATCCTATATTGATATTTAATATCTATTAGAAATCACTCTTTTCTGATACCCTTATGGCAAACTTTCAAACTATCCAAATTCATCAGTATATTAAAGACAGATGTGACATTTTGATCCCCTGTCAAAGAAGTGGTGGACTAGGTCCAACCCTCAAATGCCATTGATGGTCTTTTGTGACCTAGGCTAAGTGATATTAATATATTTTTAAAATAACATTCATTAAGAATGATAATGCCTTTTTGGCCAGTATAGTTTGATGAAACCATGGTTAGTATATGTTAAGGCCATCAGGGCAGTGAATAGCAGATGTTGGATTACAACTAAGTAAAGGATTCACCTGGCAATAGGAACAAAATCTCGAGTATGATAAACTCGGATAAGACAACCGTCAATCGCGCCATTGATAATGCGACGAATGTAAATAAAAAACTACAAACGTAAACCTCAATACTAATGGAGTTAATCTCCAGGCTGTGGTTGACACAGCAGTTGGAGGGATCATGGGAAAAGGTCATGAGACAATCCAAAGAGCCGAATGCTTCTCGCTCTAAATCTCATTCAAAAACCATGTTTAATTGCTCATGAGGAGAGCTATATTCACACTTCAAATATGAAGGATGAACCAAAGAAGGAGGATAACTCCCAGAAATCTGGGAAAGAGAGCAAGTACACGCCTAATAAAAAAAGCAACGTAAGTTCAGTAAGAAGCCTGTATACCTCAGAGAATGCTTCAGCATTATTATATCCATTAGGAATCAGTTTTCTGATATCCTAGTTCCGTTAAATATAAGGATTCAATATAGTGATAAAAATCGATTGGTTACCTTAAAAATCAAGCCCATATTGTGGGTGATAAGAAGCGATTAATTATCAAGACTCCTTATGAGACAACCCTCATAATTACATGTATCCGTACGATTAATTAATATTAAACATAAAAAAATGGTGGAATTGGCCGTCCCCGGAATCGAACCTGGGTCTAGGCCGCACCCTTTCGCGCGCCTAGCCAACCGAGCTAGGTGCCTAGTTTGTGAAAATTTCCATTCTGATTAAATATAAGCACATATAGTTGATATCTCTTTAATCTCTATCGATTTCGAATACCAAATGGTATGACAAAAGCGCTATATGAGGATTGGTGTATCTTAATAAGTTCCATAGATTGCTTCCATGCCTGATCAGTATGGAGGTTTAATGCATGGGACCACAAAGATATCCCAATGATCATATGGTACTAAAGTCAACTAATGGTATTCAAAGAAGATATCCAGAATGGAATTGTCCAAATAAATATTCCCTGGTAAAGAAATATGTGAACTCATAACATAAATGTGTCACTTATTAGACACGAGCGTTGATGAGTGAAATGGAGCCTGAGATATGGGAATCTCAATAATCTCCTTGTACCTTGATTAGCTTCTCCTAAGACTACCCTGTTTACCTCCCAAGAGGCAGTAGCGTTAAGATTTATATCCCATTAAGGCCGTATTATTATGAAATCTCCAAGACGGCTAGTACCATCATTGGGAGAACCAAAAACCTGATTAAGTAAATTTTAAGATAGGAGATTCATATAGCCTAACTCGATATTCTGAGAGTTTGATGTTGTTAGATAAGAAAGACGGTTCATTTTGCTTATGCACTCATTACCGCAACCCTATTTTAACAACAATTAAGAATTTCCCTCAGCTACCCAGGATCGTCGAATTGTTCGACTAACGACAAGGATTAGCTATTCCTTAAAATTAGTTAAGCAGTGGTTGGATAACCCTCTCACCTTAACCTAAGCTTTTCTATAATAATTGATATATAAGTATTAAGGCTGCTCCTTGGGAGACCTTGTATAGATGGAATGTTAAACATCTATTGTTAGATAGGGAATTGGTAAGTCCAATTATCAGGACCAGAGATAATCTTTGAAACGACGGACAAGGCTGTCCAGATTCGTGACCGTCTCAAAGCTGCCCGTTATAGACAGAAGAGTTACGTAGATCCAAAGCGTAAAGCTTTTCACTTCGAAGTAGGTGACAAAGTGTTACTTAAAGTATCACCCTGGAAGGGGGTGATGCGTTTTGGTAAGAAAGGCAAACTAAGGCCGGGATACATAGGACCTTTCGAGGTTATCGAACGTGTCAGGTCAGTTGCCTATAAGCTAAACTTACCTGAAGAGCTCAGTGGAATTCACAATGTGTTCCACATCTGCAATCTGAAGAAGTGCTCCGCTGATGAATCACTGGTTATACCACATACAGATGTGCATATAGATGAGAGCTTAAAATTTGTGGAAAAACCTTTGTCGATTGAAGATCGACAGGTAAAGAAGCTTCGAAGGAAGCATGTACCTATTGTAAAGGTCAAATGGGATGCCCGTAGAGGTCCCGAATTCACGTGGGAGGTTGAATCCACCATGAAAGAAAAGTACCCTCATTTGTTTCAGTAAATCTCGGGTCAAGATTTATTTTAAGGGGGTGAGGATGTAACACCTCGAAAATTCGTGTTAAATAAAATAACGACACGTGTCGTGTAAGACAAAAAGCGTTATAAACTCGGATTTATTAAAAAAATGTTTGACAGGATTTAAAAGTGTCGTTATGTTAACTTTTGCACCTCTGAACGACCTCGTTATAAATCTCAAGACTCAAAACATATTAAAAACATGTAGTATATGTTCAAGTTCAGTGAATTATAGCAATGAATGATTCATAATTTAATTGGTGGACTCCTACGAAGAAATTTGCACGGTAAACCTTATTGTTCGGCACTTTCTAAAAGACTCCAAGACTTTCACACAACATAACATGGTGGTGCATACTATACATGACCCAAATTTGAGGCCCCATATTGATAAAAAAACGGCCAAGAATCGTTTTTACTCAGTTGCCCCTTCAAATCATTGAAAAGCCAACATTTTGGTCCCTGATGAATTGTTGCGCACCGCAACAAATAATTGTTACTGTGCGCAAGCAACTGCCCAGCAACAGAAAACCGGCTGTTGCCAGTTTAAACGCGATTCTGACCTCTTAAACGAGTTTCCTCTTACCCCTTGGCCCCTAAACACTCCCTAAACATGTAGGAATGTTGTGGGCAGTAGTAGACCTTGTTGTCAATGCATTGTGGTGAGTAAATCCACTATATAAGGGCCTTTAGTTGCAAACAATTCATCACATCTTCATCTGCATTCTTGGAGCACTTCTGGAACTCAAAACCTTCTCTCAAGTGTTCCCTAATCAAGCTTAGGACCTTTGTAAGTTGCCTAACCTTCTCTAAATAACTTTAGCTTAGTTATTTAGCTAAAAGTCAAACCGACGTAATTACGGTTTGACTTCGAGATTAAGTATTAATGGCTCAGTCATATCTCGAATCAAAAGTAGTTATGAGTTGGTATTTATGTGGGTAATAAAACCTCAAAAGGGTTTCCCCTGATCATCACTCTAACCAGGTCAAAAGTCGGGTCAAACTTATATTTAAAAAGTCAACAGGAAGCTTAAAATGCTATTTATGCATAAATAACATTGTAGATCATATGCAACCTGTTGGATCATTGTTATAACTTGGTAATAAGTGTAAGAACATGTCTAAACATGTTCAACCCGACAATTTCCTGTTTAGACCCGGTTCGGAGCCGAAAGTCGCATAGTTTGACTTTCACTTTGACTTTCGGTTCTGACCCGTTTAGGCATGTTTTAGAAATGCCTCAGAGCTTTAATTGGATTAGGTTACTTGTTAGTACAACCCTCTGTGATTATACACCTTGGTTCATTAGTTATCCAATTAATATGCATGTTTCCGTTAATTGCTCATATGTTGACCATTATGCCCTTATTACCTTAAAACGTGATTTATGAAAATGTAAAAGTGTAGAAACCTTAGTTACTGATATATAAACTTGTATGCAAAGTTTGACATCAGTTTGACTTGTAGATTAAGAGTTATGCTCATTATCGCAAATTTAAAGCTTTATGTTAATAAAATGGCGTAATTAGCGTATAGCCTAGTTAAGCCTACTTTTTGGTACCAAACTTAATACCCACTGATGCAATATATTATTTTGGGATTTTTAAAGATTTTTAATTAATTTTAGGTTGAGCATAACTAGTAGTCGTAGGCTTAATCCGGTAATTGTCGATTTTGCCCTTACGGGCCATAAAATGAGTTTTACCGATCTAAACGACTCCAAACCTTTTGCTACTGATCACATATGTTAAATAAGTTATTTTAAGCCTGCTGGAAATATAAAAATATCAGATTTAAGTATCGAACCCGGAAATGGCCTTTAATCGCCTTATTTAGCGTTTTTAACGCATAGTATGTATTAAAATCATATTGAACATACCCGGGTTGATACCTACTGATATATGAGGAAAATTATAATATTTTAACAGTAAGCAAAGGTTGTTAAACTCAGACTTCAGCTTTGAGCTTTTCGGCTTATGTGAAATTACCAAAATACCCATGCGGGGCATAGTTTGGTTATAATTGATAAATTTCACATATATACTTTATCCTACTGTTATAACTCATAAATTTGAGTATGTTTACTGATTACATCAGACCTGTAACTCAGTTAAACACTTAAACCCTTTTTCAACCTTTAAAATGACCAAACTACCCCTACGGGGCCTAGTTTGTGTTTAAACACGTTTCGGGCATAATGAAAGACATCTTACTGATGTCACAACATATTTGAGGCATAATTAACTTAGGAAACCTGTATATGGCTCTCATGAATACCCGTCACGCTTATTACGCGTATGGTTCGGTTTATGTAACAAGTTTACACAAATTAGCCGAAACGGGTCAAACCTTAACGGTTTTATCTCAAAATCCAGAATGTGTATGAAATACCCATATAAGACAAGTCTCTGAACATGTCGGGTTTAAATCACATTCTATTCCGGTCTTCGCTTAATTGTGCGTACAAACCGTATCTTCCCGTAAGACTAACCGGTCTAAGCTTAGGCTTAACTAAAGACCCGTTAGCATTCTAATTAGTTATTTATACCATCATTCTAGACTAGAGCCTTCCGGTAAATGGTACCTACGCTTACTTAAGTGAATACGGCTGAGTTATTAGATTCTTGCTATTTACGACAGGAGCTAGCTCAGGTAAATACTCTTAACTTATTTTCCCTATACGGGCTTGGGATACGGCACTATAAAAGTACCGCTTGGTCGGGTGTGTAGTTATTTAAATCGTATTGTGATTGATGTACTTACAACCCGTTTAATATGTATTATTTGGTGTATGGCCTTTGGGGGTTAATGACCATGTCCCGGATATCCTTGGCATCATTCGAAGTAATGGCCACGACTTAAGCACGGGGTGTAGGCATACACCTGACAGCTGCATTATGTAAAAACTGGTAATCCACTCCGAGGTATCATCCTTGTGGGCATTATACCGGAACTGGTAATCCACTTAGAGGATGATAGCCTGTGGGCATTATACCTGTGGCGTGTCAGTTAATCTAGTCCGGCCCTACAAACCGGCCCTAACGGACGACAAATAAGTAAAACTGAATACAAGATTATATACAAATAATTTTCCCAAGTTAAAAAGGTTAATTTGCCTCTGTGCATTTTAATCAAATTATAAAAGATATTTTGTGCCACGTGCATTCAAACCAATTTTCTTAAACTCTTTTCAAATGAGTCGGTTGAGTGTATTTACCAGTGAAAACTGACGTATTTTCCCAAAAAGGTTAAGTGACAGGTACTGAACGAAATTGGCTGGAAGCTCAGGACGCTAATAAGGAATCTTGCAAGTTCTAGGCGTCTAAAGTCTGTTGAACAAATGATATGTTTAAAAGATCCGCCTGTGGATCCTTTACTTTCCGTTGTAATACTGGATATTACTTTATATTCGGAATGTAATAATAATTATCTTTTGCTTCCGATGTGCATTTATATAATTGTGTTGTTTGACTATTATGTTGCCAACCACGTCATGATACTCCCCACCGGGCCCACCGGTGACACGTGGAAATCGGGGTGTGACAGAGATCGACAACAGAGCTACGCTGATCAAAGTGTAACACCTGTGCCTTCACGGCCATCAAACAAATACCAAACCAATGAAATATTATATTTCATACTTGGGATTTGTAAAAATATGTGTATCGTTTACACATATCAACTCTTGTTCAATTTCAAACCCTAAATCGCTTTCTGGAAGGTTATACGCGCTCCGATGCGTAAATATAACCAGTTTAATGCAACGAACACTCCGGAATAGTGAAATAGGCTTAACATACCTTAAATAACCTATACATAACTTAGATATAAGTTTTGGAAGGTTTGGTGTGGTGAAATCAAAGTTGAATCGCTTACAGGGACTAAAATTGACAAACTGCGAAAGTATGCCAATTTGAACTGTAACAGACATTCCGGAACATGACCATAAGTTAAACATACCATAAATATCCATTACATAGCTTAGAAATAGGCTTTGAGGGGTTCGGTGTGCTAAAATAAACTTTTGTGTCATTCAGGGACTAAAAGTGTCAGAAAGTGCACAAGTTTGCATTTTCGCGCATATCTTACGTTCTGAATACATCCGGACATCCAAAAATTTATGTAAGCATGACTACATTATATTTTAGTGTTCGCCTTAAGAAAAATCCATTCGTCACGTCATTTGGATCGTTTTTCGCGCTTATGCGCATTCCGTCGTAATTAAGCGAACATCGCGTTCGTACGGCCAAACGAACCAACCTCCGGCATATTTTTGAGCATGTTTTGAGTTCCCTATACTTTAACTTCATTTTAGAGCCTTGAAATGAGGTTAACGGGGTTCAAACGCATCGAAAATCGCTTAAACGGGCTGCAGGGACTAAACCTGCCATTTTTGAAACTTTTCTGATCAGGTGAGGTGCTAGCGTAGCGCGAGCACTAAGGCTCTCACCGTCGCGCTACGCGACTGCCTACTCTGGGGCAGAAACATGCAGAAACTTCATTTTTCGCATTTTCGGGACCGGATTCGATGTATCGACAGCTGTTTACAGCTGTTATGCACTTCTAAAAACCTTGCCACATGTTGATACCCTATGGTGAGTGGCCATTTAGTCACCACAACCTTGCAACAAGTGTTCGGACGAGATCATTTCCCCTTTTCCAAGAAACGATCTCAACGGTGCACCTAAATCTATAAATACCCATCCACCCTCAACCCCAAAACCCACAAATCTGATTAAGGAAGCTCTAAGTTGGAACCTTCGTTTCATACCTGAGCTATTTTGATCTGGGTTAGCTTTCGGGGACCCTTCGTAAGTATTTTTTCGTTCTTTTCCTTATTTTTACTGCTTTTCGAGTCAGAAAGTCAAACTTTGTTTGACTTTCAGCGTTGACCAGTAATGGTCAATGCGAAGTTCGTTTGAACTTCACAACGTGATTGTAATCACGATGGTCATAGTTCCTTGGGACTATGCCTACGGATTACCACGTTGTCTAGGGTCGTAGGGTAGGCGATCTAATAAATCGCCTATACCTTCGAACCCGACCCAGTTTGGTCGATCATTAGGATCCGACCAAATACATTAGGTGACCATAGTAGGTAGGGAATAACCTTCCGAGGTTATACCCTATGGTCGCATCGTTTAAGTAGTTGTATGATAGGTAGTTTATATGCCTTAGGTAAATTACCAGAATACCCTTTTCATGTATAATTGGTAATTAAGCATATGTAACCTAAACTTTGTCACATAACTGATTATGCAACATGTTTAGGCATATAACACTTGTCATAGGACTAGTTAGACGGTCCGAACGCGTTTCACGCGAACGACGCGTTAAAGTAGCATAAGCTACCTAAACGGGTCGTAATGGGTCGTAAGCTATTAGGTTAAGTTTCATTTAGTATGTAGGCTTTGTTAAACCAAATGACACGAGTCTCTACACTCGTTTGGTTTACAAACCCTAATGCTACCCGATCTTCCGATCTAGGTCCGGTTAATTAACATAGTTACCTATATTAGGTGCCGTTTGATATTCGTGATCTCTAGCATTGCTTGGTGGTTATCCTAGGACTTCTGAGCAATCTCAAGTGAGTACATAGACCCCTCTTTTACTGTTTTTCAAACTGTTTTGGGGTGAAACACATGTGCCTACTTGTTACTTTCATGCTTTCCTGTTTTCACATCATATACCGACTATGTTTGTTAGTACATTATAGTACATGATTTCATTACCTTTCTGCTATGTATGTTGACTGATAACATGCTAAGCACATTGATTTACATTACTTTTCTGCTATGTATGTTGACTGATAACATGCTAAGCACATTGATTTACATTACTTTTCTGCTATGTATGTTGACTGATAACATGCTAAGCACATTGATTTACATGACTTTTCTACTTTGTATGTTAACTTAGCATACTTAGTACATCATTTTACATTGTATCTCTGTTGCATATGTTCCAGTAACATATGGACACATTGTTTTACAGCTCTACCTTGTATGTTTACTCTAGCATACTAGGTACATTATCTTCATCACATGCTTACATTTTGGTATGACATTTGGTTTGTTTAACGGGTCTATATAACATTCATTAACATTTGCTACGCCGCTCGGGAGTAAGTAGTGGTACCATAGGACTTGACAAATCCCATTCCTGACATCCCGGGTTTGTTTGGATGTAAGGAATGACTGAATCCGAATACAATTCTTTTGATAACCTTGACTGAAAGGGTTATCCGACTGTCTCAAGGCTTGAATGTTTGCGTTTAACATACTGCATAAGTGTTCGTATCGGTAAAGCATGCATTATTCTACAAAACATAACTTTGATTTAAACCAAGTTTTACTTCAATACTTTGTTTTGTACATTTTTACTTATGGTTTAAGTAGTCTAAATTTTACTTACCATACATATCATTTTGGTTATACATTACTTGACTACTTTTGGACTATAGACATTTGACATGGATATTTGACATAGACATTTGACATGGATATTTGACATAGACATTTTGACATGATTTACATCTTGACATGAACATTTTACATTGTTTGGTTTGGTTTGATTAAGTGATTAAGTAACGATGCGTGTGTAATATGATACAAGCATGGTGGATACGCCGCTGGTACTTCCTATATATAAGTGTTTGTATGGTATTACATGTCGTAACGTTATTTGAATCATTTCAGTTTGAGACATAGAACATTTCATACAAATAACATACTTTTCACAAGACATTGATTTATAAACAACTTATCTTATGCAAACACATTTTTACTTGGTTATTCATTTAACCTTACATTTATTTATACTTATCATCTGATCTTATCGTTTTTCAAATGATTTAAAAGACAAAGCAAATAACAAGGTTCATGACTAAACATTTTCTCAAACATAAGTCATGAATCTTATTTTCACAAAACCTATGTATCTCACAGGCATTTTTATGCTGACGTACCTATTTTCACATGTGTTTTTCAGGAACTGTTGCATAAGATGGTCAAGATATACATAGACAGACTTGGGCTTTAGTGACAATAAAAGATGCAAGACTAGTTAATTATGTTGTATTTATTTGTTTATTAAGACATTGTAACACTTTTAATCAATAATACGAAACTTCAATTTCCATAGTTGTGAAACATTAATTCTGTTACAACACTCCCCGATGTTTCCGCCATGTTTTGTATGTTCTACGTGGTCGGGGTGTGACAGAAAAGATGGTATCAGAGCCAATGGTTATAGGGAATTAGGTTATTAGTAATTAGTAATGCTTTGACCTAGTCTATAACCTTCTTAGGACCCTAACGCGAGTTTACTTGCGTTTAGTCATAAAACAATACCGTCGCCTATCCTTAGGCGACGACCGCAACAAGAACATGAATTTCAAAACCGCTTTGAAAACTAATCATCTGTTCTAGGATGATTGATTACTAGGTTTTGAACCCTCTATTGTAAGGTTTTGAATTCTCTGTTATATGGTTTTGAACCCCTTCGAGTTTTCAAAATCTCGTCAAGGTTTTGGGTTTTAAATAATGTGAACACGTGCAAACTGGAAGGGTGAATGCCTGTATTCTGGGTTTTCTGGCTAGGCAAGCACTTCGTATACATCTCATCAGACGCGAGACCAGTTGTGCTTACCTGGGAATTCTTGGGATGAGTGTTCACTTATAGGCGAGCATGTCTTCGCGATACATTATTTTTGACCCATTTACTTTGATCAGTCACCATCTCATTTGTTTGCCTTAGGTAACAAACAAATGATCGCAATCTTCATGCGTTATCATTCTGTTTTGATTGTCCAATAATCTTTCACCTGTTTCTCCCTATGCCTTTCTTTTTCTTCAAAGAATGTCTCTTCATCACGATGACGCCCAGATATCTGAGCAAGCAGCCAAATTAGCTCAGCGAATAGGCGAAGTGGTCCTGAAGACTGTTGAATTAGCTACTGTCATGTATCATCTCCAGGATGAAGCCACTCAAGAGTCACCAAGACAGGCAGGACCTAGTCAGGTGACAGCACCATCAGCCAAGAAACCAATCGAGGAATCAAAGACCATGGATGAACGATCCCCTAAGAAGTCAAAGAAGCGAAAGGCTTCTCAGAACTTCGCCATGGTCGCTCACAATGGTAAAGCAGTCCCCAACCAACCAGCTCAACCCCCTGCTAGGTGTGTATGGCTTTTCCTATGATACATACATCAAGGAACTATGTACCTTACAACCTACTCTTGCGATTTCTCTCTCTCAAATGATTGCTCATGATTCCCTCGAAAATTTTAAGTACTCGTTTCACTCTAAGAAACAAAGTACAGAAAATTAAGTGACATTATGAGTAATCGTGCTTTTCGCACATCTGTGCCTTTAAATCCTTGGTTAGATAACTAAGGGTATTTTCAAATCTCATACCCATTACGTTTTGATTTTTCAACATACCCAGTACCAGTATTTCAAAACAATCTTCATGATCTCAAAACATTTCATATAGTTTGAAAAACAAATTTTCTAGATGCATTGTCTATGTTATTTCAAAAAAAAAACATTGGCCATGTTATCAAAACCAACCTTTCTAATTTCAAAATATTTCATATAGTCTGAAGACAATATTAACACAATACATTTTATTATCAAATGCATGATTTCGAAAAGCATCATTCATGTCTTTCAAAAACCTTATACATAATTTCAAAATTCATCTCGCATGATTTTAAAACATTTTTGTAAATATATCTATCTAATACACCTACTTTATGATTTCAAAAGTATTATATATAAGGTTTCAAAAACGTTAAACATTTTTTTCTTAAAAGAACCCCATGCATAGTTTTCAAAAATATTTTCCTCATACATTGACTTAACCTTCAAAATTCTGCTTCATATGTCACCTTGGCATATCTAGCATCTCAATTTCCTAAGCATTTTTTTTTTACTTCATGTTTTGACATAAGCACGTCCAGTGCAAGGTATCAAAACATCTTCAACTTCAAAAATTCATATGGGATCTTTTTATCTTCACAATTAGATCCTTGTGGATGATTATCATTCAAATCAGAGTCCTTAATTGGATTCCTTATGTACCTTAATTCGAACATTTCGGTTTCTTATAATCGAAATCGAATTTTCTTTTGGAATCTTTCTATCTTAATAGTTAGATTCTCGATAATGTTTAAAGTGCCAAATGAAATCCACGAGATGGATTCCTAGTGTGCTTTAAATACATGTACTCTGTTAGCGGAACAAACTTCTAGTTAAACAATTTTGTGGTTATGTGACTATGTGTTTATTCATCTTATGTTTTCTTTTATGCATTTTTGGTGTTTTTAATACTCTGGATATTCGTTATCCAAATCCTCGCAGGATCTTTCATATCTTCATATGAGAGATTCGTAGCAGGATATTCAAAAGGTACTACCTTAAATCCTTAATGGGCTTCTATGTAATAGTTAAGACCCTTGGATTATATAGTACTGCTCCATGATTCATAAGAGACCCTTTAGTGGTCTAGTCAAAAAGATTGATTCACAATTTGGTTAAAGAATGACATCTAGTGATGTAGCTGAACAGACTCCTTGATAGTCTACTTAAATCATTTATTGATTTAGTCTAAAGGACTCTATGGCGGTCTAGTTACACTCATCACAGGATTGTCCATTTGGTTTTACACTACACATTATAAAATAGACTGTGCGGACTGTACAAGGAACTACGTAATTATGGAGGCCTACATAATTATGGAATTCAATGCACAGAAACCCAGTAAGATTTATTATGTGTAAGAACCGATAGTGACAACAATAACAAAATGAGAACGATGTAATGGAGGCATGGTGGACGCACCAATGACGCTTCATATACTTGTATATAAGTGTCCCTCTTACATTGCAAACATAATGTTATTAAGGTTACTAGAAGTTCAAGAACCCTAACCAATGTTGTTTGATCTTTTCAACTTCATGTTTTAAACTCTTACAAGTTTCCTCTAAATAAATTTCGGGACGAAATTTCCTAAAGTAGGGGAGACTGTAACACCTGTGCCTTCACGGCCATCAAACAAATACCAAACCAATGAAATATTATATTTCATACTTGGGATTTGTAAAAATATGTGTATCGTTTACACATATCAACTCTTGTTCAATTTCAAACCCTAAATCGCTTTCTGGAAGGTTATACGCGCTCCGATGCGTAAATATAACCAGTTTAATGCAACGAACACTCCGGAATAGTGAAATAGGCTTAACATACCTTAAATAACCTATACATAACTTAGATATAAGTTTTGGAAGGTTTGGTGTGGTGAAATCAAAGTTGAATCGCTTACAGGGACTAAAATTGACAAACTGCGAAAGTATGCCAATTTGAACTGTAACAGACATTCCGGAACATGACCATAAGTTAAACATACCATAAATATCCATTACATAGCTTAGAAATAGGCTTTGAGGGGTTCGGTGTGCTAAAATAAACTTTTGTGTCATTCAGGGACTAAAAGTGTCAGAAAGTGCACAAGTTTGCATTTTCGCGCATATCTTACGTTCTGAATACATCCGGACATCCAAAAATTTATGTAAGCATGACTACATTATATTTTAGTGTTCGCCTTAAGAAAAATCCATTCGTCACGTCATTTGGATCGTTTTTCGCGCTTATGCGCATTCCGTCGTAATTAAGCGAACATCGCGTTCGTACGGCCAAACGAACCAACCTCCGGCATATTTTTGAGCATGTTTTGAGTTCCCTATACTTTAACTTCATTTTAGAGCCTTGAAATGAGGTTAACGGGGTTCAAACGCATCGAAAATCGCTTAAACGGGCTGCAGGGACTAAACCTGCCATTTTTGAAACTTTTCTGATCAGGTGAGGTGCTAGCGTAGCGCGAGCACTAAGGCTCTCACCGTCGCGCTACGCGACTGCCTACTCTGGGGCAGAAACATGCAGAAACTTCATTTTTCGCATTTTCGGGACCGGATTCGATGTATCGACAGCTGTTTACAGCTGTTATGCACTTCTAAAAACCTTGCCACATGTTGATACCCTATGGTGAGTGGCCATTTAGTCACCACAACCTTGCAACAAGTGTTCGGACGAGATCATTTCCCCTTTTCCAAGAAACGATCTCAACGGTGCACCTAAATCTATAAATACCCATCCACCCTCAACCCCAAAACCCACAAATCTGATTAAGGAAGCTCTAAGTTGGAACCTTCGTTTCATACCTGAGCTATTTTGATCTGGGTTAGCTTTCGGGGACCCTTCGTAAGTATTTTTTCGTTCTTTTCCTTATTTTTACTGCTTTTCGAGTCAGAAAGTCAAACTTTGTTTGACTTTCAGCGTTGACCAGTAATGGTCAATGCGAAGTTCGTTTGAACTTCACAACGTGATTGTAATCACGATGGTCATAGTTCCTTGGGACTATGCCTACGGATTACCACGTTGTCTAGGGTCGTAGGGTAGGCGATCTAATAAATCGCCTATACCTTCGAACCCGACCCAGTTTGGTCGATCATTAGGATCCGACCAAATACATTAGGTGACCATAGTAGGTAGGGAATAACCTTCCGAGGTTATACCCTATGGTCGCATCGTTTAAGTAGTTGTATGATAGGTAGTTTATATGCCTTAGGTAAATTACCAGAATACCCTTTTCATGTATAATTGGTAATTAAGCATATGTAACCTAAACTTTGTCACATAACTGATTATGCAACATGTTTAGGCATATAACACTTGTCATAGGACTAGTTAGACGGTCCGAACGCGTTTCACGCGAACGACGCGTTAAAGTAGCATAAGCTACCTAAACGGGTCGTAATGGGTCGTAAGCTATTAGGTTAAGTTTCATTTAGTATGTAGGCTTTGTTAAACCAAATGACACGAGTCTCTACACTCGTTTGGTTTACAAACCCTAATGCTACCCGATCTTCCGATCTAGGTCCGGTTAATTAACATAGTTACCTATATTAGGTGCCGTTTGATATTCGTGATCTCTAGCATTGCTTGGTGGTTATCCTAGGACTTCTGAGCAATCTCAAGTGAGTACATAGACCCCTCTTTTACTGTTTTTCAAACTGTTTTGGGGTGAAACACATGTGCCTACTTGTTACTTTCATGCTTTCCTGTTTTCACATCATATACCGACTATGTTTGTTAGTACATTATAGTACATGATTTCATTACCTTTCTGCTATGTATGTTGACTGATAACATGCTAAGCACATTGATTTACATTACTTTTCTGCTATGTATGTTGACTGATAACATGCTAAGCACATTGATTTACATTACTTTTCTGCTATGTATGTTGACTGATAACATGCTAAGCACATTGATTTACATGACTTTTCTACTTTGTATGTTAACTTAGCATACTTAGTACATCATTTTACATTGTATCTCTGTTACATATGTTCCAGTAACATATGGACACATTGTTTTACAGCTCTACCTTGTATGTTTACTCTAGCATACTAGGTACATTATCTTCATCACATGCTTACATTTTGGTATGACATTTGGTTTGTTTAACGGGTCTATATAACATTCATTAACATTTGCTACGCCGCTCGGGAGTAAGTAGTGGTACCATAGGACTTGACAAATCCCATTCCTGACATCCCGGGTTTGTTTGGATGTAAGGAATGACTGAATCCGAATACAATTCTTTTGATAACCTTGACTGAAAGGGTTATCCGACTGTCTCAAGGCTTGAATGTTTGCGTTTAACATACTGCATAAGTGTTCGTATCGGTAAAGCATGCATTATTCTACAAAACATAACTTTGATTTAAACCAAGTTTTACTTCAATACTTTGTTTTGTACATTTTTACTTATGGTTTAAGTAGTCTAAATTTTACTTACCATACATATCATTTTGGTTATACATTACTTGACTACTTTTGGACTATAGACATTTGACATGGATATTTGACATAGACATTTGACATGGATATTTGACATAGACATTTTGACATGATTTACATCTTGACATGAACATTTTACATTGTTTGGTTTGGTTTGATTAAGTGATTAAGTAACGATGCGTGTGTAATATGATACAAGCATGGTGGATACGCCGCTGGTACTTCCTATATATAAGTGTTTGTATGGTATTACATGTCGTAACGTTATTTGAATCATTTCAGTTTGAGACATAGAACATTTCATACAAATAACATACTTTTCACAAGACATTGATTTATAAACAACTTATCTTATGCAAACACATTTTTACTTGGTTATTCATTTAACCTTACATTTATTTATACTTATCATCTGATCTTATCGTTTTTCAAATGATTTAAAAGACAAAGCAAATAACAAGGTTCATGACTAAACATTTTCTCAAACATAAGTCATGAATCTTATTTTCACAAAACCTATGTATCTCACAGGCATTTTTATGCTGACGTACCTATTTTCACATGTGTTTTTCAGGAACTGTTGCATAAGATGGTCAAGATATACATAGACAGACTTGGGCTTTAGTGACAATAAAAGATGCAAGACTAGTTAATTATGTTGTATTTATTTGTTTATTAAGACATTGTAACACTTTTAATCAATAATACGAAACTTCAATTTCCATAGTTGTGAAACATTAATTCTGTTACAACACTCCCCGATGTTTCCGCCATGTTTTGTATGTTCTACGTGGTCGGGGTGTGACACAAAGGCCGAAAACCATTAGAGTTCGAGGTGGGAGACAAAGTTTTGCTAAAAGTCTCACCTTGGAAGGGCGTAGCGCGATTCAGAAAACGTGGGAAGCTGAATCCACGATACATCGGACCATTCAGAATCTTGGAAAAGATTGGTACCGTGGCATACAAGTTGGAATTACCGGAAGAACTTAATGGAGTACATGATACGTTCCATGTATCCAACCTCAAGAAGAGTCCAACACAAGAAGACGTGATCATCCCTGCGGATGAAGTGCATATTGACGATGCCCTCCGATTTACAGAACAACCTGTTGAGGTTACAGACTGGAAAGTCAACAAGACCAGGAGGAGCACTGTTAAACTTGTCAAAGTACGTTGGAACTCTAAGCACGGACCTGAGTACACGTGGGAACGTGAAGACCAGTTCAAAGAAAAGTATCCCCACCTGTTCAAGAAGACTCCTGCGAGAGTTAGCTCAGCCTGAATTTCGGGACGAAATTCTTTTAACGGGGGGAGACTGTGACAACTGGCACCAAACCGGTAATTTCCGTACACTTTAATTATTATTTAATGACTGAAATTACATGCTTAAATGTCAACATTATCTGATTTTATACAATACAAGTGAATTCATGCACGTTTTATACTACAAAATATTGCTTTATGCATAAACGAGAGCGTTGCGTCAGAAATACTAGTAAACTCACCGGTAAGACACTTTGTGTCAACAAAGCTGCAGAAAGCAGTCAGACATTAGAATTGTGGCCTAGGTGTAGGTCCAACAACAAGAATACAATAAAACCCAAGAGTCCATACAAGGGTTTACATATAGACATTTCCGAAAGCTAAAATAAGCACTAGAAGGCACCCGAAACACACTTTAAGTGCAAAATTTTATATAATTCAGCAATAAATCAGCTTTTAACAACATAAATATTATGCAGAATTCATGTTTTAACATCCAGAATATTTCCCTAAGTGTCGGGAATCGAAAGTATTACAAAAGGGTATTTAAAAGACACTAAAAGGTTCAATTTAGCACTTTAACGAACCGGTTTATAACCGAACAACCGGATATTACCCAGAACACCAAAATAATGCTAGAAGCATTGTTTTTATTTTTCTAAGCTAGTTAGGCTCCCCGTACACCCTAACACACCATATATTTCATAACACACTTAACACTAAATCTAACACTTAACATGTAACTAGAGCTTGTAACTTCCACTTGAAATCAAACTAAACCACCCCCCCCCCCATGACCGGTTATAGACAAGGGTGGCCCACCCTTGATTTGTTTGAATTATTTAGTTGATCTTGTTGGTCCTTTAGAAGCACATTACACTTGGGTTAATACTAGAACATGGGTTATAAGATTGCACATAAAGCTCATGTCTTCATTTCATTCATCACTCAACCCCAAGAACTCTCTCCTTCCTCCTTCCTTGGCTACGGCCTCAACTACACACACACACACTTTCATTTTCGATCCATATCCATCCATTCCAAGGTGATATTAAGGTGTAAGATGCAAGAATAGGAGGTTTGGTGCTCACGGATCTTGAAGAACCTTCTTCATTTGCTATTAACCACTCAATCTGCATCTTGTTTCTTCCCTAGCTTCAAGCTAGTAGTCATGACGTTAAGTAAGCAAATCCGGTGAAGTTTACGACGCAGGAACGCAAAGTTGTGAGTTCATGCTCCCCCTTTTCTTTTAACTGTTTTCAGTTTTATAACTTCGGGGGTGAAATACATGTTACAAATACTTCAATGTTTACAAAATGGTATGATGTGTACTAAAACAAGAAGCACTCTTGGCGAAAACTAGTGCCAAGAATTGATACGAGAAATCGTGTCACGAATAGGGTACCATAAGCACCATTAATCGTGTACATACTTAGACCGCAGAACAAAAGGTTAGATCTAATGGGTTTCAGGGCAGCCCCACTCTTGGTGACAACTAGTACCGAGTAGTGTTTTTGTGTCTCAGTCGTGAATCGACTACAGAAAAATGCCTATGGTTTGGTGACTTCCTATGCCGTGTCACATGTTAATGGCTTTGCAACCCATTAACACTTGATACATACAGAAATACATGATTTATACAAAACTACGTGACTAATACGAGATACATACCATGTTTTTTCATACAAAGTATACAAACGTACATTACAAGAACTGCATGAATTCACACCAACATTATATTGACGTTTTTCAAAACTTACATGTATTTCAGGTAACTAAGGTGGATGTGTGCGCGGCCGTACTCATGCTTGTGGATGTCGCTTATGTTTATCTTTAAATAAAGTTGTAAACTTTTTAAGACAATGTTATATGCTATCTCGCGATGTAAACGCTAACTTATGTTTTCAAATTATGAAATGTTTGGTATTTGAAGATATTTTTACGAGCATGTAGTATGTTTACCTTTGGTATGCAATGAGAACCTTTCATGATCACACCTCGTGCTTCCGCCGCAGAAAGGGGTGTGACAATTATAGTCTATTAAAAATAAACAATGCACACGTGTTAGTAAGATAACCCAAATCACATTAGCCATACAACACTAGACAGAAGTCCAATGAACTTATTCAGGCAGAGCCTCGACATGCATTACGGAGCCCTAGATCAATCGGGTAGGGTAACGAATTAGTGATCCGGGTTTAAAATACTTACAATGAGGCAGAGCTTCTTGTTTTATGGGTATAATATCGAGGAGCTTTAATGCTATAATAGGGGCTTAGAGAGAAAAGAATTGAACGAATTTCAACTGAGGCCAATCGCTTCCTTTTATAGGCTGATTTTGGGATGGCTCACGCCTCGCGACCCATTGGGGTCGGCCCTTCGCGGCCCGCGAGAGACCCTAGGTAGGGTCTAGCTTTGGCAGCTCACAATGTAGGTTTGACACGAAGTGGGGACACGTGGCTCAAGGGGGTTCCGGCAAACCAGGGGCTGTCGCGCCCCGCGAGCCATCTGGTGGGCTCGGTCGTGGCCCGCGAGCAACCCAAATATTTTGTTTTATTTGATTTTTGTTAAAACTAAAGTTATACGGGTCCGTTTACGTGTATTCGGGGTATATCTAGAGAGTTTAGGAGTGTTTAAGAAGCGTTTCTCGATGGTTGTTATATCCTCCCCACCTTGTTTTAAATCTCGTCCTTGAGATCTACTAGAACATGTGTAGATATTTCTGTTGCATTTCTGACTCGAGTTCCCATGTATATTCTGGTCCTCTCTTTGAATCCCATTTTACTTTGACCAGAATTAATCTCTTGTGCTTGAGATTCTTGATCTTTCTATCTTCAATTTGAAGTGGTTTCTCTACAAACTTGAGTTTCTCATTTACCTCTATGTCCTGAAGAGGTATCACTAATGATTCGTTTGCTAAGCATTTCTTGAGGTTACATACATGAAACACATCATGTCTTCCTGCCATTTCCTCTGGCAGTTATAGCTGATAAGCTACTGGTCCTATTCTTTTGATAATCTCAAAAGGTCCAACATACCTTGGGCTTAGTTTTCCTCTTTTAACGAATCTGACTACTCCTTTCCATGGAGAAACTTTTAACAATACCTTATCTCCAACTTGAAATTCCAAGGTTTTCGTCTATTATCTGTATAACTCTTTTGACGATCTCGTGCTGCTTTTAGTTTTTCTTTGACTTGAATAATTTTGTCCGTTGTTTCTTGCACTATCTCTGGTCCAGATAGTTATTTTTCTCCAATCCCTGCCCAACAGACGGGAGTTCGGCACTTTCGTCCATAAAGTGCTTCAAAAGGTGTTGCGTTAATGCTGGTATGATAGTTGTTATTGTAGGAAAATTCTATTAATGGTAGATGATCGTCCCAATTTCCTCCAAATTCAATTACACAGGCTCTAAGCATGTCTTCCATTTTTTGAATTATCCTTTCACTTTGTCCGTCCGTTTGAGGATGATAAGTTGTGCTTAGATTCAACCTGGTTCCCATTGCTTTTTGGAAACTTGTCCAAAAATGAGAGGTAAAACGGCTATCTCTATCAGACACAATGGATAAAGGAATTCCATGTAATGAAACTATTTCATTTACATATAACTTGGCTAAATGTTCCACACTGAAAGTTTCCTTCATAGGTAAGAAATGAGAAGATTTGGTTAATCTGTTTACAATCACCCAGATTGTATCATTACCTTTTCGTGTCTTGGGTAATTTAGTAACAAAGTCCATTGCTATTAATTCCCATTTCCAAATTGGCATTTCTAGTTGTTGCAATAGCCCTGAAGATTTCTGATGTTCAGCTTTAACCTGTGAACATGTTAGACATTTAGCAACATAGTTTGTTGTATCCTTTTTCATTCCTATCCACGAGAAATTCTTTCTTAAGTCTTGATACATCTTATCACTACCGGGATGTATCGTATATTTAGACTTATGGGCTTCTTCTAAAATTTGGTTTCTTAGGTTTCCTTGAATTGGAATCCAAATCCTTTTCTTATGAAATCTCCAACATCCATCGGTTCCTTGTTCTAATTCCTTAATCATTCCTTTTAAACGTTCAGCATCGTCCTTGATTACTGTTTCCTGTATCTCTCTAATTTGTTCATTTAAATCTATCTGCAGATTTAGTCTGAGAGAGCGTACTTGTTTTGGCTTTTCATGATGCTTTCGACTTAAAGCATCAGCTACTACATTAACTTTTCCTGCATGATACTGGATATCACAATCATAATCACTAAGAATCTCCATCCAACGTCTCTGCATTCTTAAAAAGATTAGAAGCAAACATGATTTATCTTCATCTTCACATTTACTTATTTTTATGACTGCTTCTGTCTTTTCTATCCAGCGCAAGGCTGAAATGGCTCCTTTATTGCCTGAGAATTCTATTGGTTTAAAGGCCAAGAATTCTTTATAAGAATAACCAGATGATATGGTTCTTCTTCTTTTAGGAATTGGAGCTTGGATCAGGGGTCCGTGATTTCCATTCACGCTGTGACTTAGTTTAGTGGTTTGACGTTTACTTCCAATTACAGAATTATTATTTTCTACTTCTTTAATAGTCTTGATAATATATGGCATAGCATCCATGATTCCTTGTGCTACTATATGTTCGATGGCACTTTTATTCACTTGGTTCTCGTTATTATCATTATTCTGGTTTTCCTGATTTACTTCGTTGTCCATCTGAATTGTAAATATTTATCAGGTATTAATATCATAGAATAAGATTTAATATAAACAATCACGCAAGCAGATTGATCAAAAACGTCGAGCATTGCGACTTACTCTTTATATATATAGGGACAGGATTAGGAGAGAACGCCTCAAAGTGTGAGAATGATTCTCAGCCACAAGGTCTTAGTGGTTTGTGGTTGAGATTGATGCGGTGGAATTTTGTAAATAATAGAGGCCTTGGAACTACCAGGAGGGGTAAAATAGGAAGATCCAAACAAGGTGCACATGCTAATCACATGCCATTTTCCTCCATCATATATAAACGACAATAACTTTTTTATACGTGATTATTTTTTGTAAAAAAAATTAAACCATAAAACTCTGCGTTTTTTTATCTTTCCAACGAGTATACTATTGATATACTTTTCGAAAAAAATTAACTGGGTTTTATGACGTTTTTCTGAACTGGGTGTTTTATGGCGTTTTATACTAGATATTTTCATGGCGTTTTTCTGAACTAGGTGTTTTTATGGCGTTTTAACTAGGTATTTTTATGGCGTTTTTCTGAACTGAGTGTTTTATGGCGTTTTCAACTGAGTTTTTTCATGGCGTTTTTCTAAATTTGGTGTTTTATGGCATTTCTACACTAGTACAAATTATGATTTTTTTGAGCTAAAAAAATATTAATTTAGGCGGTTAGACACATAAACCGCCCAAAAATCAGCACAAATAAACTTACACGCACATTTTTTGAGCTATATGGCTCAAAAAAATTGTTTTTTTGAGCTGTTGTAAATTATAGCTCAAAAAATAGCTTTTGAGTGTTTTATGGCGTTAAAAAAATGGTTTTTTTTAGCCGTTGTAAATTATAGCTCAAAAAAATAGCTTTTGAGTGTTTTATAGCGTTAAAAATGTTTTTTTTAGCAGTTGTAAATTATAGCTAAAAAATAGCTTTCGAGTGTTTTATGGCGTTCAAAAAATGATTTTTTTGAGCTGTTGTAAATTATAGCTCAAAAAAAAGCTTTTGAGTGTTTTATGACGTTTTAACTGGGTATTTTCAGTGTTTTATGCGTTCAAAAATTGGTTTTTTTTGAGCTGTTGTAAATTATAGCTCAAAAAATAGGTTTTGCGTGTTTTATGGCGTTAAAAAAATAGTTTTTTTTAGCGTAAATTATAGCTCAAAAAAATAGCTTCTAGTGTTTTATGGCGTTCAAAAAAATGGTTTTTTGAGCTGATGTAAATTATAGCTCAAAAAAATAGCTTTTGAGTGTTTTATGGCATTAAAAAATGGTTTTTTTGAGCTGTTGTAAATTATAGCTCAAAAAATAGCTTTTGAGTATTTTATGGCGTTTTAACCGGGTATTTTCATGGCGTTTTTCTGAATTGGGTGTTTTTATGGCGTTTTATTTGAACACGCAGTTTATGTGAGTGAGTTTTTTGACAATATTACCCCTCAGTATAATTTAACATCAATGCCACATGTCACCACCAAAATCGTTCTCACCGTTCTCTCTAAATCCTGATCCTATATATATATATGTATATAAATATATATATATATTGTAAGGTTCATTGGGGAACACTAAAAAGTGGGGAACAGTGAGGAACCGACTCAAACGAACTCCGATTGGACTCATTCCAACGGCGTTGGAACCGTCTCGTCGAACCTTAACTAGGATCTCTTAACCCTAAACCCTAAATCATAACCCCTAAACCCTAAATATATTAGGGTTTGCTTTTAGGGTTTAGCTTTAGGGTTTTTCTTTAGAGTTTAGCTCTAGGGTTTAGGGTTTAGTTTTAGCATTTAGCTTTAGGGTTTAGGGTTTAGCTTTAGGTTTAGCCTTTAGGGTTTAGCTTTTAAGGTTTATAGTTTAGATTTTACGGTTTTGCTTAGGTTTTAGCCTTATTTTTTAGCTTTAGGGTTTAGAGTTTAGGAGTTAGGATTTAAGGTTTAGGGTTAAGAGATCCTAGTTAGGGTTCGACGAGCCGGTTGCAACGCCGCTGGAATGAGCCCAATCAGAGTTCGTTTGAGTCGGTTCCCCGCTGTTCCCCACTTTTTTAGTGTTCCCCAATGAACATTCCCTATATATATACTAGTGGGAAACCCGCGCGTTGCGACAGAGTTAACAATATGGGCCAAGAACATAATTCAGGAAGGCCTATCATTATTTGTATGCACCATCTTGTGCTATATCCAGCAGATCTTCAATAATTGACCGGTTTATTTAGTTATAATGTCAAATAGGTCATATAAAAAAGTTCAGCTCAAAAGGGAAGGGGTCAAATGGATGGGTGGAAGATATCTTATAACTATACATGTAATGCATACATATCCTAGTATTTGCTTTATTCGAAGATTTTAACTATTAATGTTACAAGTAATTTTTTTTAAGAATGGAAAAAATGATAAGAATTGAAAGCTAAAAGGAATTAGAGGTCATAAATCAAAAATTTTAAAAAACGCTTATATAAACAACATGGATACATCATACATATTAGGTAATAACCATATATAGACTCAATTAACTTAAGCTGTACACATAATAAGGATAGGCTTCACATTCACTACTTCCACCCCACAAGGGTCATCATCCACCGTCGCCATCGCGGTCACCGCACTTTTGTATCGCGCCACAACCTCTCCACCTCCACCCTGCGTCGTCTTAGTTTCAATTTCTTCCTCTTCTATCTCACTGCCAATGCTTCGGATAGAATCAACCGGATACACTTCCGAGTTAGACGCCTTTATGTTTATAACATGTTCTGGCAGCTTGATTTCTGGGATGCTAATTGCCTTGCTCTTTTGTTTGTAATATTTGTATAATGCAATTTGAATTACTCCCAATATAAACCCCAACACATTTGGCACCTATATATCTCAAAGTTAATTACTCAAACATAAACATAGTTTATGATACCCTTTTTATTAAAAAAGGTAAAAAAAATAAATAAGTAAAAAATAAAACATGGCATATACCATAACACATAGGTCCTTGGTGTATTCCCCGTATGCGAACCACATCATTGCTCATAGCGTGAGTAGACATGACAATGGGAACGACACGAATTCGACACTAAGCCATAAGTCTTTTCCTTCAACCAATGCAGCTCCTAAGGTCCAAGAAACATCCCCTGGACCAAATATGATCTCTTTATCGCCAACACAAAGGGTGTTTTCAAGAAGTGAAACCATATACGAAACTCGAAAACAGAGAAAATCAGCATAGTTTTGATTTATTGGCATTTTGGTCAAACCAGACAATGATCTTGAACATAGTTCTTGGCCTTTCTCCCAAATGTTTGATAGGTTTGGTGATGAATTCAAGTTTAACAAGTTGTAAACAACAAAGAATCCAGATAACGCGTGGAAACATGCAGCATTGAGCATGTTTTCACCTGCAATAGAAGTTGGTGTTGAGTTTTTGTCCCACTTTCAATTGCAAATATCATATCAGTTCATTGAGCCAGTAAAAATGAGGTGGCAATTTTAACCCGTATACTTAAGAACATGTTGATTTGAGTTATGGTTTGTGACTCTTGTCATAAACCGGCATATAAAAGTTTAGCTAAAAGTGTTAAATGAGTTGAAAGTTCAAAGTCTATTTTTAATCAACACAACCTCTTAAAATGATGAATTTTAATTATGTAAGGAATAGGGTTTATTAATACAAATTTTGTAATCATAAATTAACACGTTAACTATTAGTTAGAGATGTTAAATAAAGGACAAAATAATGTTACTGGGCCAACACAACACGACCCGTTTAAATAAAAGCCCATTTTGACATATTACCCAATCCCGCTCGACTTGCCCATCTTGCCACATCCACATAGAATGAAAATGTTAAATAAACATAAACAACGAAGAACATAACAAAATAGTTTGAAAACTGAACATTTATTGAAGAAAGTCCTGTACAGTATGAGTCATCAGATAACTTTGACCAGTCGGATGAACTGCTTAAATTAACTGTTGCAGCTCTTGCTAGCAACTTGCACTTCTCCCAATTCGGCTTTCCAACTAAATTTATAACAAAATCATTATTTTTCCTCGGTTTCTTAGTTAAATTCCCTTCAAAGCACCCATGACAAGTGTAGTTTTGTGTAAATTCAGAACCAAGACATGGATGCGCGATCTCAAAACTTCCAAACCTACGTTCTAAAAAACTTTGCGAATAACTAAGCATAACAACAGTTCTATCAAAAGATTCATTCAACCCAAAAGCCGGTAACGAGGCTACTATAATCTCGTACTCAAAAGAACCAATCTATGATCTAAAAACATCTCGATCATTCACCGTTGGTTGTTTAATCTCTGTTGCTACCTGCAACGAAGAACCACCGAGATCAAGAAGACCTAAAGTATCCAACCTTGATGAACTCCCAAACATACCCATAATCCATGTGACAGTTTAGAGCAATCCAACCGTAATAAGCCTCTTCTTCCCCACTCAAAACCCGAATCCAATCTTTCCTAAACTTAAACTCATGCAACTTAACAACATCCTCAATATCATCCAAAACACGATTAGCAACTTATTTATCTAATCTTCTCAATCCGGCCGTAGCCAACACAAAGATCGGTGTACGCTTATGTTTTTCATAAGGTACCCATTTCTCGGCCCTACGAATCAACGACTCTATTGCCCCCTTAAACCCAGATGCATTTCCCACAAACTTATCCAACCCGGGCTCAGTTTGCATACAATGGTATGCACAACCGTCTTTACGGTCATCGATTTTCATTGAATTATCAGGAAAAGTATTCAGCAAAATTGGTAATTCCAAATTCCTATTATTATTACTTATAATTCCATTTGTTGGCATCCATTCATATACATTTACTCTTGTGCCACTACTTTCACAGTCTAAAACAACTGTAAAATAAGAACTATTTGTAGCAAACTCATGATTATGAATAAGGTAATAACCAGTTAATATTAATAGTAGAACTGTTACTATGGTGGTGGCCAATTTAAATGGTCTAAATTGATGAAAAATGGTAAAGCTGGAAGCTTTGCTTTTGAAGGTGATTTGTGTAAAATGAATAATAAACATAGTTCAACATAATAAGTTGAACCGAATGTACCTTCGTTCTTGAGTTGAGATTGGAAGCCACCCTAAACAACAGCTTCCAAGAATTCAAAAAAAAAAAAAAAAATCATAGGGCTTTCAACAGGGACTTTGTAGCGAAACTTGCTCCGATTTGATATGTATCTACACAAACCGTACACATACTAACACAAATTTAAAATAATAATAATAATAATAATAATAATAATAATAATAACACACACGACACACATTCACACAACACAGACATCCACACCTTGCGCATACACACCCACTCATGCGACACACACATATCAATGCAGCACCAGTGGTCGCGGACTGCTGGTGCGCGATGAACGGTAACAGAAAAAGAAAAGACGACACCGATAAATCTGGTTCATGGTGGATAGTGGTTGGTGTCGCCCGTGATTACTATTACCAGTTCATGGGAACCGTTCTGGTGGTGCGTGGTGATACGTGTGAGAGTTGTGATTCCAATTGCCTAATATCTATGTGATTATCAATTACAAAACTGAAAGCAATCATACGGTAATTAACTGATGCATGTGACAAGAATTCGAATGGCTGATTACGGAAACAAAACGTTGCTTGGCTTGAACGATTAATCTAAACGTTTCGAACCGACGTTGCAGATTCCTAATAAGTTGAAAACGGGTTAAATAGGCCATAAACTGGTTACACAGCAGCAGTAAATAGGTTCACCTTAAAAATATACATTTTGAATATCAATATTAAACATGTTAACAGACTGACTATAAAGGGGTTAAACGGGCTAGAAATAATAACCAAAAACGCGATTAAAAGGAAAATGATAATATACCTTCATGTTATCGGCTCTCCTCCCAAACGTCTCAGTCAACAATTTCAATGTATCCATGGTTCCGTTAGGTACAGGAGGCTTTCGGTTTATCTGCGCATACGCCTCCTTTAACCTCACACAATCAACTCCACTATATTGTTACCCGCCCACACTCTTCCTGTCAAACAATCCATTTCACAGATCATGATGTTCATTAAACACTAATGGTCACATTTTGACAGTTACAAACAAAAACAAAGACAAAGACAGTTGTTAAAAAAATCCCAACAGTCAAACTTAGTAATAACAACTAAATTAAACCCACAAGTAAACAACAGCTAGAAGGGACTGATCGTACTCTAGTCAGCGGAATACCTGCCGGAATCCTATTCCGTCATCGCCGTTGGTGTCCAGATCCACCACCGTTGCCTGATCTACCATAACTTCTCTCTCCTTTGTCATCGAATAACCTGAAGATAAATGTGATTAAAAAAACTTATAAATTAAGAATAAGACCTACTTCTGGTACAAATGAGGCAGATCTAGGACCTGATGCATCCTGTATGGCGGTTCGAATGTCATCATCAGTCAATTCTTAACATGGATCCACTTCCTGTAAGAAATATCAATAACTATACCATATATTGTCAAAATAGCAACAAAAAAAGACCTGCACAAATCATCACATAAATATAAAGCAAATCTATCATATTAATAGAACTATGATATCAATTCAAAGGCCTCATCAGATAAAAAAAAAAACAAGTTCGTAATCCAAAATCAATAAGAGAATCAAGCAATTTTACCTGTAATCACCATCAATCACCACCATAGTCACTACCAAACCTCAACTTCACCATCTGAGGATTCCTCTGCCGGAATCCTAACCGCCCCCGACTGACCTATGAAGGAACCCTAAAGCCGCCACTGTTGAGGCTTCGATTTTTCACTGCCTACCGCTGCCATCGCCGCAATCAAGAAGGATCGTCTACCACAAGATTCATCTGCCCGAATCCTAATAACCCCATGACTGACTTGCGATATGCAAACGGACAGGGCTATTGAATTCAAGAATCTGATGATTGCATTGAAAGAGGAACGGTTGAGTTACTTGTATTGGAGTGGTGGAAAGAACTTTGGGTTTCCATGGAGACCCGGGTTCGATCCCCACCTGTTGCATTTGGGGGAAAATGACCCCAACCTTGGTTGAGGGGTCATGGCAATGATGGATAAGAGCTTTGAGTGCGTAATAGCCCGGGTTCGAGTCTTGAGCCGCACACGAGTTTTCTATTACAGTGCGGTTACTCCGGCTCTTGAGTGCGGAGGCTGCAACGGCAGTCAAGTGGCTGTCGGCTGGAAATTTTCTCGTGGAGCGCCTATGGTCAACCTCGGATGCCTCGCCCGAGGGGGACTAGGGACCCATGCAATGTGGGTGTGATCCTCTCGACTGTTGGAGTCAATCGCCGTTCAAAAAAAAAAAAGTTGAAGAAACTGATAAAGGCATTGAATGAGAAGGGAACGGGAGTAGAGAGATCGAGATTGATTAATAAAGTATCTATTTTATGTGAGAAGGGCAGAAAGGGAACAAAATGATTAAAAATTAGGCATTTTAAGTTAACCCTTCATATGCCATCTTAAAAAAATTGAATGAAAATTACTATTTTTGTACATAGGAGATGCTTTATATAGTATTATTATATATATATATATATATATATATGCATCTAGTACAAATTACAACTGGAATTTAAATACTAGTAACTATGCATAGATATTAGTTTATCTAGTCTAGTTGATGTATGTATGTATTTATTTTTCTTATCAAAGTATAAAATTACACACACACACACACACACACGCATATATATATATATATATAGAGTAAAATGCACGGATAGTCCCTGTGGTTTGGTGAAATTTCACCTTTAGTCCCCAACTTTTCAAAATTACACTCTTAGTCCCTGTGGTTTGACAAGTTGTTACTCGGATAGTCCCCAAAGCGGATGGAGGTTACTTTTTCTGGTTAAGTGGGTGTGAATTGACAAGGACTATCCGAGTAACAACTTGTCAAACCACAGGGACTATCCGAGTAACAACTTGAAACCACAGGGACTATCCGAGTAACCTTCATCCGCTTTAGGGACTATCCGAGTAACAACTTGTCAAACCACAGGGACTAAGAGTGTAATTCTGAAAAGTTGGGGACTAAAGGTGAAATTTCACCAAACCACATGGACTATCTGTGCATTTTACTCATATATATATATATATATATATATATATTATATCATGCGCAGGCTTGTCTAGAACTGCATCTCAAGCTCGTCATACTTCCAGACGAGTTTCTCTCATATCTGACGGATTCTATTTCCCTCTTCAACTAACTCTTCGCCATATTGGCGAAGTTCCTTATAACAACCCTCCTAAAACCCCTTAACTTAACCGTAAACGCCTTAAAATATATCCCGTATGCAAGAAACGGGCCTAGAAAACCCTAATATTTATAAAAATCAAACAAAAACAAGTCTCCGAGTCGCTCGTGGGCCGCCCTGGTCTCCACAAGCTATCGCGGGGCGCGACTCAGTGACACCAGGCGGCACCATGTTGCGCCACGTGTCCGGTTACACGACGAAGCTGGGACAATGACTGGCCAAGGCTAGTGCCTAGCCAGTCTACCTCGCGGGCCGCGAAGGCCATCCTTGTAACTCTCGCGGGCCGCGAGAGACCCCTCGACCAGCCTATATAAGGGGCTTCAAGCCTCAGTTGTTCATTTTTCATAATCTGAATTCTCTCTCAATTCTCTAGGCAATTAATAATACTCGGGTATTATACCCCTAAAAAGCGAAGCTCTGCCTCGTTGTAAGTATTATAACCCTAATTGTTACCCTACACGATCGATCTAGGGCTCCGTAATGCATGTCAAGGCTCTGCCTGACTCAGTCGTTGGAGTTCTGTCTCGTGTTACACTCGATTGATCTAGGACTCCGTAATGCATGTCAAGGCTCTGCCTGACTCAGTCATTGGAGTTCTATCTCGAGTTGTACGGTTAATGTGATTTGGGTTATTTTACTAACACGTGTGCATTGTTTAGTTTTTATAGATAATAACCAGGAGAATTCACCAGTAAGCCTTAGTTTTACCTAAGGAAACAAAGTAAGTACATTCTCTTTTTATAAACCCTTTTTGTGAGTCATTCTTCTTTTTGTAAAAATGTTTTTACAAAACCTCGAATGTTTTCAATTAAAATAAACAGTGATTGAGTATATGTAATCTACAATTACTGCTGGTATGTTGGGGTTTTGTATACATTACTTGGCACTCGTTACTATTGCAAATAGTAGCATGACCACAAGTCAGGATTGACAGTATCGAAAGAGTAATTTGATAGATATAAACATTGTAATCGCAGATGCTCTCAATCCTGTGAAATTATAAAACTATTTTGATTAAACTGGGATGCACTCGCCAGTATTTCTTGCTGATAAAACCTTTTTAAAACGCGTTTCAGGTAACTAAATGTGAAGCCAATAGAAGCCAGCTGGAGAGCACTAAAGGATTGGAAAAGTGGCTATAAAAGTTACCTAAATAAAAAGAAGTTTTGTTTTCAATAAATTAGGGTTTATCCCTACAAATGTATTGTCAAATGAACTTGGGTTTCATCCCATTTATTATTATAAAAGTTTGGTGTTTAACTCTGATAAAAAATATTTCCTAACTACGTTCCGGATGTAAGAATTCCGCTGCCAAATTAATAAACACTGATACCACCGGCTCTGAATCTCGCGGCACCCGCTCCCGGGGCAAGGGTCGGGGGCTGCGACAGAAGGTGGTATCAGAGCTACAACCACTGGTTTAAGCCAAAGAAGTGTTCTGTTGACACTTAAATTTTATACAAGTTGTGTTAGGAAATAATCTATGTGGTTATGTGTGTATATATATATATTATTGTTTTGTGTTATTTGACAATTTATTAGTTTACAGTATGAGTGAGCAAGGTACGTCCGACGCTTATCGTCACTTAGCTAGTTCTCCAAAAGATGAAGGAACCTCATCTCAGCCAAACCCCTCAGGATACTCAGCTGATATTGAGGAAGGAATATTTATTTTTAAGGCACGGTCTGAAGAACCATTCCCTTCCAAAAAGAGAGGATGGTTTAATAGGGGAGCACATGAGAGAAGAAAGAGGATGAAGAAATTACAACAACAAAGAGCGATCGTAAAGGCCAATAGGGAAGTGAATGCCCAAACTCAGGAAGCAGTCAGTAGACCACCGTGGGAAGAGGTACTAGATAGGCAGTTGGCAGATTTCCATATGCTAGCCACTACAGTAGTAGACTCTAACCTAAACCGAATAACCGAACCACCACTATTACACTTGTTCCCATACCAACAAATGCAAGAAGCCAACCAAAAAAACCAGTTCCCGATACCTACATTCGATCCTAATGAGTTACCTAGATCCCAACCCCAATCTCTTCAGAATATGATCCATGGTTAGATGACAATAGGTCGTATTCGGCCTTATACACTCCCAAAGAACCAGTGCCAGAACCACCATTAAACCCTCCAATGAGTCGAGAATGTGTGAAGGAACTCCGTCAGTATGGCGAAAACTTAGTTGTAACACCCTAAAAACGGATTTGATAATCAAACCACGTTAACGCTAATGAACGGGTAAAATACCGTTAGAGGTAAAAATTAACCTGGTAAATATTAGGATTTAAATAAATAAACCTAATATTAAATAAAAAGAGAATGAAAGCTTTTAAGGAAATAAAGTTCATAAGAGGCCCGAGTTAACGGGACTTAAAAACAAAACGGGTTATGACTTTCCCGGACCCACCAAGTAACTAGGAATATCAATCTAGTTAAATAAGTGCCTTAAAAACAATAAAGATAACTTGAATTAGCTAAACCTTTTATAAATCCTTGAAACTATAGGGACAAAAAGGGGCCAAGAGTGAAACATGATTAAAATTAATAGAATTAAAACACAAAAAACTCTGGTCGTGAGTTTCACATGAGACAAAAGGGGTGAACCCTAGCTCAACAAAATTCTCAAATTGAAGGGGCAATCGAAGACCAAATTTGGGTTTGAATATATATTAACAATCACTTAGTCATGGGATTACAAGGTATGTCAAATTTTGGAAATCAGTGATATCTTGAATTTTGTGATGAACACTTATAATCGAAATTCGGGAATGAATGTTGAATGCATGAGTGATATTGTGTTGAATTCACATCTAGAAACAAACCCTAGTTGAAAACTTGATGATTAGTGTTAAAAAACTAGGGATTTGATGATTACCCAAATATGTGCTAAGTATGTTTTTATATCATTGTGATGAATATGTGATTATGTATGTTAAATTGTGAGAAAATTTGTGTTATGATGCAAGATTGATGTTGTTCATGTACATTAGACATAGAGGCTTGATTTTGATGCTAAAACTTAGTGACATATGTGTGTTTGTAATGATATGTTGATAAAATTTGGGGTAAGATGTTCAAGAGATAGGTTAGAGACTACTCTTGAATGCGAAACCTGCCAAGTGTTCGATGAAATGCTTAAATAAATATTGTGCAGAACTATATTTTGAAAATTCACAATAAATCACAGAAAAATCGTATGGGTGTGTGCTTTATATGCCTAGAAAGGTCTTTGAGTAATCCGCATTTCGTTAGTTAACATGATGAGTTGGTTCAGATGTTAAATGGGTCAAAATTGATGAATTTAGTGGCTGGGTCGAAAGGACAACATGCTGTTTGAACTAAAAAAATAAGTTGATGTCATGATTTTATAAACATCATATAAAATCATAGAAACATCGTTAGAAGACGTACCATACATGCTTGGAAAGGTATTTGAGTCGTCTATAATCCATATTTGAACATGTTGATCTAATTCAGATTTTAAATGGGTCAAAATGGTCAATTACAGCAGCTAAATAGAAAATCGCTGCACATTAATAATGTTCTTATTAACCAAGAAAAAGACATAGGATTGCATATACTTGCTTTAGGCATGAAGTATTGATTGTTGGGAACAAATAACACTTTATGTGACATGCTTAAAGTGTTTAAAATCACTTACTAACTAGTTTGTATAAGTAACTTCACTAACCGGTCAAACGGTTAGTGAATGAAAATATTTATGGTATAAAACTAGTTGTTGAATATATGGCATACTTTGATTGATACGTGTGTAAAAAAAGGTCCATAGGGTGATGGCCATTGTATAAAATGACCAATCTAACCATCTTATGGATGTTATGATATAGTTTGACTCTAAACAAGCCAGGTGGGAGCTTGGGAAGGAACGGGTCAAACGGATCATGGATGCGAAGAATGTTTGCACGGACGCGAGGTAAGTAAAGCTTACACCCAATTTAAGGGTATGTGTTTATTTTATATGTGATAATTATGACAACGGATTGTATCCGAATATGGGTTCCGACACGAAACAATATGAGTCAGAACGAATAAAAATGATAAAACCATGGTTAATGGAAAAAAGGGGCAGAATGGTAATTTAGTCATGAATTGACTATGAATTAGTAAGTTTTCTTTTAGGTTACCTTATAGCGTAACTAGTAATGGGAAAAAGAGGTAAAATGATAATTTAGTCACGTGATGACTAAATGTAAGTTGAGATTAAAAGATACCCATGGCGTAAGCCAAAACGGGTTAAATACGTAAGAAAAAGGATCTTGTGGTAAAAATCCAAAATGGGTCGGATGTGCGAATGGGTAGTTAAAACCTTGTTTTGTTATAATAGTAAATGTTTGGTCATATAGGCTCAACGGGTTAAATGGTGGTGATAACACCATTTGACACTATCGACTAACGTTTGGTTTGTCAAGTCATATGTTAACAGGAGTGAACGGGAAGTGGATAATTGCGTAGCTATTAAGTAGCGGCTAAATAAAGTAAGGTATAAACGGGTCTATACATTGACCCGAGCCAGGTACGCATAAAATAAGTTTATAGTTAAAAGTGCAATTTTGGTCAAATAATTAGTGAAAGTCTTTCGTCGTAAAATGTGGGACTAAAATTGACCAAAAGGCCCTTGATGGGAAAACCGGGCAAACGAGCCTTAGAGGTTGTTTAGGAATTTGTATTATGATTATGTAATCCGTAGATTTGTATAAAATTTATAGGCATAAACTTTCGTAGGTCTAATGCCTAAGAATGGGTCATATGCGTAAAATGAATAACCAAAGGGTAAAATCTCGGGATAACGAGTTCCTTATGTTAAACGCACCACAAAATAGTTGTGGTGGAATATAAGTAGTTATTTAAATATGGGAATGCAAAGGGTGAAAAGGGAAGAGCGAGTTCGATGCTTGAGAGCATAAAAATCCTCTAAACGGGTCAAAACGAATTACGCGCATAACTTGAATATTGGCTGTGCAATTAAAAAAAGTTGTGAATCCGAGTTAAAGATTTTGAGTTAAATACATTGATGTATGTATTTTGATTGTTTAGAAACAAGTTGGTGGTTTTAAACTTGAACGGGTCAAAAGTCTTTATAAATTAATTTCAAGCCGAGGGCTTGAAATCTAATATTTTATGAGTTCAGATGTCGGTTTATAACTCCATATAATCGAGAATCAAATGACGATCGCATAGGAAAAAGAATCGTATAAAACGGATTTGTAGATTGAAAGTTATGAACATTTTGTGAATATTAAGTTAGTAAAAATGGAGCTGGGAAGATGCAGCTCAAGAAAATGAGCATTCTGTCGAAAACAGGTCGTCGAGGCACGCGACCGGGATCTGGTAACACAGTCACGCAGCGCGAGGGCTGTCGCGCCCCGCGAAAGACTGGCCTACGGCTGTCGCGCCCCGCGAGGGACGCAAAAGCTGGCAATTTTGTTGATTTTGTTCGTTTTGATATTCGGACGAGTTTATATATGTTATAAACGTAATATAACTAAAATCATTTCATGTTTATGAAATGTAGGTACATCTTGGATGCCGGAAGACGATCAAGCTCAACGAAGAACCAAAAACGATCAAGATACAAGCTTTCGCACATCGTTTCGTCGAACTTTTAAAACGACGAACTCAATTACATTATGTTGTATTATTTTTAAAATTGTAAAAGTTTTTTTGTAAACCCCTATTTTCATAAGTATGTGTAGTCGTAAATACACACTCAATTGTCGATATTTATACGGAAATCATTAAATAATAGTAAGGGGCTTATATTAGTGGATGAAGGAAATAGAATTCGACAGATAGGAGAGAAGCTAGTTTGGAAATATGATGAAAATGAGATGCAGTATTGGATAAACGACACCTAGAATAATGCCTAGATATTTGCGTAATTTTGTATTTTGAAAAAAAAAAACACTAGGATAGATAGACTAAAATAACTACTGATGCATAACTACTAATGTGTTTAATTTTCAGTTGTAATATGTAATAGATGCATATATATAGATATATAAAAAGAGTAAAGTAGCAATGTTCGACGTTTTTGATCAATCTGTTGGTGTGATTGTTTGTATCAACATCTTATTATGTGATAATTAATACCTAATAAATGTTTCCAGTCCAGATGGACAACGAAGTAAATCAGGAAAACCCGAATAATGAGAATAACGGAAACCAAATAGATAACAGTGCCATCCAACATATAGTAGCACAAGGAATTATAGATGATATGCCCTATTTTATCAAGACTGTTAAAGAAGCAAAAAATAATAAATCTGCTAATGGAAGTAAACGCCAACACACTGAACCAAGTCACAGTGTGAGCGATAATAACGGACCAATAATCCAAGCTCCAATTCCTAAAAGAAGAAGAACCGTCTCTTACGGTTGTTCTTATAAAGAATTGTTGTCCTACAAACCAATAGAATTCTCGGGCAATGAAGGAGCCATTTCAGCCTTGCGTTGGATAGAAAAGACAGAAGCAGTCATAAAAATAAGTAAATATGTAGATGAAGATTAGATTATGTTTGCTTCTAATCTTTTCAAAAATGCAGCCTTAGAATGGTGGAATAATATTCTCCAATCTAGAGGAAGTGACAAAGTTTATAGAATGGAATGGACTAATTTTAAAGAAATCGTCGAAAGAAAATTCGGTCCTCCTCATGAAAAGGAACAAATTGCCAATAAGTTCCTAAATCATAAAATGATTGGAATAGACTGCAAATGTTAAACTACCATATTCTTTGAATATGCTAGAATAGTGCCAACCTTAGCCTCAGCTGAGCCAGTATTAATCTCCCGTTATGTTTGGGGATTAAAGTATGAGATCACACACGTAGTCAAGGCAGCTAGGCCACAAACCATATAAGAAGCAGTAGAACTAGCCAACACCCTGACTGATGAATTGGTACGCACACAAGAGGAAAACCAGAGAAAGAACCTAGCTCAAATGCTTACCCAGGAATTTCGCTACAGTAATTCTGTTAGTGCACTATGTCTATTAACTCCGTCTTGTATCGAGTCATGTAATAGGATAGGATAACCAGTGCTCGAGGTGCTGGAAACTGATTTTCATGTATTTGTTGGTAATTTCGCTTGAAACAGCCAAAGACATGTTCAAGCGAAATTAACCAAGTTAATTCCGCTTGAAAGTTTCTTGGGTCAGTTCAAGCGAAATTACAACTAGTATATATAGGGGAGCATGCCGTTTCATTTGAAACGAAATTAGGTCTTGTGTTTGGTAACGAAGTGCTGCCAAATCGTCTCCAGGTGCTGTAATACTATCAATTTAATACAAGAGACATTTAAATTGAATCGAGCATCTGTGTCATTGATCCCGCCTTTGATTCGGATAAACAACTCTTCTGATCGACTCATTCAGGTCGTACAACGATCCTACAAGTGGTATCAGAGCTCAGGAGGAAGAGTTTAGCTTGAATTCATCAATTTTCTGACTTCTACACTTTCTTTTTCAAAATACACAAGATTTCACGGTAAAAAAGGATTGAATTTCACATATTACATGCGAAACAATGTTTTAACAAAGCCTTGAGAGAATCAGACCTAAATTCGGCTTAAAAGTGACAAAAATAGACCAAAATTGTAATTTCGTTTGAACGAACAGTCTAATTTCGCTTGAAAAGTTGAGGCCATTCCAAACGAGATTACTAATTCCGTTTGAGTTACATCTAATTCCGCTTCAAAAGGGTTATTTCGTTTGAAAAGGTTCATACGGAATTAGTTATTCCGCTTCAAAGTGGTATTCCGTTTGAAGATTTCGTTTGAAAGTGGAATTCCGTTTGAAAGTCGTGATTCCGTTTGAAGTTCTGATTTCGCTTCAAATTCTAATTTCGTTTGAAGGGTCATCCAAGTGATTTCGTTTGAAGTGTCATCCAAAGTGATTCCGCTTGAAATCACTATTCCGTTTGAAATTGGATTTTTCGCGTCAAGATCATTTCACGACAACCGAGTGTCAGTTTATTTCAAGTTGTTTGATAGTGTTTAGACTGATTGTGTTTGTTTGACTGTTTGCTCCAGGTACATTCATTCAGGTACATTCATTCAGGATCACATCATGGCTGAAGAATTTTACAATACTTTCTACAACGCGTTTACTTCAGATACGTTGGAAGTTTCAGATGTTACACCCAAAGCGATAACAAAATCAATTAAAGACAAAATTAAACATGATAACTTTTATGGAACATATTCGAAACCACCTAAGCTTGATAATATTGAGGATTATGTTTGGTGGAAAGAAAGGTTTATCAACTGGACTAAAGCGTATGCACATGAAAGTTGGTTTTGCTTGGAGTTTGGCTATGATAAACCTACTGATGACAAAGGAGAAGAAATCCCGCTCAAAAGTTTTACAGAAGAAGACAAACGAAGATTTTCATATGAGCAGAAAATGATCGCCTTGATTCAACAATCGATTCGAGATGATATTTTTTCGTTGTTAATTCATGATGGGTCTTCAAAATCTGTGTGGGAAGCTTTACGAGTGAAAGCTGAGGGGGGTAAACAAATCAAGAAAAACAAAATTGCATTATTAAAAAAGGAATTTGATTTGTTCGATAGTTTGAAAGGAGAGACTGTTAGATAAATGATTGAACGCTTTTATCACCTAAAAATTGAACTTGAAAGGTTTGGAATTGTGAAAACAAGAGAAGAAATAATTGACAAAGTAATTGAAGCGTTACCACGAGCTGATCAGTGGCAAACGTTTGTGTTTATATTGAAAAATGATGTCTTATATGATTCAATTTCTCTTGATGTTTTGTTAGAAAAAATTGAGAGTCATGACCTTGAGTTACAAAAGCAAAGCAAGATGAGCAGTTCGTCACATCATCAGAATGTTGGTCTGTATTACAAAGGCAATTTACCTTCGATGAAAGCTGATAGTTCACCAAAGATAACATTCAGTGGTGAAAAGATGAAAGAACCACAAACAACCTCATCAAGCTACAATTCTGGATATCATTCATCTTCAAAAGCAAGTCTTGAAGATTCTGAAGAAACTCTTTGCAACATTGCTCTTCTTCCTGGATCGTACGACATCAAGGTCAGCCGTGTTGAACTGGGATACAGGCTTGGCAGATTTTCCAGCGCCTACACATTCAAAGCAAGATGAGTATCTTTATCCTATTTCAATTTATTTATTTATTTTAATATTCAAACTATGTAAAAGGCAGGATACTTACTTGACATGGTAATGGAACCTGAGGATACTTCTTGTGAGTCTTGGGTGTCTATCTTGAATGTCCTTGTTTCAGGATCAAGCTTCCAAAAAGCAGCGAGCCTATCCTTGGTTTCAGGTGATGTGATGATGTGTGAGACAGAAATAGCTGCATAACACAAGACAAAAAGGGGGTCAGTAATCCTTATACAAAAACAAGACTACCTGGTGATCCTTCTCAGGATCCTCCGGCCTACCATGGGTGGACCATGTTCTTGGTAAATGCTTTCCGTTGGGAATGGTATCCCTCCTGACAAAGAAGAAGCGACGTTTCCAATTTGTGTCATTCTTGGTAACTTTAAGAAGAGGGTGTTCTCCGCCGGGTTTTCGTTTGAACAAATAACGATGGGATCCAAAGGTGGTAAGATCATACAATTGTGTCAGCTCTGACATGCCTAAATCAATGCCCTCCTGCTCGATGATCCTCTCCAGGGTATACAAAACCCTCCAAATCATCGGCATAGCTTGGATGTAAGAGATGCCGGTAAGGGAAAAGAAGGATTGAACTTGTCTATGGTTTAGAATCATTAAATAGAAGATGTTTTATGCATGATACTGATTAGATAGAAAGTTTGGGTAGAAACCCATTTTATTTGGTTGTATGGTGAAATTGTAGTTAATAAACCAAGAGATTTGGATGGGTGAATGTTATGTGCAAAAATACCAATAGATTAGTATGTTGTAGAATGAATGAGCGATGTGAATTTAGTTGATTTAGTGAGTTATGAAGATTACTACTGAAATTGTGCATTGAATACTTGTACATAGTGCTTACAATGTTATACGCATACCAAGTGTTCGATTAAATGCTTGAGTAGTTGATTTATGTAATTTTGAATGAATTAGGAAGTCTTGCGTTGTATGTGGAAATTATGAAATTGATCTCTTGTGAAAAGTTTTATGGAATGCAAACTATATGTGAATGCAATAGTTATTGTTAGGGGAGGATTTTCTAACAATTAGTGATCCTTACACGTTATCCTAATTAATGATCCTTTCTTCTGTGACAGATAGTGACCCTCAGAAGAGCTTCAGGATCAGGGTCATGGATCACTTTAAGGATCCTCGTACTGACGATTGTTTATTTGTGTTTTATGTTACTTTGCAGGAGTAATAAGCTTGACTTAGTCTTGGCGACATTCCTGGAGAATATTCCCAAACTATCCCGCACGTGCTTGGCCAAAAATGGACGTTGTGGAGAACGTGGGAGCTTGGCACAAAAGTCGGATAGTTAGTTTTAGTAGTTGATTTCTATTTTAAAAGGGGTAACGAGCTAATAGAAAAAGACTTAGTCACTTTTCAGCTACACACTCTCATATACTCGCACACTTGAAGCTCTCGACGAACATACATTCATTTTCACTCACTTTTACACATTTCACGATAGTGATCCTTGTACCTAGCTCGTTACTATCCGAAGTTGTGAACATTTATTCATTTATTTGAGCTTGGTGATCGGTAGTTTCCATCACCCGGGGTTTTTTGTGCCGGAGATCAACTCTTGATCAAGGGCTTTTTCCCCGTATAAATCCTTGTGTCATTTGTGCAATTTACATTGAAGTGATCCTTGTGATTGTCATACATTATTAGCATCATACCCCGTTACAGAGAGTTTGGTTGCAATATCCTCAACAGATTTTTTGACCAAAACAGTTATGTAAGTGAATGGTATAGTTTATAAACGAGAGCGGATTACGTATAGAATTGAAGTTAAAAAGGTAAAATTTTGTATGCAAGAAACTATTGCGTTATGAACTCGTTAGTTGATGTGTTATGTACGGTAGTAGTAAAGTATGATGATACATATCCCTTATATGCGTTAATAAGCTAACGAAAATCAAATCTTGCATGTTTTGAAAGCCGAATGAACGAATGTTTGTAAGCTAACCGTGTTACAATTATGATGACATGTATGGATAGGAGTCATGTCAATAGGGGCACAAATATGGAAGTGCCACGAGTCGAAGGTAAACACGGAAGCGATGTGTAAATTTGGACGCACGAGGTAAGTAAACTCCCTGACTCCCTCCTTAGTCGTAAAGAGATTATTTGTATGATAAATGTTAGAAATTATGCGAGATGCTTTATTGACATTGGTAGCAAGTAAGGAGCACTAAGGAAGTGATTTCCGAATCACTTCCTATACCATTTTAGAAAGGCTATATGCGAGTCACTTAAGTATGGTAATCTAAGTCTATTTAGGATTTGGTTATTGTGTGATGGTGTTTACTAAGAAGACCGAACGGGTCAAAATAAGGGTATGTTTCGTTACGAAACGTTTGTACACATAATGACGAAGGTAATATTTTATTCAGATAATTTAAAAGTGTTATAGTATTAACGTTATGCAAGTTTTAAGTGTACACATGTGAGATGCTTGACAAGGTCATGAATGGGTTGAATAATTATGCATAGTAGTGTATTGTTAAAGAAATACAGATAGATTTGAGACCCGGGGCAGGGACTTTTAGTTAGTTATGTAAGGAATAACTTTACGAACAATTAGGATTAAGTATCAAGTGATTCGGATGCAAAAACGGATGAGTTAAGGGAGTTTTAGGCATAAAACGGGAAGCAGATCTGGGCACCACCGTAGCTTACGGTGCCCACCGTAGCTTACGGTGGGTGTTGGCCTTTCTTTTCTCCCGTAAGGCAGTACCTGGTTATCGTAAGCCCTTTTAGAGACTACCGTAAGCTACGGTAGCTTACGGTGGAGCTTTGGTGCCCCACGAAAGAGCAGACAAGGCTATCGCGGGCCGTGACAGACCTTGCTGCTGGCAATTTATTGTTTGATTGTGTGTGGAGCTGGTTGTAAATGCTTTTCAAGGCCACTTAATTAACGTTTATGCTAGTTTTAAATAAAGTGATAGTTACGGGCCTCCGATTCTCCACAAGGTACTCTAAAACCCAATTGAGATGAGTTTAGGAAGTGTGATCACGATTATAATGATTAAGTAAGAATGCAGTAAAGGTGTAGGCTGCAGAAATGGGCGATGATGAAAATTTCTAGACGTGGCCGGATCCCATTTTTTATGATTTGGTAGTTTTTTATTTGTTGGTGTTTTAAACAATGGTTTGTATAGTGAACAATAGTATTAGGGTTTAAGGATCATTGATCCTTTGAAAAATAGGGGGTAACAAAGGTGGATGGGTCTTTTTGTTTATGGAGGATGAAGCCTTTGGGGCCCCTCGCCTTTTATTTCCTGCACGTATCGAACTTTTAGTATGGACACCCTTTACCTACCCCAGCGGACGGGCCACGTATTGCTGGTAGATGCTTGTGGTAGGTAATTTTGACAACCTTTGAAGGGTTTAACTTTTGATAAATAAATAAAACTTTAATCTTTTGGCTTATCTCGTGTTGTTCATTCTGTATCTATTTACCTTTCAATTACCATTGCATACTCCTTTGAACTTACAAGTTAATAATGAAAGTATATTATGTCAAAAAATTTAGGATATGATCAAGGATCAAATATCATATAATCAAAAAGTTCAAAAATTGAGATAATTTTAGGATCATATATCCTGTTGTCAAATAATAGGGTATGATTGATAAACCAAGAATAAAATTAAAGTAAATAAGGATCATACCAGAGAATCCAAGTTAGGATCCTAAATCCTTGATGTTTAGCATTATGATCACCAAAAAACAAACCTTGTAAGAAGTTAGGATCCAGGATCCTTAACTGTTTAGCTTTAGAAACCTGAAATAAAACATAACTTGGGACTAAGCCAACTGCAAAAGGAAGAATTAGTGTCTGGGTACAAGCCCAAAAAACTGGGGACAAGCCCAAGGATCTTGTGTAAACTAGAGTATGGCCCTCACTGGCGACTATCCAAACTTAGTGACATGAAAATGACAAAACCTTAGCTAACGTGAAAACATTAGAAACCTTAGGAACGGATGTATGGTACGTCTACCATTATACTTAGGATCCTGAATACAACCAATACAATGAAATTGTCAGCCCCTAAAGTGGGTACTGGTCTCATTGCCTTTAACTGCATCAAGATAATCGTGCGCTACTAGCGAAGGTAGTAGATACCTTAAACTGGGGACAAGCCCAAAAACTGGGGATAAACCCAAAAACTGAGGACAAGCCCATAAAACTTAGGAGACTTCTGTGGATACTTGATCCTATGTCAAGGATGCATCAATCTTCTACAAAACTCAGAACTTAGTGAAAAAAGGACAAAGGATCATGGATCCTTCACCTCGTAATAAATTAAAGTAAAGGATTAAATAAATTAGAATCAGATCATTACCAGAATGAGGATCATATATCCTCTAAGGATCCTTAATGTATACCAGACATGAAGATGACCAAGGATCCTAGGTCCTCCTTACATGAAGTATCTCTTCAAATGGACAGCATTCCAAGCTCTTGGTAGCAGATCACCTTCCATTGTTAACAAACGATATGCCCCCTTTCCTGCCTCAGCTTCAATAAGATAGGGGCCTTCCCACTTTGGTGCTAACTTGCCATCAGCAGGATTTATGGTATTCTGGAATGCTTTCCTTAACACCATGTCACCAACTTGAAACTTTCTGATCCTGACGTTCTTGTTATAAACTCCAGCCATCCTTTGTTGATAGCTAGCCAATCTTATCCTTGCCAAATCCCTGAGTTCTTCTATGGTATCCAAGTCTTGAACCAAGTTTTCAACATTTCCTTCAGGATCACAGATGCTTGTTCTAGCAATAGGAACTACCATCTCTGTAGGGATTATTGATTCTGCTCCAAACACTAAAGAAAATGGAGTCTGGCCAGTAGCATTCTTGGGAGTTGTTCTATCAGCCCATAACACATAAGGTAGCTCTTCTGCCCATTTTCCTTTCTTGGATCCAAGCTTCTTCTTCAAGTTGTTGATGATGATCTTGTTGGATGATTCTGCTTGACCATTAGCTTGTGGGTGGACTGGTGTTGATGTTATCATCTTAATCCCCCAACTGTCACAAAAGTTAGTAATTCTACTCCCAATAAATTGGGATCCATTATCACAAACAATTTCAGAAGGGATACCAAATCTAGTAATAATGTTTCTTTTAATAAAGGATATCACTTCTTTTTCTCTGACTTGAGCAAAGGCTTCAGCCTCTATCCACTTGGAAAAGTAATCAATCATAGCAAGCATAAACACTTTTCCTCCTGGTGCCTTGGGAAGTTTACCAATTATATCCATTCCCCGTCTCATGAATGGCCAAGAAGAGGATATAGGATGCAGGAGCTCTGATGGTTGATGAAGGATATTACTATGTCTCTGACAAGCATCACATTTCTTGGCATAATCCATAGCATCCTTCTTCATAGTAGGCCAATAATATCCTGTCCTAAGGATCCTCGAAAACAGTGCTCTGCCCCCAGTGTGGTTTCCACAATCTCCTTCATGAAAATCCTTTAGGACTTCTTGAATTTCAGGATCCTCTATACACCTTAGATATGGACCTGCAAGAGATCGTTTATATAACATGTTATTTAATATTATAAATTGAGATACCTTCACTTTGAAATCTCTGGGATTTTCTCCTGTAGGAATCTCTCCATGTTGTATATATCTCATGATTGGAAGGATCCAGGATCCTGAATATGATTGTGCACCATCACTAGGTATGATTGCAGAATCCTCTACTATTTCCATAGCTGTGTGATCCTCAATGGCAGGAGTCAAGATATGGATTATGGGAATTTTAATATCCTCTGGAATCTTCAATGATGATCCTAGGTTGGCCAAAGCATCAGCTTCTGCATTTTCTTCTCTGGGTACCTGTGTCAAACTAAAAGAAGCAAAAGAGTCTACCAATTTCTTGACTATCTCTAAATATTTGATTAGTCATTCACCTTTAACAGCATAAGATCCATTAAAGTGATTAGTAATTAACAATGAATCTACATGTACCTCAAGATACCTGATCCTCATGTGCTTGTCAATTTGCAACCCAGCTATCAAGGCTTCATATTCAGCCTCATTATTAGTAGTTTGAAACTCACAAGCTATTGAGTGGGGTATTATGTCCCCCTGTGGCGATTTTAGTAGTATTCCTAGATCGGTTCCCTTGATGTTTCTGTGAAGAGTATCCAAGGATCCTTAGTCTCTTCAAGCTGTTGAACTTCCAACTCAGCTTCCCTTTGTAGATCACTACTGAAATCTGCCACAAAGTCAGCTAAGGCTTGGGATTTAATTGCAGTTCTTGGCTCATATCTTATATCATAAGCACTAAGTTTTACTGCCCATTTAGCCATCCTTCCTGACATTTCAGGTTTCCTGTGAACATTCTTAATCGGAAAGTTAGTTCCAACAATAATAGCATGTGTTTCAAAATAATGGCGTAATTTAGTTGATGCCATAATCAAAGCAAGGATAAGTTTTTCTAAATGTGAATACCTGGATTCAGCATCAAGCAAACTTTTACTTACATAATATACAGGGTGTTGTATACCTTCATGATCCTTAACAAGGACCGCACTTACTGCCTTAGAAGAGACTGCCAAATATAAGGATAATATATCACCTTTTTCTGGTTTTATTAAGGCTGGAGCTGAAGATAGGTAATCCTTAAGGGCCTTGAGTGCATTCTCATGTTTTTCGGTCCATTCAAATTTCTTGTTCTTTCTCAGGATGTCATAGAATTCCTTGCATTTCTCTGATGACTTTGAGATGACCCTGTTCAAGGCTGCGATCCTCCCTATCAATCTTTGCACATCCTTGGCATTGGCAGGGGATTTAATATTTACAATCGCCTTGATTTGCTCTGGACTTGCTTCTATGCCTCTTTTTGTCACCATGTATCCTAGGAACTTGTCTGCTTTTACACCAAAATGACACTTGGAAGGATTCAATTTCATATTGAATTTATCAAGGATATCAAATGCCTCCTCCAAATCTCTAAGGTGATCCTCAGCTCTCTTGGACTTAACCACCATGTCGTCTATATAGACTTCCATTGTGTGTCCTATTTGTTCCTTAAACATCATAATGACTAGCCTTTGGTATATAGCACCTGCATTTCTTACTCCAAACGGCATAGCAATATAACAATAGATACCAATTGGGGTCATAAAGGATGTATCCTCTTGATTAGATGGTTCCATCTGAATTTGTTGAAATCCAGATGAATCATCCATGAAAGTCAACAACTCATGACCCGCGGTAGCATCCACCATGGAGTCAATGTGGGGTAATGGGAAAGGATCCTTGGGACATGCCTTGTTTAAATCAGTAAAATCGACACATACCCTCCACTTTCCATTTTTATTTTGAACAACAACCACATTGGCTAACCACCTTGGATACTTAACCTCTCTAATCATACCTACTCTGAGCAGCTTATCTACCTCCTCCTGGATGATGGCATTCCTCTCAAGTGTAAACTTCCTCCTCTTTTGATGTATGGGTTTGAATGACCTGTCAATGCCAAGCTTATAGGTAATAATAGCTTTAGAAATACCTGTCATGTCTTCATGCTTCCAGGCAAAGGTAGTTTTTCTCTTCTTGAGGAAGGATACTAGATCCTATTCGATATCATTAAGGATCCCGGATCCTATGAAGACTTTGGATTCAGGATCCTGAGGATCCATTAGGATATCTTTCACATCTTGTTCTCTTGCCTCCAGGACATCTCTTGGAGGATGCTTTAATTGCTATTGCTCCCTAGGTCTTGAGGCTGGCTTCATCGATGAAGTATAGCAATTCTTGGCTTCTTGTTGGTCACTCTCAATCTTCACCACACCCCATGGACTAGGAAGTTTGACACATTGGTGGTATGTAGATGGAACTGCTTTCATGTTATGTATCCATGGCCTGCCAAGGATAACATTGCAACAGGATAAGCAATCTATAACACAAAAATTTTGAAAAGAACTAAGTCCCTCTATATAAATGGGAAGTTTAATATCCCCCAATGTGTTTTTAGTTTATCCACTGAATCCCACAAGAACTGATGATCTCGGGATAATTTCTGATTCAGGGATGTTCATCTTCTTGAGGACATCAAGCTGAATGATGTTCAGTGAGCTTCCTCTATCTAGGAGAATCCTGCGAACAAAATGGTTAGATATAAACAAAGTAATAACAAGACCATCATGATGAGGATCCTGAACATCCACACGGTCATCCTCACCAAAGGATATAACTTTCTCTTGTGTAAGGATCGAGGTCCAGACGGGTCTGTCCCCATTGTCCATCTTTGTTCTTTGGCATGCCTCTTGGCTGCTGAAAAGGAAGTGCCACATATGTCTGATCCTCTAGATATGAAGTTAATAATCTGTGCATCTGCTGGGGGAGCAGGAGCTCTTTCCGAAACTTTTTCAGGATCCTGGATCCTTGACTTTTTCCTTCCAAGAAGCACCTTTAAGTGCCCTTTGCTTAACAAATAACCAATCTCCTTCCTGATTACTATGCATTCTTCAGTGAGATGGCCAAAATCTTCATGATATGCACACCATTTGGATTTGTCTTTTGTTGCAGCTGGCTTATCACTCTTTCTGGGCCATCTTGCTTTTTCACCTAGATTCTGCATTGCAAGGATTAGTTCATTGTTATCAACAGAAAAACAATATTCAGAAATGGGAGGATAATCCTCATCATCCTCTTCTTGCTCCACTGCATGCACGTTCTGGTTATCAGATCTATTGTATGGTTTGGATTTGTTGTTCCTGAAGTAGGATCCTTGCTTTTCCTGTTTTGAGGATCCTGCCAGTCTTTCTTGGATCCTTTTATCATCCTCTAAGCGGATGAATCTAAGGGCCCTGGTTCTTACTTCATCCAGATTCCTGCAAGGGGTCATAACAAGATCATCATAGAACTGTGAATCCTTTAGTAATCCCATTTTGAAGGCTTCTACAGCCGTAGCTATATCCAGATTAGGAATGTCCAAGGATTCTCTACTGAATTTAGTAATATAATCTCTAAGTGATTCATTTTGACCTTGTGTTACCCTATATAGATCACTAGTTAAACGTTCAAATTTCCTACTGCATGAGAATTGGCTATTAAACAAATTAACAAGATTAGCAAATGAAGTAATAGAGTAAGGGGGAAGACTTAGCAGCCATTTAAGAGCTGATCCTGTAAGTGTGGATCCAAAACCCTTGCATAGACATGCTTATTTTAACCTCTCAGGGATGGGATTGATCTCCATCCTTTCTCTGTATTGAGCTACATGCTCTTCTAGATCCGTTGAACCATCATATAGCTTCATGGTTGGTATTTGAAACCTCTTCGGTATCTCTGCATCACAAATAGGTGGTGCAAAATGAGATATCTTGTGACTCCCATCTGGAATTTCAGGAATGGGTTTAACCACTCTCGGGATGCTGGATATCATATCCTTGAGCTTTTGTAACTCTCTGGCCATAGCTTGGTTGATACCTGTATCCTGCACAAAGCCATGGTTAGCATTATAAGAATTGTTCAAAGTGTTACCTCCTGAAGGATTCAAGTTTGGGATTCCGGATGTGAATCCATATTGATGTGATTCTGGCATGATCGAGGGACCAGACGAAGCAATAGTCTGCATAGGGATGAAGTCTCCCAAATGAATGTCTGAACTCCCGAGTTGTATACTTCTTAAGGATCCTTGATCCTGATAGATATTGGATCCTTGGTATGGTGAGACTAGGGGTCTTGGAGGATAATCCATGGATCCGTAAACCTGAGATGGGGATCCCAGAACCTGAGAGGAGGATCCTTGAACCTGAGAGGAGGATCCTTGAACCTGAGAGGATCCCTGAACCTGAGAAAAGGATCCCTGACCCTGGAATGAGGATCCTTGAATCGTCTGTGCTCCCACATATCCTCCAGAACTGAAGAACGATCCTTGATGCTGGGAGGAGGATCCTTGAGGCTAAAGAGAGGATCCTGAAGGCTGAAAGTAGGATCCTTGAGCCTGAGTCACTGCCAATGATCCATAACATATACTCGACAATCCACCCTGGTGTTGAGTGCCTGATGCTGTGGAGTGCTGGGTTGTTATGGCTGGAGAATCAAAATTCAGTGATCTGGGCACCAATGGAGAGTGATCCTCCACTGATCTCTTCAATTTCTTGATGTCATCAATCTCTCGAAGGATCCTGTCATTAGTTCTGTCCTGCTGCTGTATGTGATCCTTCATCTGCAAAATCAAAGAATAAATATCATTATTAGTAGGACCAGAAGAAGCAGTAGAAGTTAGTTTTGGGAAAATGGGGGTTTGTTTCTTCGCAGCATTCTCAGCGTTCTTCTAGGATCCAAAAGGTGCAGGAGGCAAAGGTGGAATGCCCTGAGAAGAGGTGATCGCCGGCATGGAGCTTGAAGTGTTTTTTCCCTGGGAAGCCATGTGGTTGAAGGTAATGAACCGAAATGATCGAAATGAACAAAATTTCTCAGAAATGAAGCACCAATTGCCCCACGGTGGGTGCCAAACTGTTTTGGTCAAAAATCACACAAGGATAATGCAACCAAATCTGATTTTGTGAGGTGTGATGCTTGAATTGATAAACAAATGTATGAACAGTATATGAATGAAATGAATGTTGGACACGAGGATTTATACGAGGAAAAAGCCCTTGATCAATGTATGATCTCTGGCATAAAAAACCTCGGGTGATGGAAACTACCGATCACCAACTATATTAAACAAACAATGTATACAATTCGGGATGACAACAAGCTTGTTACAAGGATCACTAGTGTGCAATAAGTGTGTAATCGCCAATAAGTTGCAGAGAGTTCTCGAGTAGTGTGTGTTTGCTAATTGTTCTATCTAATCAAGCTTGTTATCCCCTTATAAAAATAGAAATAAACTAGCTAACTAACAATCCGGAAAAGATGTTTGTTTTGGTCAAAAAGCACACAAGGATAATGCAACCAAATCTGATTTTGTGAGGTATGATGCTTGGTTAATTGTATGAATGACAAGTATATGAAATCAACGATGAACACTGAGATTTATACAAGGAAAAAGCCCTTGATCAAGAGATGATCTCCGGCATAAAAAACCTCGGGTGATGGAAACTACCGATCACCAAATATATTGGAAAAACAATAAGGATCCTTGTACAACTTCGGAAGAAAACAAGCTCAATACATTGAATTGCAAATGTAAGTGTGTGTTTTTGCTAAGTGTTTGCAGAGAATTCGAGTGTTATGTGTTTTTTCTGTGGTGTGTACGACTTATGCCTCAAATGAGCTGTTTTCCCCTTAAAAGATAGCAAAATATCAAGAAACCAACTTTCCTAAAAAGGTGGAGGTGGCCCATGATCATCATAACGGTTATATTTTATCAAACATGTGCCATATGAACGAATATTCCCCGAAATTCCAGCTAAGAATGAGTCCACTACGTCCATTACCTGTGTATAAGCATTAAAAACGTGACAATTGTTAGAAAACATAAGTTCTGTTAAGGATCCTGGATCCTCAGACTCGTGATCCTCAGACTCTGGATCCTCAGACTCTATGCATCATCCATTAAGGATTCGTGATCCATGCCCAGTCTCAGGATAGATGATCCTTAGCATAAAATTCATGCCCTAACAATTGCCCCCAATATGGCAGTTGTGATAAGGATTCACAGCTGTCATATTTCCGTCAGAAGCGGACTAGCTGTTGCTGCTGGTAACTAGTCGTTACACTGCCTGTCGTCACTGATAAGACCTGCTATAATCATCATTGCAAAATATAGAGTTAGAGATAACTCCTCAATTGCCTTTACAGACTAGAAGATCGTTCTGTTTGTGGAAGATGAATCTTTCTACAGCGTTCGCTATAAACCTTCCTGCATTTTAATTTCTGCATAGACACTTTAACTATTAGATAGCCCTATCTGGCCTGGGTGGATGGTCCACGGTTTTGCTGGTGAAATCCAGGCCAGATGATTTTGATACATAATGAATGGGTAATAACATTAAACATTTTTAGCTACAACTGTTGTTGTTTCTTTCCTCTTTATTTTTCATGTATGCTTTCTGTTTTGGTCAAAAAATCTGATGAGGATAATGCAACCAAACTCTCTGTTACGGGGTATGATGCTTGAAATGTATAACAATGATGAGGATCACTTCAATGTAAATTGCACAAACAACACAAGGATTTATACGGGGAAAAAGCCCTTGATCAAGAGTTGATCTCCGGCACAAAAAACCCCGGGTGATGGAAATTACCGATCACCAAGCTTAAATAAATCAATAAATGTTTACAACTTCGGATTGTAACGAGCTAGGTACAAGGATCACTATGGTGAAATGTGTAAAAGTGAGTGAAAACTGTTAAGTGTTTGTCGAAAGCTTCAAGAGTGCGATTGTACGAGAGTGTGTGTAGCTGAAAATGGCTAAGTGTTCTAATTCTAGCTCGTCACCCCTTTAAAAATAGAAGTTCACTATAATAACAAACTATCCGACTTTTGTGCCAAGCTCCCACGTTCTCCACAACGTCCATTTCCAGTCAAACGTGTGCGAAATACCCGTGGAATATTCCATAGTAACGTTGCCAAGACCAAGTCAAGCTTGTTACTCCTGCGAAATAATACGAAACATAAACAAACAATCGTTAGTATGAGGATCCTTAAGGTGATCCATGATCCTGATCCTGAAGCTCTTCTAAGGATCACTATCTGTCACAAAAGTAAGGATCATTAATTAGGATAACAAGTAAGGATCACTAATTGTTAGAAAATCCTCCCCTAACACTTTCTATTTTCAAACATATCATCGCCAAACAACTGGAAAGTTATTGGAAATCTAATGATAATGTTAAACTTTTAACAGAAAACTTGAAGTGTTCATATAAATATGGGTTAATGATCCTTAACAAAAAACGATAAGAGACAACTTACAGCTTAGAAAAAGTTAGAATATAACATACCAGAGAATCCAAGTTAGGATTCTATATCCTTGTAAATTATTGTTGAATAAGCAAACTATGAAAAGTAAAGCTTCTAGGATCAAGGATCCTTATCGTCAGAACTTGTATAACTTTAGAGCTCCAAGATCCTGTAAGAAAAACAAACTTGGGACTAAGCCAAATAACTGGGAATGAACCCATAATAACTGGGGACAAGCCCAAATAAACTGGGGACAAGCCCAAAAAACTGGGGACAAACCCAAATAACTTGTGTACACTGGAGTATGGCCCCTCACTGGAGACTATCCAAACTTGAGCGACATGAAAATGCCGAAACCTTAGCTAACGTGAAAACGTTAGAAACCTTAGGAACGGATGTATGGTACGTCTACCATTATACGTAGGATCCCGGATACAGCCAGTACAATGAAATTGTCAGCCCCTAAAGCGAGTATTGGTCCCATTGCCATGAACTGTACCAGGATCATCGTGCGCTACTGGCGAAACTGGGGACATGCCCAAACTGGGGACAAGCCCAAAACTGGGGACAAGCCCAAATAACTGGGGACAAGCCTAAATAAACTAGGGACAAGCCCAAATAAACTTTGGAGAGTTGGCCAACCACTTTGATCTTCTGTAAAATGATAACAACTCTGCAAAAGCTTAAACTTTATGAAAATAGATGTTAAATGTTTAACATCTTTGCCTTATGATAAGTAATAAGTATGAAATGAATGAATGAAAAATGAAAGTAATGTGTTACCAAATGTAGAATCATATATCCTTTGAGGATCCCGGATCCTTAATCAGAATACTAGTATGGCTGAGGATCCCTGATCCTTCTTACATAAAGTACTTTTTGAGATGAACAGCATTTCAAGCTCTTGGTAAGAGGTCACCATCCATTGTCAACAAACGATATGCCCCCTTTCCTGCTTCAGCTTCAATTAAGTAGGGACCTGACATTCTTGTTGTATGCTCCAGCTTTGTCAATGAAGGATATTGATGTGTCTTTGACAAGGATCACATTTCTTGGCATAATCCACAGCATTGTTCTTCATAGCAGGCCAATAGTATCCTATTCTAAGGATCATTGAGAACAGTACTCTGCCCCCAGTGTGGTTTCCACAATCTCCTTTGTGAAAATCCTTTAAGACTTCTTGAATTTTTGGATCCTCAATGCACCGCAACTAGGGACCTGCAAGAGATATCTTGTATAACATGTCATTTAGTATGGTGAATTAAGATACCTTGACTTTGAAAGCTCTGGGGTTTTCTCCTGTAGGAATCTCTCCATGTTGTTAAATCTCAGGATCGGAAGGATCCAGGATCCTGAATTTGATTGTGCACCATCACTAGGTATGATTGCAGAATCCTCTGCTATCTCCATAGCTATGTGATCTTCAATAGCAGGGGCTAAGACATGAATGATGAGTATTTTCACATCCTCTGGAATCTTCAGTGATGATCCAAGATTGGCTAGAGCATCAGCTTCTGCATTTTCTTCCCTGGATACCTGTGTTAGACTGAAAAAAGCAAATGAATCTGCCAATTTCTTGACTAATTCTAAGTACTTGATTAGTTTTTCACCTTTAACAGTATAGGAATCATTATAATGATTAGTAATTAATAGGGAATCTACGAACACTTGAAGATACCTGATCCTCATATTCTTAGCTAATTGCAAACCTGCTATCAAGGCCTCATACTCTACCTTATTATTAGTGGTTTTGAATTCACATGCAATGGATTAGGGTATAATGTCCCCCTGTGGCGATTTTAGTAGCGTGCTTTGTCCAGTTCCTTTAACATTTGAAGCTCCTTCCATGAAGAGTGTCCAAGGATCCTTGGTCTTCTCAAGTTGTTGAACTTCTAATTCAGCTTCCCTTTGTAGATCACTACTGACATTTGAAGTTTCATAGTATACCGGATGTTGAGAACCTTGATGATCCTTAACTAGGATCGAACTTACTACTTTAGCTGAAACAACTAAGGATAATGATTCTCCATTTTCTAGTTTTATCAGGGCTGGTGCTGAGGATAGATAATCCTTAAGAACCTTGAGTGCAGCTTCATGCTTATCAGTCCACTCAAACTTGCCTTGAGCAATTTGTCTACCTCTTCTTGGATAATGGCATTCCTTTCAAGTGCAAACTTTCTCCTTTTTTTGGTGTATTGGCTTGAAAGACCTGTCAATACCAAGTTTGTGAATAATAACATTCTTAGATATACCTGGCATATCATCATGTTTCCAAGCAAATGTAGATTTTCTTCTTTCCAAGAACGATACTAAATCCTGCTCAATACTGTCTAGGATCCCGGATCCTATAAAAATTTTGGATTCAGGATCATCTGGGTTCAACAGAATATCATTGACGTCTTACTCTCTTGCCTCCATGACGTCTTGCTCCTTGGAGGCTGGCTTCATTGAAGAAGTGTAACAGTTCTTTGCCTCCTACTGATCACTTTATATCTTCACCATATCTCATAGAGTTGGAAGCTTGACACATTGATGATATGTTGAGGGGGACTGCCTTCATATCGTGTATCCATGGCCTGCCAAAGATAACATTACAACAAGATAAGCAATCAATAACATAGAATTTTTTAACATAATTCACTCCCTCTATATAGATAGGAAGTTAGATGTCCCCCAATGTAATCTTTGTCTCTCCACTGAATCCCACAAGGACATATGATCTTTGGACAATATCGGTTTCAAGGATGTCCATTCTATTGAGGACATCCAACTGGATTATGTTCACTGAGCTTTTCCCATCAATGAGAATCCTGCGAACAAAATGGTTAGATATAAATAATGTAATAACCAAACCGTCATGATGAGGATCATGTATGTCGACACGGTCATCCCCATTAAAGTATATGACTTTTTCCTGGGTAAGGATGGAAGTTCGAACAGGTCTGTCCCTATTCTCCATCTTTGTTTCCTTTGCATGTCTCTTAGCTGCTGAGAACCTCCGGAGATGAAATGGATGATTTGAGCATCAGCTGGTGGAGGAGGAGCTTTTTCAGGAACTTTCTTAGGATCCTTTATCCTTAACTTTTTCCTTCCAAGCAATTCCTTCAAGTATCCTTTGCTCAAAAGATAACCTATCTCCTTCCTTAATGCTATGCACTCATCTGTGAGATGACCAGAATCCCCATGGTAAGCACACCATTTTGATTCGTCTTTGGTGGTAGGCGGTGTTAGGGGAGGATTTTCCAAAGATCAGTGATCCTCAATTACTGTCGGGCTTAGGGATCCTCAATTCTGTTTGAATTAGTGATCCTCATAGAGTATTGTAGGATCAGGATCCAGGATCATCATAGTGATCCTTACACTAAGGATTGTCTGCTTTGAATATGATGTTGTTTTGCAGGAGTTCGTGCTTGGACTTGGTCTTGGCGATATTCCTGGAGCATATTCCCCTTTTATTCCGCACGGCTTGACTAATATGGACCTTATGGAGGTCGTGGAAGACTTGCACGAAATGCGGATAGTTAGTTAGCTTAGATATTTTCCAAATTTATAAGGGGATAGCGAGCTAGATTAGAACACTTGGCTATTTTTGGCTAAACACACACACTCGTGACTGCTCTCATCAGCTCTCGACAGTTTACTCGGCGATTACACACTTTTTTGCACATTACACTCTAGTGATCCTTGTAACAAGCTCGCTATCATCCAAAGTTGTAATACATTTTCTGTTTAATCTGAGTTGGTGATCGGTAGTTTCCATCACCCGAGGTTTTTTATGCCGGAGATCAACTCTTGATCAAGGGCTTTTTCCTCGTATAAATCATTGTGTCACTTGTTCATTACATTTCTGAGTGATCCTTAATATTATTCATATATTCAAGCATCACACCTCACAACAAAAGATTTGGTTGCATTATCTTTGCTTGATTTTTGACCAAAACAGTTTGGCGCCCACCGTGGGGCAATTGGTGCTTCGTTCTTGAGAAATTATTATTCTTGTGATTATTTCGGTTTATTACAACCAAGCAAATGGCTTCTTCAGCAAAGAACACATCAAGCTCCATGCCGGCAATGAGTTCTTCACAGGGCGTTCCTCCTTTGCCTCCACCACCTTCTGGATCCCAGAAGAATGCTGAAAATGCTGCGAAGAGACAAACCCCCATTTTTCCAAAACCACCAACTTCTTCTGTTTCCTCTAATCCTACTACTAATGATCTTTATACTCTGATTTTGCAGATGAGAAATCGCATGCAAGAGCAGGATAAAACCAATGAAAGAATCCTCTAGGAGATTAGTGATATCAAGAAACAGAAGAAATCAGTGGAGGATCACTCTCCTCTGATACCAAGGTCGTTGAATTTTAACACTCCAGTTATAACTACCCTACAATCGGCAGTTCCGGGCATCCAGTATCAGAGTGGTCCATCAGAAAGGCATTATGGAACAGCAACTATGAGTCAAGCATTTGGCTCTCACTTCCAGCCTCAAGGGTCCTGCTTTCAGCCATCGGGATCCTCTTTTCAGCATCAGGGATCCTTCGTCAGCTCAGGAGGATATTTGGGAATGCACATAGTCCAAGGATCCTCCCAGGTCCAAGGATCCTCAAAGGTCCAAGGATCCTCCCAGGTCCAAGGATCCTCTCCGCTTCAAGGATCCAACATCTTTCAGGATCAAGGATTCTTAAGAAGTATGCAGCCTCCAAGCTCGGATGTTCATCCAGGAGATTTCATACCAATGCAGACCATTGCTTCCTCTGGTCCTTCAATCATACAGGAACCCCGTCAATATGGATTCACATCTGCAATTTCAAACATGAATCCCATGGGAGGTAACACTTTTAATAATTCATATAACACTAACCATGGCTCTATGCAGGATACAGGTATCAATCAGGCTATGGTTAGGGAGTTACAGAAGCTTAAAGATATGATATCCAGTGTACCAGGACTGGTTAAACCCATTCCTGAAATTTCGGATGGTAGCCATAGGATATCTCGCTTTGCACCACCTATTTGTGATGCTAAGATACCCAAAAGATTTCAAATACCAACTATGAAGCTATATGATGGTTCAACGGATCCAGAGGAACATGTAGCTCAATACAGGGAAAGGATGGAGATCAATCTAATTCCTGAGAGGTTAAAAGAAGCATGTCTATGCAAGGGTTTTGGATCCACACTCACTGGATCTGCTCTTAAATGGCTGCTAAGTCTTCCCCCTTACTCTATTACTTCATTTGCTAATCTAGTTAATTTGTTTAATAGTCAATTCTCTTGTAGTAGAAAATTTGAACGATTAACTAGTGATCTATATAGGGTAACATAAGGTCAAAATGAATCACTTAGAGATTACATCACTAAGTTTAGTAAAGAATCCTTAGATATCCCTAACCTGGATATAGCTACGGCTGTAGAAGCCTTTAAAATGGGTTTGCTTAGGGATTCATTGTTCTATGATGATCTTGTTATGACCCCATGCAGGAATCTTGATGAAGTAAGAACCAGGGCCCTTAGGTTCATCCATCTAGAGGATGACAAAAGGATCCAGGAGAGATTGACAGGATCCTCAAAATAGGAAAAGCAAGGATCCTACTTTAAGAATAACAAGTTCAAGTCCTACAACAAGTCTGACAACCAGAATGTGCATGCAGTAGAGCAAGAAGAGGATGATGAGGATTATCCTCCAATTTCTGAATACTGTTTTTCTGTTGATAACAATGAACTAATTCTTGCAATGCAGAATCTAGGTGAGAAAGCTAGGTGGCCAAGAAAAAGTGATAAACCAACTGCTACAAAAGACAAATCCAAGTGGTGTGCATATCATGAGGATTTCGGACATCTCACTGAAGAGTGTATTGCACTTAGAAAAGAAATTGGTTACTTGTTAAGCAAGGGACACTTGAAGGAGCTTTTGGGACGAAAGAAGTAAAGGATCCAGGATCCTGAAAGGATCCCGGAAAAGGCTCCTGCTCCTCCAGCAGATGCACAAGTTATAAACTTCATATCCGGTGGATCAGACATTTGTGGAACTTCCTTTTCAGCAGCCAAAAGACATGCCAAGGAAACCAAGATGGATAATTGAGACAGACCCATCCGGACCTCCACTGTCACCAAGGATAAAATTATAACTTTTGATGAGGATGATCGTGTTGATGTCCAGGATCCTCATCATGATGGTCTTGTTATTACCTTATTTATATCTAACCACTTTGTTCGCAAGATCCTAATCGATGGAGGAAGCTTTGTGAACATCATTCAACTTGATGTCCTCAAGAAAATGAATATCCCGGAGTCTGATATTATCCCAAGATCCTCAGTCCTTGTGGGATTCAGTGGAGAAACCAAGAACACATTGGGGGACATCAAACTTCCCATCTATATTGAAGGACTTCATTCTTATAAAAAATTTTGTGTTATAGATTACTTATCATGTTGTAATGTTATCCTTGGCAGGCCGTGGATACATGACATGAAGGCAGTCCCATCCACATATCATCAATGCGTAAAGCTTCCTAGTCCATGGGGAGTGGTGAAAATTGAGAGTGATCAACAAGAAGCTAAGAATTGCTATACCTCATCAATGAAGCCAGCCTCAAGACCAAGGGAGCAATAGCAATTAAAGTATCCTTCAAGAGATGTCTTGGAGGCAAGAGAGCAGGATGTAAAAGAAATCCTCATGGATCCTCATGATCCTGAATCCAAGATCTTCATAGGATCAGGGATCCTTAGCGACATTGAACAGGATCTAGTATCCTTCCTTAAAAGAAGGAAAACTACCTTTGCCTGGAAGCATGAAGACATGACAGGTATATCTAAAGATATAATTACTCATAAACTCGGCATTGACAGGTCATTCAAGCCAATTCATCAAAAAAGAAGGAAGTTTGCACCTGAAAGGAATGCTATTATCCAGGAGGAGGTAGATAAACTACTTCGGGCAGGTATGATAAGAGAGGTTAAGTATCCAAGGTGGCTAGCCAATGTGGTTATTGTTCAAAAGAAAAATGGAAAGTGGAGGGTATGTGTCAATTTTACTGATTTAAACAAGGCATGTTCCAAGGATCCTTTCCCATTACCCCACATTGACTCCATGGTGGATGCTACCGCAGGTCATGAGTTGTTAACTTTTATGGATGCTTCATCTGGATTTCAACAAATTCAAATGGAACCATCTGATCAAGAAGATACAACCTTTATGACCCCAACAGGTATATATTGTTATATTGCTATGCCATTTGGACTAAGGAATGCAGGTGCTACTTATCAAAAGCTAGTCAATATGATGTTCAAGGAACAAATTGGACACACTATGGAAGTCTATATAGATGACATGGTGGTTAAGTCCAAAAAAGCTGAGGATCACCTTAAAGACTTGGAGGAAGCATTCAATATCCTTGATAAATTTAATATGAAACTAAATACTTCCAAGTGTCATTTTGGTGTTAAAGCAGGGAAATTCCTAGGCTATATGGTGACAAAGAGGGGCATTGAAGCAAGTCCAGAGCAGATTAAGGCTATTGTAAATATCAAATCTCCTGCCAATGCCAAGGATGTGCAAAGATTGACAGGCAGGATCGCAGCCTTGAACAGGTTCATATCCAAATCCTCATAAAAGTGCAAGGAATTCTATGACATCCTGAGGAAGAACAAGAAATTTGAATGGACTGAGAAGCATGAAAGTGCCCTCAAAGCTCTCAAGGATTACCTATCCTCAGCCCCCGCCTTGATGAAACCAGAAAAGGGGGATATATTATCCTTATACCTAGCAGTATCCTCAAAAGCAGTAAGTGTGATCCTTGTTAAGGATCACCAAGGTACACAACATCCTGTTTATTATGTAAGTAAGATTTTACTTGATGCTGAATCCAGGTATTCACACTTAGAGAAACTTATCCTTGCATTAATTATGGCATCCACTAAATTAAGACATTATTTTGAGACTCATGCCATTATTGTTAAGACTAATTTTCCAATTAAGAATGTTCTCAGGAAACCTGAAATGTCAGGAAGGATGGCTAAGTGGGCAGTGAAGCTTAGTGCATATGATATAAGATATGAACCAAGGACTGCCATCAAATCCCAAGCCTTAGCTGACTTTGTGGCAGATTTCAGTAGTGACTTGCAAAGGGAAGCTGAATTAGAAGTCCAACAGCTTGAAGAAACTAAGGATCCTTGGATACTCTTCATTGATGGAGCTTCTAATGTCAAAGGAACTGGACTTGGAATACTACTAAAATCTCCACAGGGGGACATAATACCCCACTCCATAGCTTGTGAGTTCCAAACTGCTAATAATGAGGCTGAATATGAAGCCTTGATAGCTAGTTTGCAAATTGCTAAGCATATGAGGATCAGGTATCTTGAGGTACATGTAGATTCGTTGTTAATTACTAATCACTTTAATGGATCCTATACTGTTAAAGGTGAAAAGCTAATCAAATATTTAGAGATAGTCAAAGAATTGGCACTCTCTTTTGTTTCCTTTAGTTTGACACAGGTACCAAGGGAAGAGAATGCAAAGGCTGATGCATTAGCCAATCTAGGATCATCTTTGAAGATCCCAGAGGATATCAAGATCCCTATTATCCACATCCTGACCCCTGCTATCGAGGATCATGTAGCCATGGAGATAGGAGAGGATTCTGCAATCATCCCTAGTGATGATACTCATCTCATTCAGGATCATGGATCCTTCCAATCATGAGATACATACAACACGGAGAGATTCCTACAGGAGAAAACCCTAGGGCTTTCAAAATCAAGGTATCTCAATTTACAATATTGAATAATATGCTGTATAAACGATCTCTTGCAGGACCATATCTAAGATGCATTGAGGATCCTGAAATCCAAGAAGTCCTAAAGGATTTCCATGAAGGAGATTGTGGAAACCACACTGGGGGCAGGGCATTATTCTCTAGGATCCTGAGGACGGGATACTATTGGCCTACTATGAAGAAGGATGCTGTGGAATATGCCAAGAAGTGTGATCCTTGTCAGAGACATAGTAATATCCTTCACCAACCAGCAGAACTTTTGCATCCTATATCCTCTTCTTAGCCATTTATGAGATGGGGAATGGATATAGTTGGTAAGCTTCCTAAGGCACCTGGTGGAAAAGTATTCATGCTTGCTATGACTGATTACTTCTCCAAGTGGATAGAGGCTGAAGCCTTTGCTCAAGTCAGAGAAAAGGAAGTGATATCCTTTATTAAGAGAAACATTATTACAAGATTTGGTATCCCTTCTGAAATTGTTTGTGATAATGGATCCTAATTTATTGGGAATAGAACTACTAACTTTTGTACAGCTGGGGGATTAAGATGATAACATCAACACCAGTGCACCCACAAGCTAATGGCCAGGCAGAATCATCCAACAAGATCATCATCAACAATTTGAAGAAGAAGCTTGGATCCAAGAAAGGGAAATGGGCAGAAGAACTACCTTATGTACTTTGGGCTGATAGGACAACCCCCAAGAATGCTACTGGACAAACTCCATTCTCTTTGGTATTTGGAGCAGAATCAGTGATCCCTACGGAGATGGTGGTTCCTACTGCAAGAACAAGCATTCGTGATCCTGAAGAAAATGCTAAAAACTTGGTTCAAGACTTGGATACTATAGAAGAACTCAGGGATTTGGCAAGGATAAGGATGGCCAGTTATCAACAAAGGATGGCTGGAGCCTACAACAAGAATGTCAGGATCAGGAAATTCCAAGTTGGTGATATGGTGTTAAGGAAAGCATTTCAGAATACCACCAATCCTGCTGATGGGAAGTTAGCACCAAAGTGGGAAGGCCCCTATTTGATTGAAGCTGAAGCAGGAAAGGGGGCATATCGATTGCTAACAATGGAAGGTGATTTGCTACCAAGAGCTTGGAATGTTGTCCACTTGAAGAAATACTTCAGGTAACAAGGATCCATGATCCTTAGCTAGCAAGTATCCTTGAAGGATCATTACAAGACACAAGTTCCTCATTTTGGTAATGATCTGATCTTAAATTATTTCACTTTTTAATTACCCTATATATAAGGATAAGGATCCTGGATCCTTTATCCTCATTTCACTTGAATCTGAGTTTTGCAGAAGGTTTAGGTATCCTTAACAAAGAATACGAGTATCCTATCGTAAATGGGGTGACCGGAAAAGCTACCCAGGTTTCAGAAACAAAGTCGCTTAGGACGGTGGGGTCAAAAGCTTTAAAAATCGTGCTCGACGGAAAACAATGGCGAATCCTATCTATCTGCGGATCAGTAAAGCAGCATCGTTCTTTCGCAGAGTCTTCGATGATCCCTTGGCTCTTCAAGGGACTGTCCTTTTTGTGATCCTTAGCCGGTGAAGATCTTAGCATCATCTTGGTCATGATGATGGTGAAGAAGAAGGAACAGAATGAGAATATGAAGAGAGAAAGGAAAGAGAAGTACCTGATCAGATCTTCGAATGAGGATTTAAAGGATGAAACGCACGAATTTAAATGCCTCCTAACCCTTATCTCTAACTTCAATTTATAATCATGATTTTGCAGGATAGTCACTTCAATGACGTCAGATTGGCAACGGCTAGTCAGAATGTAACGGCTATATATCCGTTGGTTTGTTACGGATAAGAACGAGAAAATATAACTCGTTTATTTACACTTTACTCCTTATATTTTGGGGACAATTGTTAGGGGAGGATTTTCCAAAGATCAGTGATCCTCAATTACTGTCGGGCTTAGGGATCCTCAATTCAGTTTGAATTAGTGATCCTCAGAGAGTATTGTAGGATCAGGATCCAGGATCATCATAGTTATCCTTACACTAACGATTGTCTGCTTTGAATATGATGTTGTTTTGCAGGAGTACGTGCTTGGACTTGGTCTTGGCGATATTACTGGAGCATATTCCCTTTTTATTCCGCACGTGCTTGACTAATATGGACGTTATGGAGGTCGTGGAAGACTTGCACGAAATGAAGATAGTTAGTTAGCTTAGATATTTTCCAAATTTATAAGGGGATAGCGAGCTAGATTAGAACACTTGGCTATTTTTGGCTAAACACACACACTCGTAACTGCTCTCATCAACTCTCGACAGTTTGCTCGGCTATTACACACTTTTTTGCACATTACACTCTAGTGATCCTTGTAACAAGCTCGATATCATCCAAAGTTGTAATACATTTTCTGTTTAATCTGAGTTGGTGATCGGTAGTTTCCATCACCCGAGGTTTTTTATGCCGGAGATCAACTCTTGATCAAGGGCTTTTTCCTCGTATAAATCATTGTGTCACTTGTTCATTACATTTCTGGGTGATCCTTAATATTATTCATTGATTCAAGCATCACACCTCACAACAAAAGATTTGGTTGCATTATCTTTGCTTGATTTTTGACCAAAACAGACGGTTTGTCATTCTTCCTTAGCCACCTAACCTTGTCACCTAAACTCTGCATAGAAAGGATTAGTTCATTATTATCAGCAGAAAAAAAATATTCAGAAATAGGAGGATAATCCTCATCATCTTCCTCTTGTTCCACAGCATGCACATTCTGGTTGTCATGCTTGGAGTATTGCTTGGATCAGTTATCCTTTAGATAGGATCCTTATTTGTCTTGCTTTGAGGATCCTAACAATCTCTCGTGGATCCTTTTGTCATCCTCTAAACGGATAAACCTAAGGGCCCTGTTTCTTTCCTCATCTAAGTTCCTGCAAGGGGTCATGACAAGATCATCATAGAACATTGAATCCCTAAGTAAACCCATTTTAAAGGCTTCTACAGCCATAGCTATATCCAGGTTAGAGATATCTAAGGATTCTTTACTAAACTTAGTGATGTAATCTCTAAGTGATTCATTTTGACCTTGTGTTACCCTATATAGATCACTAGTTAATCGTTTAAATTTTCTACTACATGAAAATTGACTATTAAACAGATTAACTAGATTAGCAAATGGAGTAATAGAGTAAGGGGGAAGACTTAGCAGCCATTTAAGAGCAGATCCTGTGAGTGTGGATCCAAAACCCTTGCATAGACATGTTTCTTTTAACCTCTCAGGAATGGGATTGATCTCCATTCTTTCCCTTGTGACTTCCATCTGGAATTTCAGGAATGGGCTTAACCACTCCTGGAACGCTGGATATCATATCTTTGAGTTTCTGCAATTCCTTAGCCATAGCTTGGTTGATTCCTGTATCCTGCACGAAGCCATGGTTAGCATTATAAGAAGTATTCAAAGTGTTACCTCCTAATGGATTCAAGGTTGGAATTCCAGATGTGAATTCGTATTGACGGGATTCTGGCATAACCGAGGGACCAGGGGAAGCAATGGTCTGCATTGGTATGAAGTCTCCTAGATGAACATCTGAACTTTCGGGTTGCACACTCCTTAAGTATCCTTGATCCTGGAATATGTTGGATCCTTGATGTGCTGTGAATGAAGGTCTTGGAGGATAATCCGTCGATTCAAAAACCTGAGATGAGGATCCTTGAACCTGAAAGGAGGATCCTTGAACCTGAGAGGAGGATCCTTGAACCTGAGAGGATCCCTGAACCTGAGAGGATCCTTGAACCTGGGAGGATCCTTGAACCTGAGAGGATGATCCTTGAACCTGAGAGGATCCTTGAACCTGAGAGGATCCTTGAATCAGCTGCGTCCCCATGCATCATCCTAAACTGGTGAAGAATCCCTGATGCTGAAATGAGGATCCTAAAGGCTGGAAAGAGAATCCTTGAGCCTGAGACATTGTCGATGATCCAGAACGCATTCCTGTTGATCCACCCTGGTATTGGACATCTGGAGCTGCAAAGTGCTGGGAAGTTATGACCGAAGTGTCAAAATTCAGCGACCTCAGCATCAAAGGGGAGTGATCCTCTGCTAATTTTATCAATTTTGCGAAGGATCCTACCATTAGTTTGGTCCTGTTGTTGCATGTATCCCCTCATCTGCAAAATCAAAGCATAAAGATCACTGTTAGTAAGTGTAGGGGAAGAAACAACAGTTGGTTTTGTGAAAACAGGGGTTGTCTTCTTCGGAGCATTCTCAGCATTCTTCTGGAAAGCAGGGATAAGATGATGCAACGGTGGAATGCCCTGTGATGAGGTAACCGCCGACATGGAACTTGAAGAAGTTTTTCCTTGAGAAGCCATGTGGTTGAAGGTGATGAACCGAAATGAACAAAATTTCTCAGAAATGAAGCACCAATTGCCCCACGGTGGGCGCCAAACTATTTTGGTCAAAATTCACACAAGGATAATGCAACCAAATCTGATTTTGTGAGGTATGATGCTTGGTTAATTGTATGAATGACAAGTATATGAAATCAACGATGAACACCGAGATTTATACGAGGAAAAAGCCCTTGATCAAGAGATGATCTCTGGCATAAAAAACCTCGGGTGATGGAAACTACCGATCACCAAATATATTGGACAAACAATAATGATCCTTGTATAACTTCGGAAGAAAACAAGCTCAATACATTGAATTGCTAATGTAAGTGTGTTTTTTCTAAGTGTTTGCATAGAATTCGAGTGTTATGTTGTTGAGATTGAACCCTACCAGAGGAACAGATAATTAAAGCCAAAACTGGATCAGCGTAGTGGATCCAGAATAAGCAGATGTTGCATACAAGTCTTTCCCCTTGAAAGTGGTTTCAACATCTGCTGACCTCCTATCTACTGATCGTGCAAACTGCTGACCTCCAAACTGCTGATCAAGTAAAGGTCTGATGGAAGACTAAAGCTCTGCTGTTCAATCTACTGCCTTGAGTCAAGCACTGCTGATCCGGACAAGTACTGCTGGGTTCACATCAGTGGAAGGATACAGCAGTTATTAGATGTCTTTTATATTATGAAATGTAATAGCAGTAGTTAGCATAGCAGTGTTTGTATTGATCAGAGGTTAGAGTTTGTTAGGAGGTTAGATGTCACTTTCATGGTGACGTTAGCTTAGATGCTCAGTGGTTTGCTAGTGCCTATAAATAGAACAGTGCTCTGTACTGTTCTATTACCTCTTTGCAAAATCGTCTTCTCTGCACGAACAAACACTGAGCTCTGGCTGAGGGGGAGTTTGTATTAAGCATTGCATTGTAATCGTTGTTGAAATTAAATTCAATCTTTCGGTTCTTTGTTAAAAGTGTTTATTCAAAGCAATACTCTCGTTTGATTGTATGCAAAGTTTGTTTCCATCTTAATTCCGCTGCACAACTCATTCATCTTCATTCTAATTCAAACGCAAAATACAATCAAAACCAAACTCAGATCCAACAATTGGTATCAGAGCTTGGACAGTCAAAATTGATTTAACAATCATTTTGACATAAATAGTTCAGCTCATAATCGTTGGTATCGATAGTTTGTTCGGTTTGTTGAAAAACAGAGCAAGGTTTAATCACCATTAAAGTTGATTAATCAGTACCTGTAAAACAACCAGGATGACGTCACAATCACAAGATGATAAGAATAACATTGGCTCGCTTTTTAAACCACCCATGCTTAAACGTAATGAATACAACATCTGGGAGAGAAGGATGGGTCACATCCTTGCTCAACAGAACACTGGATGTTGGAGGTCTGTTGTTTTTGGTCCCCATGTTCCTATGGTGCCAAGTGCTGAGGACGCAAAGAAGTTCGTTCCTAAACCAACTGAAAACTATACTGAAACTGATTTTCAAAAGTTCAAACTTGATGCCAAAGCATTTAGCATCATAGCATCTGCATTACCCAATGAGATCTATGCTGGACTGTTACACTGTAACAGTGCCAAAGAGCTATGGGATGCGTTGAAGGAACAGTTTGGGGGACAGAAGAAGTCATTGAGAACAATAGGGAAATTCTGAATCAGCAGTATGAAACATTTTGTCACATCAAGGGTGAATCACTGACTCAGCAATTTGAGCGATTCAGTTGTCTCATTAGTGAACTAAGGCTTGTTAAAGTAACCTTTCTAAATTCAACTCAAAATAGCAGGTTTCTTAGGTCACTACCAGAAAAATGGGACACCATAGCTTTTGTCACTAGAAACTCTGCTGAGTTCAAAGATCTGACCCTGACCCAACTTCATGGTAGACTCCTGACCTATGAAAGGGAGTTGAACCAGAAAAAGAAGTTGCAAGAGTCTGGAAAAGTTGCTGATGATTATTCATTCGGTAGCACAACTCTTTTTGGTCAGGAAGAATCTAGTAGCAGTGGTAAGGATCAGGGTTATGATCACTTTATTGATATAACTGCTGGTGGAAATTTTAACAACCCTGATCCTCACTCTGCAAATTATGCTTTTACTGCAAATTGTGAGAACCAGATGTCAGATAATTTGTGCTTTGAACTCAATGATTTGCAACATTTTGATCCCACTGAATTAGAAGAGATGGACATTTTGCATCAGTTGGCTTTTCTTAGTATAAGTACAAGCAAATTCTACAAAAGAACAGGGAGAAAATTCCCAGGATTACATGGGAATTTAAGGGTGGGGTTGGATAAATCGAAAATCAAGTGTTACAAGTGCAATAGGCTAGGTCATTTTGCTAGGGAATGCAGGAGTCAAACTACTGGTCCTATAATAACTCATCCCAGCTCAAACCCTAGACCACAAAATCAAAGCACTGTGCACTACACCCAATATATCCCTGTAGCCCATGTTAACACTGCTCACTATGCTGCTACCCCTGTGCCTGTGCATTATGTCCAAACTACTGTCCCACAAATTCAGTACGTTCAAACCCCTGTCCCTCAGGCACAAGTGCAACTTGTTGCACCTCAAACAGCTGCTCCAGCAGCAGTACAACCAGATCAGCAAAGCTTCTTCACTCAAGGCTTTTTTGACTGGAGCAGCATGCCTGATGAGCTTGGTGATGAAAATTTTGCACTCTATGCCTTTAATGAACCTTCTAATGATGAATTTTGTTTGATGGCATTAGAGTCAATACCAGAGGGGATTGAAACTGAAGGTGAACAGCTAAGTTCTGAAACAGTGGATGAGGTGACTGAAGCAGTGGTTACTGCTGTGGCTGGTGAACTACTGCTGGGAGAAAGTTCAGGAACCCTGATTGAACCACTGACAGATCCATGGTCTGAAGAGGATAAAGAAGAAGAGGATAAAGAAGAAAAGGAAAAGAAGAAAGCAGGTGAAAAAGAAGTAAGAGCTGATGATGAAAAAAATCATCAATGTGATTGTGCAATGATGGCTGCTGCCAAGGTATCTCCTCAAGTTCTTGAAATACTATGTTCTGACAATTGAATTATTGCTTTTGCTAACATCAAAGATGTCACACCCCCAAAATCCACCATGCGGAGTACCACCGCTTGGAGGCGTGACGTGACCAGGATCAAGCCACCAATCATATTGAACAAGCATGTAAGTAGTTTGTAAAATCCAACGCAATACAATTGGTGTCTAAACAAAACATAGTTTAAGTTACAAGCGGAAGCATAAAGTTTAAAACCAAATCATAAGTTTAAATGTTTCAAATGTTTAGCATGGTACACAGTTGTCCATGTCCCACAACGACTCTTCCCACTCCGATGCAAGCTCCATAGATACCTAACGACCTGCAAGGCATGTAACAACGAGTCAACAACAAAGTTGAGTGAATTCACAGTTGGTTGTTTAGTTATAGTGTTCGTAAATCATTTGTTCATTTCGTAAACCAAGTATCTTATTTATCTGTATCGCGGTTTCCCAAACATGTTTGCGATGATTAGTGGCCGGATCGCGGTTTCCAAAACATGTGTGCGATGATTAGTGGCCGTATCGCTGGTGTGCCAAACGAATGACTTGCTGGATTGTGGGAAGGTTGGCCGCACTTACAGACCCTTGGATTTCCGGGACTAAGCCTCTGAGGTATAGCTTGATTCGCCTAGATATGGGTTGTGACATGTTAGGACATAAGACAGCCAAGTCGTTGGACCTCTTTGTGTATGCCTCGATCTCTGATCCTTCCATCTTCAAACCATAATACTCTATCTCAAGTTTCAGTATATCGTCCAGGTGGCAGAACTCTTCCTTAATCCAATCCTTGAAGTCGCTCCAGAGGGTGGCATTCGCGTCTGCCAACCCGAGCATCTGAACCTGTGTGTTCCACCAAGAATACGCTTTCCCTTGCAACATGCCAGTAGCGTACTCCACTCGTTTGTTGGTAGGGCTTTCACTCTCTTCGAATGTAAATTCGATTCTTCGGATCCAGTGTAGAAGGCCGATTGTCCCTTCAGTGCCGTCAAAAGTGGGAGGTTTGCATTCCAGGAACGCCTTGAAGGTGCCCATGCGTGTTTGAAGGTGCATGGGTTGACTCCCTGTTTGGGTTGCTAAGGCTTCAGCAATCCGTTCGTTAATCAAGGTCGTCAGCTGACCCTGGGTCATGTCGAGACGTTCACTCATGATCTTCATATAGAAGGAACACACGTAAGAAGGTGTCGCAAGGTGCGTAAGTGTGGGATGACAGAAGAGAGTAAGCACACAAGGTTCAAATAGCAGTTATTACACTAGCTAATGCATACTATGATCAAATGTGCTACTAGCAGGTAGGTAATACAAACATAAACCATATTACCTATAATGTCGAGTCTTGCACGTGGAGCGAAGCGTCGTTGTGGATCGTTGAGCACTGTACAGGTTATAGTCTGGTTTTAACAAAAACTTTTCCCCGTATTAAAACCAAGTTCACTATAACCAATGGCTCTGATACCAATCTGTCACACCCCCAAAATCCACCATGCGGAGTACCACCGCTTGGAGGCGTGACGTGACCAGGATCAAGCCACCAATCATATTGAACAAGCATGTAAGTAGTTTGTAAAATCCAACGCAATACAATTGGTGTCTAAACAAAACATAGTTTAAGTTACAAGCGGAAGCATAAAGTTTAAAACCAAATCATAAGTTTAAACGTTTCAAATGTTTAGCATGGTACACAGTTGTCCATGTCCAACAACGACTCTTCCCACTCCGATGCAAGCTCCATAGATACCTAACGACCTGCAAGGCATGTAACAACGAGTCAACAACAAAGTTGAGTGAATTCACAGTTGGTTGTTTAGTTATAGTGTTCGTAAATCATTTGTTCATTTCGTAAACCAAGTATCTTATTTATCTGTATCGCGGTTTCCCAAACATGTTTGCGATGATTAGTGGCCGGATCGTGGTTTCCAAAACATGTGTGCGATGATTAGTGGCCGTATCGCGGTTTCCCAAACATGTGTGCGAAGATTAGTGGGGGCTTCCCATGTGTCGACTAGTCGTGTTTGTACGTGCCCTTCTTGATCCAAGGACCGTAGCGAGTGTGAGTGTACGTAGGCTTTACGTACGTGCCCTTCAATCCGAGGACGGTGAAAAGTAGTTTAATAGTAATCACAGTACGAGTAGTTATTCAATCCCATTCCCAACCCACCGGGAATCCCATGCCTTAAGAGTATGAACTCACCTCGGTTGCTCGGTTTGACTCTCAAAGGTAGCTAACAGTCAAGGTCGGTCAATCACGTCCTAATATAATTACCAGTTAGTCATTTAGTGATTTTCAAATAGAACACAAAGTTCCTACACGTATCTATCACACAACATGCATCACTTTAACGGTTTATGCCCATCTAAGTTTCCCATCCATTCCCCACTCAAAATCAAACATACGATAATGCACATAACATATATAACATGTTAGATCATTCACGGATAGCATACTCGACATTTAGACACGCGAGTCACAACTTATGTCAATTCAGCATTAATATTCAAAACCGGCTGTTTTTCGGACCTTTAAATAAAATAGTTAAATTATTCCAAAAATTCCCAAATTTTTACAGGATGTCTTAAACGTTCCATATTTTATTGTGTAAAAATATCGGGGTCCAGTTCATTATCAGTAATTTATAGAAATTCGTTTACCGGACTGCAATCAGATTTACTACATTCTGATTGCAGTTCACGGAATAATTCGTCTAAAATTCCTCGAAAGTCCGTTTGACAAAATTCCAGTTCGAGGGTCACAAATACATCAGTGACTATCTATGGTATGAATTTTAGGGGCTGGTTCAATTCAGGTTTCAAATTACGACCGAAAACGTACAGCCCATTTTACTGCAGTAAAAATCAGCCTTAGCTGCTGTCACGAAAACAGACTTTTAAAATAGTAAACGACCTCAAAAAAATACAATTCCAGCGCCATTTTCTTCGTTTTTCGAAAAGACCCGATTTAGGCTTCAGAAATTCCGTTTTTCGATTTGTTAAAGCCTGTTTACGGCCTGTTGAATGCGGCTGAAAAAGTACATCAGAATGCTGTTTCGTGGTTTAAGCATTACTAAATCGCATCAACGAGTGTCCGAACAATGGATTTAACAAGAAACCAACAATCAAACATCAAGTATGATTTAACCAACCCTCAACCGACAAGATTCCGCTTCATAATTCATACATAAGTAAACTTTTATGTTTATCTATTTGTTCTTGACATTTTAGTGATTTAAACAACAACACATCTTACTATAAATCATAACTTTGAACAAGATGAACCAAGGTAAAATGAGACTTACTACTAGCCTCTAGCTAGGGACGAATCTAGTGAAGAAATGTGGCGAAAAAGATGGTGAAAAGCTAGAAACAAGTTCCTTTGAAATCCCCTCAAGTTGCAACCTCCATTGATTCAACCTTGAAGCTTTGAATGGCACATAATGTGAAGAAGATGAAGATGTTTAAGTGAGGGTGGTGGTTTCGGTTGTGGTGAACCGAATAGAGAGGGAGAGAGTGATGAGAGAGAGTAGGATGAATCTTATGAAAGACATGTAGAGATGTTGGCCATGCTTACACTTCATCTTATAATATTTTGTTTAGATATGCAAGTAAGTAATCAATTATAATATTGAGTTAAAATCAAATCAAATATTTGGATGCATGGAGGATGATTGTGTGGGTCCATGAGGGACTAAAAATCGGTTGGGGGGGGGGTATGTTTGCAATATTTCAACTAATTGGTAAGTGATAGTTAGATGGTAAGTAATGTGGTGATATATGCTAGTTATTGGGTTTTTAGTGGGTGTTATGGTAAACGGGGATCAAGACTAGCCAAAAATAATAACACAATGTATTTGGCAAATATTTGGTGTTCCGGGTAATGTCCGGTTGCTCGGTCGGATACTGTTTCGTTAAAGTGTTTAATTATTCCGTTAAGTGTCTATTATATATATTTTTGTAACACGATTAATTCCTAACACTCAGGAAAACATACCGGACTATTTAGTAACTTTTCTATATACTACTAGTATGTTAACACGCACATGTAAGTATAACACAGTAGTCAGAGAGCAGTTAAATGATTCAGCACAGTCGTCAAGCACTTTAATTATCATTAATGAATTGTACGGAATACATGGGATTTTGAGGGTTGTCACATTCTCCTCCTGTTAAGAGAATTTCGTCCCGAAATTTAGCACCTGGTTACTGAGGAAGCTAGTTAAGTTGCGTTGTTTTCCTGGTGGGTGTCACATCATCCCCCCGTTGATTTGGAATTTCGTCCCGAAATTCTGCAGTAGCTTCAGCCTCAGTAGTGGTTGCGTTTTTCTTAAACAGTTGGGGATACTTGAGTTTCATTTGGTCTTCTCATTCCCAGGTATACTCCGGGCCACGACGAGCATTCCAACGAACTCGGACCAGAGGTATCCTGGTATGCTTGAGGATCTTAACATCTCGATCCGTAATCTCTACTGGTTCCTCGACGAATCGCAGCTGGTCGTCGATAGTGAGTTCCTTAAGAGGAACTATGAGGGTCTCATCTGACAGACACTTCTTCAGATTCGACACATGGAAAAAATTGTGAACTCCGCTGAGTTCTTCAGGTAGATTCAACCTGTAGGCGACTTTGCCAATTTTCTCAATGACTTCGAATGGTCCGACATAACGCAGATTGAGTTTGCCTCGTTTACCAAAGCGGACTACACCTTTCCAAGGTGAGACTTTGAGTAGCACTCGATCCCCAACCTGGAGCTCGAGTGGTTTTCTTCCCTTATCAGCATAGCCAATTTTCTCAATGACTTCGAATGGTCCGACATAAAACAGATTAAAAGCAATGTAAAATTTGGTGTTGGTTATAGAAAACATGATGATGAAAACACTGCTTTTGAAAAATCTGTTCAAACCACTGATGTAACAACTGAGTTCATCCCCACAAACAAGAATGGCCAAGAAGTGAAAATCACTGATAAACTTGGTAACAAAATCACACTTGACAGACCAATGGGATCCTCTACGTTTGAGGAGATTGAGAAATACCAGTTTAAACCCACATGGTCTGATGAGTGTGATATTCTTGAAAACTTCAAGCCCATGGACTTTACAATCACTGACGGTGTTAAAGCTCCAAAAGCAAAACTCATTCCTCTCAAGGACATCCAAACAGAGGTTAAAAACTCTGTTGCAAAAGAGTCCGAAAAGAGAAAGAAGAGAGAAAAGGTCAATAACTTGTTTTGTGAGAAAAGAAATCATCTAACAAAAGACTGTTTTCATTTAAAAGCTTATGACATAAAAAAATGTGTCATTGTTCCTGCTAAAAGCTGCATTGTCTGTGGTAAATCAAACCACAAAACTCAAGCATGTGTGTATCTCAAAAACTTTGATGTGAAAAAGAATGAATACACTGCTAAAACATCCTTGAGTCCATCAACATCATCTGTCAAATTCACCAAGAACCAACCACTGTTTGTGCCAGTTCAAACAGCTGTCACAAAACAGCTGAACCAAACATCTGTCAAAAGAGATGTTCAGGTTACTGATGCACCCCCTGCCAACCAGTTCAGAAGAGGTAAGGGACAACCATCTTACCAAAGGATTCCACACGTTTATGAGACCTACAAAAGGCCCTCTAAACCTAAAGTGAATAGGCATGCTTTTGGTTATCAACAGGTGATTGGTCAAGACCCCCAACAGTGGTTAGCAAGAAATAGTCCTAAAACTGTCCAAACCCCTGACTTAACCACTGTCCATCAATCTGCATCCATCCAAGACACTGTTGAGACCCCATCCAAAGCCTTATTGGCTTTGGAAACCCTAATGAACTAATCCTTTTACTTCATGTGCAGGGAGCTTCTGCCTGCATAGATAGCCTCTGGTATGTTGATAGTGGAGGCTCCAGGCACATGACTGGATGTAAAGCCCTACTCAAAGATTTCAAAATTCATGGAGGGGGTGATATATCCTTTGGGAATAACAGTAAAGGGAAAGTTCTGGGGTCTGGTACAGTACAGTCTGGCAATGTAAAATTTGAAAATGTCAATCTGATAGACAGTCTGAAATTCAACCTCCTGAGTGTTTCACAAATGAGTGACACGGGGTATGGGTCATTCTTCACAAAGGAGTGTTGTAGGATTGTTGGACCAGAAATGGTCAAAAAGATTGAAGCAATAATAAAAACTGGTCAAACAAAACTTGTTGCTCAAAGAAGTGGCAATGTTTATGTTGTTGATATGTCAAAAGAGTGTCCCAGAGCTGATGCCTGACTGTTCTCAGCTGCCTCTAACAAAGAGACAGAACTTTGGCACAGAAGACTGGGGCACACAAATCTTAAGACAATCACTGAAATTTCAAAGAATGGTTTGGTAAGAGGCCTACCTCAAAAACAGTTTTCATGTCCTGAGCATTGCATTTCTTGTTTAAAAGGAAAACAGCATAAAAGCTCTTTTAAGTCCATTGAAGAGTCCAAAACAACCCAGTGTTTGCAAATGCTACACATGGATTTGTTTGGCCCAGTTCAAGTCATGAGTCTCAAGAAGAAAAGATATTGTTTGGTTATTGTTGATGACTTTTCTAGGTTTACATGGACTTTCTTTTTACACTCAAAAGATAAGACTGCAGGCATTTTGCAAGACTTTGTGACACAGGTTGAAAAGCAATTTGACCTCCCAGTAAAAGTCTTCAGGAGTGACAATGGCACAGAATTTAAAAATAAGGAGTTGGATGCCTTCTGTGTGAAGAAAGGGATTATAAGGCAGTACAGAATCCCTAGAACACCAGAGCAAAATGGGGTAGTTGAAAGAAAGAACAGAACTTTGATTGAGGCTGCCAGAACCATGCTTGCTGATTCAGGTTTGCCATTAACTTTTTGGGCAGAGGCAGTAAACACTGCTTGCTATGTCCAAAACAGAGTTTTAATAAACCCCAGGCACAAAAAGACTGCTTATGAAATTCTGTATAAAATCAAACCACTGATCTCATACTTCAAGGTATTTGGCTGCCCATGTTTTATTTTGAACTTAAAAGATTCCATTTCAAAATTTGCTGCCAAAATTGACTGTGGTTATCATCTGGGATACTCAACCACTGCCAAGGCCTACAAAGTGTTTAATACACGGACCAAGGCAGTGGAGGAGACCTTGAATGTAAAGTTCAATGAACTTTCATCAATGAAAATCCCAGCAAATCCTACAAATCTGTTTGATCTTGATAAATTCACTTTTGAAAATACTGCTGTCAAGACTAACAGTGCAGGTCCATCAGAGGATTCAACACCAGACTATGGGTATGAAATCATCATCCCTCAAAAGTCTGTCAGAATGGGAAGAGCATCAGATGTTCAAAACAGCTGTCAAAGCTCAACCACTGCTACCTCAACAGTTGTTGACCAAAGTAGCCCATCAACCACTGCTTCCACATCAACAAACACTGCTGACAAAAGTCCCCAAACAGTGGATAAAAGTCAGCATGTGTCCACACCATTACCTCCTATTCCACCACCTTTTGAAGCCACTGCTGGGTCATCAAAGTCACCAGCAGTGGTTAGCTCAGATGATACACATTTGCAGCCTTCACCAACAAATGCCATCATTCCATACCAAGGAGATTTAATCTACTTGAGATCTCATCCACCTGATCAAATTATTGGCAACATCAATGAAGGGGTGCTCACAAGAAGCCAAACCCAAAACATTTGTCTTTTTGCTGGTTTTCTATCACTCCATCAGCCAGTCAAGTACCAAGAGGCACTGAAAGACAACAGCTGGGTAGAAGCCATGCAAGAGGAGCTCCAACAGTTTAAAAGACAATAAGTATGGGAGCTTGTACCACTGCCAGAAGAGGTTAACCCCATTGGCACAAAGTGGGTCTTCAAAAACAAAACTGATGAAAGGGATATTGTTGTCAAGAATAAAGCCAGGCTTGTGGTTCAAGGTTACAGACAAGAAGAGGGGATTGATTATGATGAAACTTTTGCCCCTATAGCAAGATTGGAAGCTATAAGACTGTTCCTGGCCTTTGATGTCAACCACAACATGAAGGTGTTCCAAAATGAATATCAAAAGTGCTTTCCTCTATGGTACAATTCAAGAAGAGGTGTATGTTTGTCAACCTCCAGGTTTTGAGGATCCATTTTATCCAGATCATGTCTACAGGCTAAACAAAGCCTTGTATGGCCTGAAACAAGGACCTAGGGCCTGGTATGAAACTCTTTCCAACTTCCTACTCTCAAATGGTTTCAAAAGAGGTACCATTGCTAAAACACTGTTTCTAAAATAGAGAGGGAAGGATTTAATGATTGTCCAAATTTATGTGGATGACATTATTTTTGGAAGCACATGTAACAAAATGTGTGAAGAGTTTAGAGAACTCATGACAGCTGAGTTTGAGATGAGTGCAATGGGTGAGCTGCAATGCTTTCTTGGTCTCCAAGTTCAGCAAATGCAAAATGGAACTTTCATTCATCAAAGCAAATATGCTAAAGAACTTTTGAATAAATTTGATATGAATGATTGTAAACCATGCAGCACACCCATGGCAACAAATAAGCTTGTCATGTCTGTTGAAAAGGATGAGCTGATTGACCAAACACTTTATAGAAGCATGATTGGGTCTTTATTATACCTAACTGCATCTAGACCAGACATCATGTTTGCAACATGTGTCTGTGCAAGAAGTCAATCAGCTCCCAGAAAATCAAATCTCATTGCTGTAAAAAGGATCTTCAGATACATAAAAGGTGCTCCCACACTTGGTATCTGGTATCCAGCTAATGGGAATATCAAGCTTTCAGGTTTCTCAGACAGTGACTTTGCTGGATGTAACACCACAAGGAAGTCCACTTCAGGAGGGTGTCAGTTTCTAAGTGATTGCTTAGTTTCTTGGCAAAGCAAAAAGCAAGCAGTTGTTTCAACATCCACTGCTGAAGCTGAATACATTGCTGCTGCAAGCTGTACAGCCCAACTCCTGTGGCTTCAAAATCAGTTGCTGGATTTTGGTATCACTGCCTTAAAGACACCACTCATGTTGGATAGCCAGGCAGCAGAAAATATCATCAAAAATCCAGTCTCCCATTCAACCACCAAACACATCGACATCAGACATCACTTTGTGAGGGATTGCTATGAAAAAGGTTTGATTTCTCTGCATCATGTTCCAATTAAAGACCAGCTGGCATATGTGCTCACAAAAGCATTAGACACAGCCACTTTTGAAAGCTTGGTCTCTAGGATTGGCATGCTAAACATGGAATAACAAGCAACATCTTGTTTTACTATGAATAAAAGCATAAAAATGTTTTTAGAAAATCAAAAATCCATCCTTAAAAATAGCTAAAAATGAAGTTTTCATTAAAATCGTTAAAAGTCTGCCATAACCACTGCTTGTTCAAAAGTCTGCTCTACTTCAAAGTCTGTCCACTGTTGAAAGCCATCACCTGTCCTCTTTCCTTGATAAACTATGTTCTTCAAAAGCAGTGTCCTATCCACTGATATGATACCCACTGATAGTGAAAATCATACACTGCTTCCATTTTACCGTTGTAACCACCGCCTTCATCAGTAACTTTCATAAAAGTATTGTCCTTCATTTCACCAGGGGTTGGCATGTGGGCAGTACATAGTGGTCATACCTTTTGTAACCGCTGCCACGTTAGCCTTCACTTTTTCCTCTATAAAACCCCCACTTCACACCAAAACAGGGTTTTACTGTCGAATTGAATTCTCAAAAATTCTCTTCTCAAAGCAGTTTTTCTTCAAATTCCTTCACATCTTCTTCGATCATCATCTTCAAAATGACAAAATCGAAATCATCTGCAAAACCCACTTCTGAATCATCTTCAAAAGAAGCCTCTCAAAAGGCAAAACCCACTGAAATTCCACACAAACCATCTCACAATCTTCTGGGTCTTCTCACAAAACCCGGCACCACAAATATCTTCAACTCCATCATTGATACCATTTCTGCATCGAAGTACAAAACTTTGTTAACAGCAGATGCACCAATTTACTTGACAATCCAAAAAGAGTTTTGGAAGAATGCAACCCTTGAAAAACAAGGAGACACTGTAATAGCCATCAACTCTTCTCTAAAGGGTAAAGCCGTCAAGATTACACCACAATCCATATCAGAGGTCTTTCAACTCGACGATCAGGAAGGTAAATTTACTTTTCCCAAAAACGAGTAAAAAATGATTTTCTGGAACGAGGGTATAATGCAGAAGTGAAAAAGGACACCTTACAAAAAGGTTACTTCCCTTCTGCAACAAGGTTTTTATTTCATACCCTTCTAATGTGTGTTTCAAACAAAACCACTGCTTTTAATGAAATACCATTAAAAATTCAAAATCTGGGATATGCTATTCTTCAAGAAGAAAATTTTAATTATTCCCGGGAAATTTTTAATGATCTGGTTAAAAATGTTGAAACAAAATCATTCTTACTGTTTCCAAGATTTCTAAGTTATTATTTTGAAAAGAAATTCAGTAAGAATGATATTTCTGAAATAAACCAAGGTGACTCTTTACAAATGCACAGCTTAACTGCTGAAACTTTTACAAGAATGTCAACACCTTGCAAAACACAAGCAGAGGTGCCTGAGCAGAATTTAGCAGCTACCACTGCTCCTCAGGTATCTGCTGCTGAGCCCACTGCTCAAGGTAATCAAAGTAGCAAAACAACTGCTTTGAAACCCACACCTACAATCACCAAAAAGCCAACAAAAAGAAAAACTCAAAAACCCCCCAAACCCATCAACAAGGCAACTCTGGAGGATGAGATACCAGAGCTACTGCCAGTGACAACACAAAAGTCACAAGAAACCACTGCTGCTACTTCCTCACAGCAGTTGGTACAAATATCTCAACCCATAACCGAACCTCCTCCTGCTTCTTATCAAAAAGAACAGGTTGTACACATAGGGACTCCACATTATGATGCTCTGGAATCACTCGTTTCCATCATCCACAGCCCAATGCCCGGGGCAACTTCTCTTTCTACACCAAACATCACATCCACAATTCCCCCACCAACTAAACTGCTGTTGGATGCAATTGATTTGAACCAGGCATTAACCAGTCCTTCTCAATCACCTGTCAATGAGAATATGTCTCAACAAATGACTGGGTCTGATGTATCAATCTTTGCTAACCCACCAACACAACCTGAGGAGGTTACACCCCTTGAGTTACAAGTAACTCTTGGTGGTAATCCAAGTGAAGCAGCCACTACAATTGTTGAACCCACCGGTTTACAGTTGGACAGTGGTTACATTACTAAGACTTCCTTGGAGGCAATTCCTTCCATAGCACCTCTAACATCTACTAGTGGATTCTTTTTTACCACTGGCAACATCAAAAGATTGTCAAGTGTTGAAGGAAGAAGAACCCAGTACCAAGAAAAAGGGGCATCAGTGGTTAATGTGTGGAGTACACTCCCTACCTCAACCACTGATAAAACCACTGCTAGTGGGAAATCAGATGATCACATTAAATTGGGTGATGGTTTAAAATATTTGGAATTGACGGAACGAGTTGATAAACTGGATACTTCAGTTGTAGATATCAAAGAAATGCTGCAACAGCTGTTGAAGGTACAAAAGATGCAATCCACTGTTGTTCCACCACAAGCACCTGCTGCAAATGAGCTCTGGAATTTCTTTCAACCTTTTCTCCAACAACAAAAACAAATTGCTGATCAGTAACATGAAATACATGTACAAAAGCTGAGAAATGTAATGGAGTCTAGGTTTAAGAACACACAAGCAGACATCAAGGCACTCAAGGCCCACATATTGAAAACCACTGGCACTGCTCCTCCAACTGTTCTCTTCATTGATCAACTTCCCCCAGATAATGCCAAAAAGGGGGAGAAAATTACAGAATGGAAGAAGAAGGGAGTAGATGATGGTCTTTACATATAACCAGACATGGAGAATATGACCAAGCAGATACCTTTGCCAGATGGTAGCAAAAAGGTTGATGTTACCCAAAATGCACTTGATGAAGCTATAGCAAGTGTGAAAAGGGACAGAGAGGCAAAGGATATGTCAAGGTGGAATGAGGAGAAAAGAGCTTACATGGAGCTGTATGCGCAGGGTTGTTCTGAGCCAAAGGATGCTAAAAATCCTAAGCCAAAAAGAAATCCCACTACAAAAGTGAGGGAACCCAAGTCCACACCATCCAGAAATCCAAAGCATACTCCAAAGCCACCATCCAAAAGCCTTCAACATCAAACCTCCATCCAAACAGCTGTTGTAACTCCTGCTGTATCAACTACTGCTGGTACTTCAGAGGTTTCAACATCTGTTACCACTTCAACACACACCACTTCAACACACACCACAACCACTGCTTTACCACCACCATCATTACCACCAAAAACAACATCACCACCACCACCTCCTGCCAAAAAGCAGAAGACAGCAAATGTTACAACATCTGTTGTAATGACAACAGTGGTTGAAACACCAGTTGTTTCAACAGCTGTTAGTCAATCACAAACCACTGCAACTCAAACTACCACCACTATTCCACCCAAAGCATCATCAGTCCCTCCTCAAACAAAAAGGAGAAGACTAATCCTCAAAGATAATGACACATCTCCACCACCAACATCTTCAAAATCTTTGTCACTTGTCACAATTCCAAAACCCATACCTCTCTCTTCAGCTCAAATTCTAAAGCCATTACCTCCTGCTGGTGTCTCATTTCCTCTAGAACTCATAGCAGTTAGGGAAGAAATCAAATCCTTCTATTATGAGGATGACCCAGCTAAAAGGATTTTGCCATCAATTGAAGGATATCCCAGGCCTAACAATATTGAAGAATATTTGAAACTCAAGGCCAAGCAAGCAGAGGATATCTCAATCAAAAATAAACAAGGAAAATCTGATAGAGAATTTCAGCAAAACTATCAGTTTCTACTCACACAGGTCAAATCTATGGAGCAATTTGCCAAAAATGTATGTCAGCAAATCTCAGAAAGGGCAGATGAGTCCTTGAGAAAAGACTACATTGATAACAACATGACCTACAAGAAATACAAGGGGGAGAAACACATGTATAAAAACTGGACCATTCCTGAGCTTGAAGAAGAGGCAGCCAGGATTTAAGAAATGATAAAAAATAAGGTCAAGCAGACTCCTCCTGAAAAATTCAAACAATTTGAAGCTGACAAGGCCTTAGAGTTGAAGAGAATGAAAGAGGAGCTAATAGCAGCTGAATATGGGTCAAAGAATTCTGTGACAAAGTGGGGTGAAGATAGGGTCAGGGCTACCTACAAAAGTTTGGAAGAACTTAGAAAGAAAGATCCAACAGTTCCAAAAAGGCCTGACTATCCTGAAGCAGAGGTTTCAAAAAGACCCTCAAAACTGCAAATCAGGAGAGCCACTGCTCCAGCTGGTACAGCCATCTACAAAAGAAGGCCACACAAACAGTTGGGTGCTGAAACAATCCAAGAGCTAATAAAAGGTGATGACCTTGTAAAAGAGGGCATAAAGAAAATGATTGTAGAAACTCTTGGTTTGGATCAACCTGCAAGTACTGCTCAGACAGTCTTAAATAGGCCAGCTTCACCAAACACCTCATCAAATAAAAATCTCCCAAGAAACCCACCAGGCTCAAAAGTACTAAAGTGGGAAACTGATAAACAGACCCATGTATTGACTATGTTCAGGTCTGATGGAGAAATGAAGAAATTATCAAGGGAACAAGCTCTTGGCCTGAGTCTTGAAGATATGCAGGATCTCCTTGATCTTCCACTTGGCCGGGATGAAGATGACACAGATGCCCTAGACTTTGAGTTACAACTTAAAGGTCAGATAAGGGAGCTGTTGATGAGGCAATAAAGTTCCACAATAATGAAGAGTTTTGGCATTATCTGTTCCAGGGGGAGATTGTTGGGATTGAACCCTACCAGAGGAACATATAATTAAAGCCAAAACTGGATCAGCGTAGTGGATCCAGAATAAGCAGATGTTGCATACAAGTCTCTCCCCTTGAAAGTGGTTTCAACATCTGCTGACCTCCTATCTACTGATCGTGCAAACTGCTGACCTCCAAACTGCTGATCAAGTAAAGGTCTGATGAAAGACTAAAGCTCTGTTGTTCAATCTACTGCCTTGAGTCAAGCACTGCTGGTCCGGACAAGTACTGCTGGGTTCACAGCAGTGGAAGGATGCAGCAGTTATTAGATGTCTTTTATATTATGAAATGTAATAGCAGTAGTTAGCATAGCAGTGTTTGTATTGATCAGAGATTAGAGTTTGTTAGGAGGTTAGATGTCACTTTCATGGTGACGTCAGCTTAGATGCTTAGTGGTTTGCTAGTGCCTATAAATAGAACAGTGCTCTGTACTGTTCTATTAGGTCTTTGAAAAATCGTCTTCTCTGCACGAACAAACACTGAGCTCTGGCTGAGGGGGATTTTGTATTAAACATTGCATTGTAATCGTTGTTGAAATTAAATTCAATCTTTCGATTCTTTGTGAAAAGTGTTTATTCAAAGCAATACTCTCATTTGATTGTATGCAAAGTTTGTTTCCATCTTAATTCTGCTGCACAACTCATTCATCTTCATTCTAATTCAAACGCAAAATACAATCAAAACCAAACTCAGATCCAACATATGTGTTTTTTCTGTGGTGTGTACGACTTATGCCTCAAATGAGCTGTTTTCCCCTTAAAAGATAGCAAAATATCAAGAAACCAACTTTCCTAAAAAGGTAGAGGTGGCCCATGATCATCATAACGGTTATATTTTATTAAACATGTGCCATATGAATGAATATTCCCCGAAATTCCAGCTAAGAATGAGTCCACTACGTCCATTACCTGTGTATAAGCATTAAAAACGTGACAATTGTTAGAAAACATAAGTTCTGTTAAGGATCCTGGATCCTCAGACTTGTGATCCTCAGACTCTGGATCCTCAGACTCTATGCATCATCCATTAAGGATCCGTGATCCATGCCCAGTCTCAGGATAGATGATCCTTATGTGACAACCGTCACTTTTCCGTACATTCCGTACACTAAATGAACAGTGATCTGTGCTTTAATGAACGTACATGATCCAGTTCACAAGACAAATAAATTTCTGAATTCCATGCAAGTGAATTCATGCACATTTTATACTACAAAATATTGCTTTATGCATAAACGAGAGCGTTGCATCAGAAATATTAGTAAAATCACCGGTAAGACACATCGTGTCAACAGAACTGCAGAAAGCAGTCAGACATTAGAATTGGAGCCTAGGTGTAGGTCCAACGTCAAGAATGCATTAAAACCCAAGAGTACATACAAGGGTTTTAATATAGGCATTCCGGAAGCTAAATTACGCACTAAATAGCACCCGAAACGCACTTTAAGCGCAGAATTTATTTAAATTCAGCTATAATAAGCAATATGACACTATAATATTATGCAGAAATGATGATTTATCATCCAGAATACTCCCCAAAGTGTCGGGAATCGAAAGTATTACAAAAGGATACTTAAAAGACACTAAAAAGTGTAATTTAGCACTTTAACGAACCGGTGTCTAACCAAACAACCGGAAAATACTCGAAACACCAAAATAATGCTAGAAGCATTGTTTTTATTTTTCTAAGATAGTTAGGGTCCCCGAACACCCTAACCCACTATACATTAAATAACACACACTAGTATCCTAACTAACACCTTTGAGTCCAAACTAAATCAAGTAACTAACCATTACAAATTACACTTTACCCCCCCCCATTGGCCGGTTAGGAGACATAAAATTCCACTCCTTGATTTCTTTAATATTTTAATTGTTATGTTGTGTAGATATTGGACATGTTACCCATTGGTAGAATCCTTAAAATGGGTTATAAGAAAGACTAGGAGACCTTGAGTTCATAACTTCCACACAACATCACACCCCACATTTTCTTCTCTTCCTTTCCCCTTGGTTCGGCCGACCTCACCACCACCTACAACCACCATCATCCATCCATTATCATATATTCCAAGCTTTCCTCAAGGTGTAAGAAGGAGATTCACGAGGCTCGGTGTATTCGGAAGTTGAAGGACCTTCATCGATCGCTATTAACCACCTTATTTTCGCCTTGTTTCTTCCCTAGCCTTGTGCTAGTAGTAAGTGTCTCTAAACACCCTCTTGATCTTGTTTAAAGTGGTTAATAAGAGATTTAACGGGTAAAAATCATAAACACTAGAGATCAAATTTTAAAGACTTGAAAGTAAGATGAATATGTTGGATAAAGAGTAGATGTGTGTGTAAATCATGTAGATCTTGTGTTGTTATGATTCTTGGTTGATTATATGATGTTTTGCTGGTTAATATTGATGTTTGATGTTGTTAAAATCACTAAACATGCGAACGGAATCCATCGAACATGAACTAGGAAGTTAAAGACTGAAAACAGAATCTGTCCAAGCTTTACAGCCGACTTCAGTTGGCTGTAAACAGGTCATAAACTCAACGAAAAACTGATATTTTGAGTCTAAAACGTGTTATTATGAAATACGGTTCTAATGGCACCAGAATCGTAATTTTTGGACTTCGTTTACTATTTTTAAAGCGTCATTTCGTAACAGCAGCTTGAGCTGCATTTTTCTGCTGAAAATATGTGTATTGTTTTCTGTCATAACTTGTATTCTGTGTGGAGTCTGATCACGAAATTTATACCATAGTTGACCACTGATGCATTTGTAATACTTCCACAATAATTTTTGGAACATATAAGACATTCTGTAAAAATTTGGGAATTTTTGGAATAAGATAACTATTTTATTAAAATGCCCGAAAACAGCCCAATTTTGTATATTTAAACTGAAAGGATATAAGTATGTATATTTGTGAGGAAGAATATATATTTATTGATCGCCACATTTTGTGCTAAGTGTATGTAGTATGTATTATACTTGATAGTGTATTAGGACTTAAGAATACACTAAATACTCGTGTGAAGTAAAAACACAAAAATACACATACACCATACTTAGACAAAATACATAATTCGGGTGCAAAGTGCAAAATACAAGAAACTTATAATTATTTTCGAGAAAATAATATAAGTAAGACACTTAGTTAAAAATATAAGTTATTTTTAACACAAGAATACGTACACAAAAGATAGTGACTTGTACTTGTGTGATACAAGTCTAGGGACTAACGTTAAGAAAACACGTATAGGTCACGACGCTAGATAAGCAAATCCGGTGAAGTTTACGACGCAAGGAACGCAAAGTTGTGAGTTCATGCTCCCCCTTTTCTCTAACTGTTTTTGGTTTTATAACTCTCGGGGGTGAAATACATGTTACAAGTATTACAATTTTTACAAATGGTAAAAATACAAGAAGCACTCTTGGTGAGAACGAGTACCGAGTGCAATATGATTTGAGAATACGAGAAGCACTCTTGGTGAGTGCAATATGATGAGCTTCAAGAAATGCCTAGAAAATACTAGATCATGTGAGCTTAAACTAGATATTGAGATGCCATTAATACTTAATTAGGGACGAGGGTTAGATCTAACGGGTACGGCCGAGCCCCACTCATGGTCCTTATGTGACCTCATGAGTGCTTCGGTGTCCCACTCGAGGGAAATCGACACAGTCGAGGTTAATCGACACAGTCGAGGTTAATCGACACAGTCGAGGTTAATCGACACAGTCGAGGGAAATCGACACAGTCGAGGTTAATCGACACAGTTAAAGGAGAAAATACTAATGCTCCTATGTCCTCACATGCCTTGAAGGAGAAAATACTAATGCTCCTATGCCCTCACATGCCTAAATGTCTTAGTACAAACATTCATTTAGTACGTGGTGTACACAAGAAAACTTGTTTTACACAAGAATACTTTATTTATACAAACAAGACGCATGAACTCGCTCAACTTTATGTTGATGTTTTCCAAAATTACATGTATTTCAGGTGACAGGATGGATCTTGGGCGCAAGTGTCGTAACTAGAAGTAGACTACAAGTTTAGATGTCATCCACTTTTGTTGAATTGTAACCTTGTCAAAGGTCGTGTTTTGAAAACTTAAATAACAAGTGTTGTAATACTCAAATTTTCATGAATGGATGAACATCGTTTTGATCATGTAGTTGTTTATTATGATTGAATGCAATGATAACAAGCTAGTCACACATCATACGCTTCCGCAAAAGACAGGGTGTGACAGTTTGGTATCAGAGCTTCGATTGTAGTGAACTAGGATTCTTTCTCGAGTCTAGACTACAATCACTAAAGTTCTCTCACAAAAACATTTTTACAAAAAGGTTTTCATTGCATTCACGAAAGCGCCAAGATCCATGAGTCAGACACTTTTCAAAGAAAAGACAAGGCAAGGACATTAGTGAGGAATACCCATAGAATAAGGTGCCAACCAAGGCATAGTCTACACGAGTTAGACTTGCCAAAGACAAAATAACCCCCCAAAACGAGAGTTATACGTGATATGATACATTAAATTGCTTGATTATGCTAAGTAGCATATATGTTATTGATATACATACATACAAATAAGTGTACGGAATGATTATTGACGTGAATAAGATACTTTCGACTCCGACTCCTATTACTATACGTAACTCGCACGATGAAGCTACCGACCTCGCATCCTTTGCAAAGCTCATGGCTGGGAGTGATTACCAAACAAGAGTCGAAGCTTACTTCCGTAGGAGATGGCTGCTCTTCCCTCTCAAACGTGAAGATGCCAGATTACGGCGATGATGACGAGGCAGAGGCGGCAACCTTGAACAAATTCTTGATCAACGGGACGAGATCCCTGCGGCTTATGAGAAGCAAGATTGACGACGCACTTAACCAGAAAAGGAAGATGAAGTATTCATCTTGAAGGTGCCCCTCCAACTACCAGGAATTCTCTCTATTCCTACTTCATCTAATCATCGTGCCTATTCGCGCGTAACAACAACGAGTGTTAGCGCGTGGACCACTGCAATGGTCCTTTCCATGACAAGAGGTATAAGGACAGCAGTGTCCCCTCCTTGATTGATCATCTGCTTGGACGAGAGAAAATTTGGGGTAACTGTGCAAGACAATTTATTATTACGGGGGCCCACGTAATAACGACTTGTAGTGCACAGAAATCCTGGTGGACTCTGCGGGTCAAGCTAATGAAAACCATACAAAATTAATCTATAGGTGTCCTCACCTTCATCTGGTAGAACAACACATAGATCAGTGCTTTAGCACGTTAGAAAGTAGGAAGCCTGTCTTAGCCTACTTCGTGACTGACACTTCTACCTGCATACGAGACGTTTGAGAAAGCGATGTTTAAGCAAGAGAGGTGGAATGACATTCAGGAAGAATCAGTGACGATACACTCTCTACCACCTCGACACGGATAACCCCATCTAAGGGAAAATATACGCACCCGTAAAGCTAAAGACCTAAGAAAACTAATGTAGCAGGAAATAACTAAAACTTGAATGACCAAGGCGATGTAGCCTCAAGTTCATTTCAAACAATAAGCCAAGTTGGCAAGCCTATGTGAAGGCTCAATAACTGTTTCCTCGCTTATACACTGATTATATATACGTGTGAAATTGGGTGATTACATAATGGCTTATGGTGCTATGTATCTCATAGACAATGGAATGTTGTCTAACCTACTTCATACCATTTTGGCAGAAGAGAATGCCGCCCAGGCGAGACACAAACACCAGTACGTTGCCAAGGACAGAAGCCGAGCTGCAAGAACGCATCTCACAGGCAATTGCGCGACATGAAGCCCTCCGCTCTAAGCACAGCGATGGCACTACTGAAAATAACCCTCCAACTAGCTGCACCTTTAAGCAGTTCCTGGACTGCAAACCATTAAACTTTGACGGAACAGGAGGCGCCGTTGCATTTGTTCGTTGGACAGAAAAGACTGACTCAGTTCTAAGAATGTGTAACTGTTCACCCCAACAGAGTGTTACCTATATCTCAGGGTTATTCCTAGATGGCGCACTCTCCTGGTGGAACCTTCAGGTTCAAACCCTTGGCGTAGATGCTGCTTATGCGCTAAGCTGGGACGAGCTCAAGGAAATGATGGAAAAGAAATACTGTTCTAGGGCTGAAATCCAGAAGCTTGAGGTGGAGTTCTGGAACTTGAAAATGGACGGACCGAAGATTCTTGAATACGTCCAACGATTTCACGACTTGTCTAAGGTCGTCCCCTACTTAGTCAAACCGGAATTCAAAGGGGTTGAACGATTCATTTGGGGACTTGCACCTCAGATCAGGAGCTTGGTTACTACCTCAAGGCCTCCAACTATCGCGGAGGCTATCGATTTAAGCATTACTCTTACTGAAGAAGCTCTACGTGCTGGAAAATTTTCGGAATCTGAGGATAACAAGAAAGAGACTCATGTGGAGTCATCAGGCAATAAGAAAAGGAAGTCTTCGAACCTAAAGGTGGGCACACGAGTCAGCTACGGAAACTCTAAAGCAAACAAAAGAAAGAAGGTGAAACCGCCGCATGACAGGAAAATTGATGGAGCCACTAATAAGGCCGGTGGTAGAATATACTCGGGGACTAAACCGAAGTGCGGAGAATGCAATTTTCACCATGAAGGTCGATATCCGAGGCCTAAGTGCGGAAAGTGTGGAAAAGAAGGGCACAGCAAGGTTGCCTATTGGGCAAAGGACCCAGATGGGAGAAATAAGAGAATACCAGGTTGCTACAGATGTGGTGAAGCAGGGCACTTTAGGAAAGATTGCCCTAAGAAGAAACAAACAAGGAAGGGTTTTCACGATTGAAACTCGTGAAGCACGCCAGGATCCAGATGCGTTTACGGGTACGTTCCCTATTAACCAACCTAATGCATATACTTTTAATTAATACTGGCACCAACTTTAACCTTGCATGCTTAGAACATAAGAAACTGCTTGGCCTAGTTTCGAGTAAAATAGACGCCCCGTATTCTTTAGAAATGGGCATATAGGAGGCTAGTTTAAACAGTCGAAGCGATTAAGGATTGTATTTAGGGACTCAGAAGGCCGGAACCTTCTGTTACCATTGACTCGCGAAGTCATAATATGATAGTCAGCATGGATCATAAATCCAAGTATACAGCTGAAGTCGTTCGATATGAGAAAATCAGACGCATCCCTCTTGCGGATGATGAAACCCAACTTTCCTGCAATAGGTGCAAGGATGCTAGACCCCACAAGGCGGCAGATCTACGACATCCCTCATTGGTCGAAGAGGCATAGAAATGCCTCCGAGTAGACTGCAGAGCCTGAGAACATCCCCGTGACGGAAGAAGTCCCAGTAGCCTTTTCGGAAGACTTGCCAGGAACGCCTCTCCGTAGCGACGAGAGGAGTTCAGGATAAATCGCATGCCAGGATCAGCACCAGGGACGAATGACGCCATACCGACTAGCTTCACCAGTGAAGCATGAACCGCTGATATAACTGCAAGAGCTGCTAGTCAGAGGAAATTAAAGACATAACATCCTTAGTTAAGGAGACAAGGAGAAAGTTGGTAGTCTCCACTTTACATAAACTTCAGAAAATTGAGAATCAGAATCCTTTGCCAAGGACTGATGACACAAATGAGCCAATCGTAAGGTTCCAGTTACCACTCAAAGATCAACTTGAGGACAAGAGGTCCTCCACTGTGAATACAAGAGGAAATATCCCTAAAACGACCTTTAGGACTTGCTTCGAGCATTACGAGATCCTTGTCGTATCATTTGGCTTGACACATGCATCGACAATATTCTTGGACCTCATGAATCGAACGTGTGAGCCATACCTGGATAAGTCATATACTTATTGACTACATTCTTATATGTCCAACGACCAAGGAAGGTCGTGAGCAACAGCTGCAATTTACCTTGCAACTCTTAGAGAAAGCACAGTTATGTGCAATGATGACGAAAAGCGGATTTCGAGTTCGCGGAGGGAGAACTGAAGATACATGGTGGATAAGAACGAAATTCATGCCAACCCTGCAACCAAGAGCTAAGGAGCTAGAGTTGCAATTATGTGACGTCTCTCGACAAAGTCTCGATTGTACGTCGATGCAACGAGACCACAACATTGCGTACGCGGCACATTGATTAAGGAATCATGAGAAAAGACCTTGAGATAGATACAGTAATTGCGCGCCGCAAACTGGACGTCATTACCTGAAAGAAAACGCTGCACGATCTTTACTGATCACAAGGGTTGCAGCACACCGATGATCGTAAGAACTCGAATATGAACTGAGTTGCTGAACGATGCAGACTGTATGAACACGATACGTGCTTGTGTGATAAACTTCGATAAAAAGTCGGAACACTCACTTGCCCTTAGTAGAGTTTTCCTACAACAGTACCGCTTCGTGCGAAGCTTCAGACGAAACATAGTAAATCGATCCCCATCGTGTTGATCAGAGACCGGGAATAAACAATCTACTGGCCCGAGTTGGCCCAGGAAAACTAGAGGCAAGATCGTTCGGATATGTGACCATATCAGGACAGCCTGCAGAATACAGAAAGATTACGCCGATGAGCGGCAGAAATCGTAAGAATATGAGACAAGAAGTATGACTAAAACGAGAGCCTCGCCTAGAGAAGGCATAGTGTGAGTTGGAAAACGAAAAGGTTGAATCCCCGGTGTAGGGATCAGAACCATTGTTCACAAGATGAAACTCCCAGAAAAAGATCCATAGTGATCGCGACACATTCATGTGTCTAATCGTTAGAGGAGTCTGACTCAAGGAGCAGTCGTTGTTCCCACAAATAAGATTCACGTCAATGACAAACGACAAGAATTACTATAGAAACCTGTCGAGGTTTTGGACCAAGAGTCCGTGATACTATAGAAACCTGTTGAGGTTTTGGACCAAGAGTCCGTGATACTATAGAAACCTGTTGAGGTTTTGGACCAAGAGTCTGTGATACTATAGAAACCTGTTGAGGTTTTGGACCAAGAGTCTGTGATACTATAGAAACCTGTTGAGGTTATGGACCAAGAGTCCACAAGATACAGAAAAGACATGATTGATCTACTTGAGTATGATAGAATTCACGACATGACCCAGAGATTTCATGGGAACATGAAGACAAATCATGAATCTAAGTGACCATATTGGTTTCACAACTCCCCTGCGACCGATGGCATCGCTTGAATTTCGGGACGAAATTCTTTTAACGGGGGGAGACTGTGACAACCGTCACTTTTCCGTACATTCCGTACACTAAATGAACAGTGATCTGGGCTTTAATGAACGTACATGATCCAGTTCACAAGACAAATAAATTTCTGAATTCCATGCAAGCGAATTCATGCACATTTTATACTACAAAATATTGTTTTATGCATAAACGAGAGCGTTGCGTCAGAAATATTAGTAAACTCACCGGTAAGACACATCGTGTCAACAGAACTGCAGAAAGCAGTCAGACATTAGAATTGGAGCCTAGGTGTAGGTCCAACGTCAAGAATGCATTAAAACCCAAGAGTACATACAAGGGTTTTAATATAGGCATTCCGGAAGCTAAATTAGGCACTAAATAGCACCCGAAACGCACTTTAAGCGCAGAATTTATTTAAATTCAGCTATAATCAGCAATATGACACTATAATATTATGCAGAAATGATGATTTATCATCCAGAATACTTCCCAAAGTGTCGGGAATCGAAAGTATTACAAAAGGATACTTAAAAGACACTAAAAAGTGTAATTTAGCACTTTAACGAACCGGTGTCTAACCAAACAACCGGAAAATACCCGGAACACCAAAATAATGCGAGAAGCATTGTTTTTATTTTTCTAAGATAGTTAGGGTCCCCGAACACCCTAACCCACTATACATTAAATAACACACACTAGTATCCTAACTAACACCTTTGAGTCCTAACTAAATCAAGTAACTAACCATTACAAGTTACACTTTACCCCCCCCCCCATTGGTGGCCGGTTAGGAGACATAAAATCCCACTCCTTGATTTCTTTAATATTTTAATTGTTATGTTGTGTAGATATTGGACATGTTACCCATTGGTAGAATCCTTAAAATGGGTTATAAGAAAGACTAGGAGACCTTGAGTTCATAACTTCCACACAACATCACACCCCACATTTTCTTCTCTTCCTTTCCCCTTGGTTCGGCCGACCTCACCACCACCTACAACCACCATCATCCATCCATTATCATATATTCCAAGCTTTCCTCAAGGTGTAAGAAGGAGATTCACGAGGCTCGGAGTATTCGGAAGTTGAAGGACCTTCATCGATCGCTATTAACCACCTTGTTTTCGCCTTGTTTCTTCCCTAGCCTTGTGCTAGTAGTAAGTGTCTCTAAACACCCTCTTGATCTTGTTTAAAGTGGTTAATAAGAGATTTAACGGGTAAAAATCATAAACACTAGAGATCAAAGTTTAAAGACTTGAAAGTAAGATGAATATGTTGGATAAAGAGTAGATGTGTGTGTAAATCATGTAGATCTTGTGTTGTTATGATTCTTGGTTGATTATCTGATGTTTTGCTGGTTAATATTGATGTTTGATGTTGTTAAAATCACTAAACATGCGAACGGAATCCATCGAACATGAACTAGGAAGTTAAAGACTGAAAACAGAATCTGTCCAAGCTTTACAGTCGACTTCAGTTGGCTGTAAACAGGTCATAAACTCAACGAAAAACTGATATTTTGAGTCTAAAACGTGTTATTATGAAATACGGTTCTAATGGCACCGGAATCGTAATTTTGGGACTTCGTTTACTATTTTTAAAGCGTCATTTCGTAACAGCAGCTTGAGCTGCATTTTTCTGCTGAAAATATGTGTATTGTTTTCTGTCATAACTTGTATTCTGTGTGGAGTCTGATCACGAAATTTATACCATAGTTGACCACTGATGCATTTGTAATACTTCCACTGGAATTTCGTAAATCGGACTCACGATGAATTTTTAATGAATTATTTCGTAAACTGCAATCAGAAAGCGACAAATCTGATTGCAGTCTGGAAAATAAATTCTAATTAAATATTGGTAATGAACTGGACCCCGATATTTTTACACAATAATTTTTGGAACATATAAGACATTCTGTAAAAATTTGGGAATTTTTGGAATAAGATAACTATTTTATTAAAATGCCCGAAAACAGCCCAATTTTGTATATTTAAACTGAAAGGATATAAGTATGTATATTTGTGAGGAAGAATATATATTTATTGATCGCCACATTTTGTGCTAAGTGTATGTAGTATGTATTATACTTGATAGTGTATTAGGACTTAAGAATACACTAAATACTCGTGTGAAGTAAAAACACAAAAATACACATACACCATACTTAGACAAAATACATAATTCGGGTGCAAAGTGCAAAATACAAGAAACTTATAATTATTTTCGAGAAAATAATATAAGTAAGACACTTAGTTAAAAATATAAGTTATTTTTAACACAAGAATACGTACACAAAAGATAGTGACTTGTACTTGTGTGATACAAGTCTAGTGACTAACGTTAAGAAAACACGTATAGGTCACGACGCTAGATAAGCAAATCCGGTGAAGTTTACGACGCAAGGAACGCAAAGTTGTGAGTTCATGCTCCCCCTTTTCTCTAACTGTTTTTGGTTTTATAACTCTCGGGGGTGAAATACATGTTACAAGTATTACAATTTTTACAAATGATAAAAATACAAGAAGCACTCTTGGTGAGAACGAGTACCGAGTGCAATATGATTTGAGAATACGAGAAGCACTCTTGGTGAGTGCAATATGATGAGCTTTAAGAAATGCCTAGAAAATACTAGATCATGTGAGCTTAAACTAGATATTGAGATGCCATTAATACTTAATTAGGGACGAGGGTTAGATCTAACGGGTACGGCCGAGCCCCACTCATGGTCCTTATGTGACCTCATGAGTGCTTCGGTGTCCCAGTCGAGGGAAATCGACACAGTCGAGGTTAATCGACATAGTCGAGGGAAATCGACACAGTCGAGGGTAATCGACACAGTTAAAGGAGAAAATACTAATGCTCCTATGTCCTCACATGCCTTGAAAGAGAAAATACTAATGCTCCTATGCCCTCACATGCCTAAATGTCTTAGTACAAACATTCGTTTAGTACGTGGTGTACACAAGAAAACTTGTTTTACACAAGAATACTTTATTTATACAAACAAGACGCATGAACTCGCTCAACTTTATGTTGATGTTTTCCAAAATTACATGTATTTCAGGTGACAGGATGGATCTTGGGCGCAAGTGTCATAACTAGAAGTAGACTACAAGTTTAGATGTCATCCACTTTTGTTGAATTGTAACCTTGTCAAAGGTCGTGTTTTGAAAACTTAAATAACAAGTGTTGTAATACTCAAATTTTCATGAATGGATGAACATCGTTTTGATCATGTAGTTATTTATTACGATTGAATGCAATGATAACAAGCTAGTCACACATCATACGCTTCCGCAAAATACAGGGTGTGACACCTTAGCATAAAATTCATGCCCTAACAATGCTAGCTTCCCACGACCTCCATAACGGTCACAAAGGCCATGTACATGCAGAATAATGGAGCATATTCCCCTGGAATCTCGGCAAGACCAAGTCCCACTCGAATACTCCTGCAAAACGAGTTCAAATACAATGGAAACAACTGTTAGTATAAGGATAATAATGAGGATCCTGGATCCTTATTCCTGCAACGTCTTATGAGGATCCTTAATTCATACTGAACTGAGGATCCGTGATCCTGGCTACACTTGAGGATCCGTGATCCATAAGATGTGAAAATCCATCCCTAACAACGTGTATGGCGAGAAACCTTCTCAAGGTCTCAAGCTTATGTCGTGTATCCAAGCGAACAAATGCTTACGCAAGGGTACCTTCGCCTTTCTCGCCCATATTGTGGAAAAGAAGGACTAAGCATAAGCGACGTTCCTGTCGTACGTGATTTTCCCGATGTGTTTCCCGACGATCTTCCCGGTCCGTCTCTTGCTCGTTCTGTTGATTTTCGCATCGATTTAGTGCCTAGTGCTATGCCTGTCGCTAAGTCTCCCTACCGTTTAGCACCCTCTGAGATGCAAAAGCTCTCGAGTCAACTTCAAGAGCTTCTTTATAAAGGCTTTATACGCCCTAGTACTTCTCCTTGGGGCACTCCTGTTTTGTTCGTCAAAAAGAAAGATGGGTCATTCCGTATGTGTATTGACTATCGTGAGCTCAACAAGCTTACTGTCAAGAACCGATACCCTCTTACTCGCATCGATGACCTCATCGATCAATTGCAAGGCGCGGCCTGCTTTTCAAAGATCGATCTTCGTTATGGGTATCATCAACTTCGAGTCCTCGAAGAAGATATACCTAAGACCGCTTTTCATACATGATATGGTCACTACGAGTTCGTGGTCATGCCCATTGGGTTGACCAACACACCTGCTGTCTTCATGGATTTGATGAACCGCATGTGCAAAGCGTACTTGGACCGTTTCGTGGTCGTCTTCATCGACGATATCCTCATTTATTCCAAGACACAAGGAGAGCATGAGCGACACTTGCGTCTTATCCTTCAACTTCTTCGTACTGAACGCCTATACGCCAAATTCTCCAAGTGCGAATTTTGGTTAAAAGAGGTTCAATTCCTTGGTCATACTGTCAACGAACTTGGTATTCATGTTAACCCCGCTAAAATCGAAGTTATGAAGAATTGGATTGTACCAAAATCCCCGTCTGAAATTCGTTCCTTCCTTGGTCTTGCTGGTTATTATCATCGTTTTATCTCCAACTTTTCCAAAATCGTCGTTCCTTTGACCTCCTTGACTCAAAAAGATAAACCTTTTGTTTGGGGTCCCGAACAAGAGGAATCCTTTCAAACGCTCAAGGACATGCTTTGTAATGCTCCTATTCTCGTGCTTCCGGATGGTAACGACGACTTCGTTGTGTACTGCGATGCCTCAAACCTTGGTCTTGGTTGTGTCCTTATGCAACGCGACATGGTTATCGCCTACGCGTCGAGACAACTCAAGATACATGAGAAAAACTACACTACTCACGACCTTGAACTTGGCGCAGTTGTTTTTGCATTGAAAATTTGGTGACACTACCTTTATGGTACTAAGTGTGTGATCTTCACCGACCATAAGAGCCTTCAACATATCTTCAAGCAAAAAGAACTGAACATGCGTCAACGTCGTTGGGTGGAATTATTAAACGACTACGATTGCGAAATTCGCTACCATCCTGGTAAGGCGAATGTAGTGGCTGACGCTCTTAGTCGTAAAACTCACATGAAGAATATCCGTTGTCTCCAACTCGTTAACGACCTTCAAAAACCGTATTCGTGAAGCCCAATATGCCTCTATTAACGAAGGTTGTCTCTCTATTGAGAAACGAGGCGCTGTTGAGCAAGATCTCGTGTCCAAATCCGATGGTATTTTGTACTATTGCAACCGTATCTGGATCCCTAATCGTGAAAACCTTCTAGACTTTCTAATGAAAGAGGCACACAAATCGAAGTATTCCGTACATCCTGGCGCTAAGAAAATGTACCAAGATATGCGTATATCCTATTGGTGGCCTGGAATGAAGCAGGATATCGCCTCCTACGTTGCGAAATGTCTCACCTGTTCGAAGGTAAAAGCCGAACATCAACGTCCCTTTGGTTTGCTCGAACAGCCAGAAATTCCTGTCTGGAAATGGGAGAGCATTGCCATGGATTTTATCACTAAACTTCCTCGTACTTCTTCTGGTCACGATAGTATTTGGGTGATCATCGATTGATTGACCAAATTTGCTCATTTTCTCCACATCCGTGAAGATTTCAAAGTCGAGAAACTGGCTAGAATCTACACTGATGAAATCATCTATCGTCATGGTATCCCCATTGACATCATTTCCGATCGTGATGCTCGTTTTACGTCTCGTCTTTGGCAAACCTTTCAATCTGCTATGGGTACTATTCTTAACCTTAGCATCGCCTTCCATCCTCAGTCAGACGGTCAAACCGAGCGTACTATCCAAACTTTAGAAGATATGCTTCTTTCCTGCGTAATAGATTTTGGTGGCAACTGGGATTAACACTTGCCTTGGTCGAATTATCGTACAATAACAGTTATCATACGAGTATTCAAATGACACCTTTCGAAGCATTGTATGGTCGCAAGTGGCGTTCGCCTATTTGCTGGCACGAGATTGGTGAATCTCAATTCACTGGTCCCGAGCTTATACAAGAAGCAACGGACAAGATTTTACAGGTTCGAGACAACTTACTGAAAGCCATGAGCCGACAAAAGAGTAACGCTGACAAACGTCGCAAACCCTTGGAATTCGAGACAGGTGACTTCGTACTTCTCAAGGTATCCCCTTGGAAGAGTGTGGTTTGTTTTGGTAAGAAAGGTAAACTCACACCTCCCTACGTTGGTCCTTTCAAGATCCTTGAAAGGATTGGCAAGGTTGCGTATAGACTGGACCTGCCTGAAGAACTCAACAATGTACACCCGGTCTTTCACGTATCCAATCTAAAGAAGTGTCTAGCTGACGAAGGACTTCAAGTCCCACTCGAGGACCTCCAAGTTAACGAGACCTTGCATTTTGTGGAAAAACCCATCGAAATCATGGATCAGGGAGTCAAGGTATTGAGGCGTAGCAAAATTCCTATCGTCAAGCTCCGATGGGAGGGAAAACGTGGCGCTGAATTTACTTGGGAACTCAAGAGTGACATGAAGACGAAGTATCCGCATCTTTTCATTACTTCTTTCTAAATTTCGGGATGAAATTTCCTAAAAGAGGGGAGACTGTAATGCCCTGCTCTTTCATACTTTCCATAATTAGAAAGTCTTGCTTGTATTTCTATTTTTGGAAGCCTTGTGTTCTTGTAATCGTTCTTTCTTTATAATCGTTGTAAAATTCGAGACTTGGATCATAAAAAAAATTTCGTATTTCTTTAATTCGTGTTATACATGCTCATGCATTTAATTTCATGAAACAATTGATGCTTATTCGTAAATCTTGGAAACTATGTCTGAATCTTGCAAATACGTGAAAATTATGCACATAACATCTTTTGATCGTATACGATACTTAAATACGACACTCATACACTTAATTATACTTGGTTTATGTTCTCCATACTTAATTTACCCTTATACTTTGCTTAATGTCAAAAACAACCCCTAAATAACTTAAAAACCCTAAATAATAAACTCTAGGGGCCAAAGTGTCAATAAGTGAAACTTGGACTCGCCCAACCACCCCTTGTTGTAGTCCGCGACCCATCTGATAGGGGACTTCGCACCCAGCGAGCCACTCCCCATATCAGAATCCCATTTCAGCTCGCGAATTTGAGTGGGATTTCGGGTTTAACTTGAGTTTGAACGAGTTTTGGACATTAATTACTCAACTAACACAACCCTAAACCCTTCCCTATATAAACCCAAGTGCCTCCAAGCCATTTTCACTTTACAAGCACCCTCACAACTCTCTCAAATCAGTCATAAATTTGCTGCAAACACAAGTTCGAGCAGATTCTTCAAGCTGCACTAAAGTGATCATAACTCACTCAATTCTTATCCGATTCACTCCATTCTTTTTCTTATGTGCTTGGATTAACCTTAGCTTCGATTCCATGGGTTTTTCACAGAAAACCAGTCCCTGAAATGTCGCCAAAAGGGCTCCAAAGTTCACTGATTGTTTCTGTTTTGGTTCAAACTTTACTAAACATGATTCAACTTGAGTCTAACTCATCTCAAACCTATGTCCTTATGCTTATAACCACTTCTATGGTTAGTTAGGGTTAAAAACAAGGTTGAGACATTCAAAATCAGAGGTATAAACCTCACAAACTTTTTGTTTTGTTCAAGGGTTTAACCCACAAGTGATGTTCAAGTTCAAGACTTGATGTTTGTGTGATTTAAGATTAACTTGGGTTATCCTACTTAAAAATCCACACATTGCTTGATGATTTCTCATAGATTAGTTGTCCATATTCTTGTATTACTTGTAAGTTCATGACCCTCCTTTTATGTTCATAACATCAAGTGTAGTGGTGAACACTTAGAGGTGCCTAAATGGAGGACTTTTCTTCCTACCTCCTACATGAATTCTATGACACTTAAGAGGTTCCTAAATGGAGGATTCATCCCCCTACCTCATGCTTGATCTATTGGACATATTAATATATTATATATCCTATATATTATTTAAGTAATCAACCTTGATGATGAACTAATGTTCATTTGTCAAAGTGTTGGTTATATCATCTAAAAGCATCATATGTGTTAAAGATGATTATTTTCATATGTCTAAGTTCATGTTGTTTAAATTCCTAATCATTAATATTCCGAATTCCCAATACTCATACACTTTGTTTCTTCGTATGGAAGGACTTGGTGTTCCTACCTCCAACAACAACTCACTCGCGGATTCACAAGTTGAAGACTTGCAAAACCGTGAGTATACTCGCAAACCCCTTTTTTATGTTTACCACTTTTGGGGTGTAACATGCTAAATTATTAAATTACACTTAAACTTTAATCTTTACTTGCACGAAAACAATCCAAATACATGAATACTATGTTTGTTATACTTGATGATTATACTTGGGTGATTCTTATGCGATACAATAGTCATTAGCTTATTACTAGCCTCCATTTGACATGTATAGCGCTATAGGAGTAACGCACCACCCGTGAACGAGAGGTCATGTTGAATTACATCATTTTTGCGTAAACAGATGGTTGACTAGAAATATTGCATGCTTTGTATGATGCTCATGTATAAACTAAGTTGCAATGTGGATTCGTTTTAAACTTTTAAACTTATACTTATTCTTAAACTTGTATACTCGCCTTTGCTTTTGCATTGAATTGTATTTTAAACATGTTACAGGTTGAGGATTGATGATGCTATGAAACGGACTAGCAATGATGCCTAGATACTCACTTAGACATTTAGGTTTAAAGTGTTGTATCAATTTTGTTATGTTTATGTTATGAACAATGTTGTTATTTGAATTTCCTTGTAATGTTTTGACAATTTGATTACGAAATGAAATCGGTTGAATTAAATATTGTCACAAGTAGTGTTATGAAGTCTCTTGCAATCTCGAACTAGTCCCACTCCGATGATTCAGCCATTGGTTGGGGTGTGACAGACATTCTGTTATAAGTTTTGTTAAAAACGAAGTTGTACTCTAAATAAAGTATTTATTTGGTATCTATTGACGAAAGACGATGAATAGTATCTTTATTTTTATAACTATATATAGTTTTTTTGTTTTTCTTTTATTTAATATATTATAATAGTTTATTATTATATTTACTTTTAATAACATATTTTTATTTTTTTCCCTTTTTAAAACCATATATTTCCTATACCATTTTTTTAGTAATTTTTATTATTTTTAGAACATATATTAATTTATCGATAAATTTGATACTTCTTTAATAATTTACGTTTATAACTTTTTTTTCTAAAAACTTAAGTACGTAGTTGTGCTTGATTTTTCCCCGACATTCTGTTATAAGTTTTGTTAAAAACGAAGTTGTACTCTAAATAAAGTATTTATTTAGTATCATAAAACGATACGATGATAAACTAAACCGTTATAATGGTTTGGCTTTCCAAACAACATGCTTTATTTTCAAATCACGTTTGTTTTACATTATTATTTGCTCGGTTTCGCCACAACACACGACCTAAAAATAAACTAGTCTGTTATTAAAACCAACATTTATATATTATTTAATAAATAATATTTATGTATGTAGGAACAATGTAGCTATACATTTTAGGTTATGTGGTGTGGTGATATCTCTAATCATTATCACCATCTTCCACATCATCACTCCATCCTTATTCACCATCCTCCATCATCACAATATATGGTGTGGTGATGGCCCACCATCATCCTCCACCACAAATCAAATTCATCAATTTCTTCAAATAGGCTCGTGGTGTGTGATGTGCGCAAAATGCAACATATAAATTACATCAAATGTGGCATTAAACTAACCCTTTTTAGTACTAATGTTGGAAAAGTGTGTTTTTGTCTTCCTTTTGTATTTTCAGGATTAAATGAGCTCAAATGAACAAAAGAAGCAAAAAGGCAGTTAAATCTAACATAAATACAAGAAAAGGAATAAACGTGGCATGCCCGACCCCCCGACAACATCTTCCCAAGCAAAACAAGAGAACAGAAGGCTGAACACGCCCCGTGCTCAATGAGCACGGGGGCGTGCCCAAGTGTCTGCAAAAAAGACAAAGTTGTAGAAGCTTCTATCACCCACCACGGGGGCGTGCCCAGAGGACACGGGGCCGTGGTCAACTCTAAGATTTGCAGAATCTAGGGAAATCTTGATAGTACAGATACGCTTCTACACACGGGGTCGTGCCCAGCGGACACGGGGGCGTGGTCAACTAATGCAGACAAACTGCAATTAATGAAGAAAGAGAAGATGGGTGGACACGGGGCCATGCCCAATGGACACGGGGCCGTGTCCGGGCTTCTGTGCAGACTATAAATAGGGGTGCTTGGCTCATTTGCAAACCACCTCTCTCACACTTCACCCACCCACCACCACCACCACCATCACAACCCACATCCACCACCACCATCATCCATCATAGAGTGTGTGAGTAGTCTTGGGATCCAAGATTGATCGTAAGAGTTCTTGACAATCAAAGGCCATGTTTGCCTAAGTCTCTTACATCACTTGGTGAAGACAAGTGTTTAGTGTAATACTTTTTATTTTTAATCTTTTCGTACTCTTTATTTGGTTATGTATTAATGACTTTAATAACTAGTTTCTTATGTTGAAGATGAGTCTTCCTTATCGTTTGTCCGTGGTGTCTTGGCATTATTTTACTGTCTATATAAAATAAAAGATTTTCACCATTCATATCTCCACAGTCTATATGGAGGTATGTTGGCTACCTGGTCGGGGGTTAAGGGAACGGTTTAGTAAGAGTCTTGCCTTGTTCAGTGTATAGATCCTGGAAGGACCTGGGTCAACTTTAGTAGGACCTCCTTCAATACCCACTGGTATTGGATGGCGGGGGTCCGAACTCCTTGATCCCCTCATATGTAAACTACTATTAAAACTTTAACTCGGCTACTTAGGACTGTATCCCTGCAAACTCAGACTACTTACCCGAGGGTAACGTCACCTCCAGAAGAGGGGCCTACCACAATATGCATTAATAACTTAATTAATTATCTTTCAATAATCCAACCCTTTAGGATTGTATCCTTGCTGACTCAAACTACTGGGTTGAGGGTAACGTCACCTTCAGAAGAGGGGCCTACTGCAATAACTAAGATAATCTCTTAAAAAGTGCAAAAGTGTGGAAATAATCAAAGGTTACACTAAACACGAGTCGGATCCAAGTGATTCGTCTTGTCTATCTGTTTTTATTTTATTTTATTTTTCAGCATTTTAGTTAGTTTTATTTTTTTTTCTAGTTAAAAACATTTTTCTAAACTTTTGATTTGATTAGACGTTGAGGATAAACCGGTATTAAAAGCTCTTGTGTCCTTGGACGACCTCGGTATCTTACCAACACTATACTACGCTCACGATGGGTGCACTTGCCCATATGTGTGTTTAGTGTTAGTTAATATCGTGTTTTATAAATTTAAAACTTGGCTAAAAAGTGTTAAACGGCTTAAAATATACATTAAAAACTATACGACACTTCGCACGCATCAAGTTTTTTGCGCCGCTGCCGGGGACACAAGGATTTTTAGAAAGATAGGAATCAACGGCCTAATCGTTTTCTCTTATTTTTCTATTTTTTTAGGATTTTTTTTTTTTAGATTTCCAGCTTCTGCATAGCTCAGCACGGGCCGTGCCCAGCATTATTACTGGCAGTTTTTATTTTCCGAGTTACAGAGAGTTGAGCACGGGGCCGTGTCGGTGCAACACGGGGCCGTGTCGAATTCCCCAGTAACAGGGATCCGGAAAGCAATCACTGCATCTCCAACCACGGGTCGTGTTCATCTGAGCACGGGGCCGTGGTGAAGCTTCTGACCAACGTTCTTTTTGTTTTTATTGCAGGATATGGAACCCAGGTGCCACATCTGAACTTTCCACGTAGTGTATGAGCTCCATTTCTAGTGGAGACATAAAAGAACCCCTAGACGAGCTCGAACGCTTTCTAAGAAGAAGACTTAAAGCTAAAACCCAATAGAAAGTTTCGGGGGGCCCACTTCCAATGGCGGACCAACGTACCCTCATGGATTACCTACGACCCACCGTAGGTAATCTCGGTGCTGCTATCAATGAACCGAATGTCGAAGCCAACAACTTCGTACTTCGGCCGCATTTGATACAAATGCTTCAAAACTCCGCAACTTTCCATGGGCTTGCGGACGATGATCCCCATCTACATATTACTAATTTCTTAGAAATATGTGATACCTTTCGGATCAATGGAGCATCAAACGACGCCATCCGCCTTCGAATGTTTCCATTTTCACTAAAAGACCGAGCTAAGGCTTGGCTTAATACCCTCCTAGTTGGCTCGGTAAACACCTAGGATGAACTAGCCCAAAAATTTCTATAGTATTTCCCCCCTGCTAAAACGGCTAAATTAATGACTGAAATTAATACATATTCACAAGAGGATGGGGAATCCTTATATGAAACTTGGGAAAGGTTCAAGGGGCTACTAAGAAAGTGTCCTCGTCACGGTCTTGCGGTATGGCAACAAGTATCCACTTTCAATAATGGGTTGTTGCCACACACAAGACAGACACTTGACTCTAGCTCCGGGGGACTTTTAGGTAATCGTCGCCCAAATGAAATATATAATCAAATTGAGGAAATTGCTCAAACCAATTTTCAGTGGCACACTCCCTGAGGCAATAAATCTATTTCCCCAGGCGCCCATAAGGTTGATGAAAGCACTTCTTTACAAGCTCAAATCGAGGCCCTTTCTTCAAAAATCAAAAAGCTAGAGGTGGCAAAAACGGCCTCGGTTATGGCTTGTGAGGGGTGTGGTGGACCACATGAAAATTGGAGTTGTATGAAAGAAGTAGATAATCAAACAGAATCGGTAAACTACATTGATAATAGACCTAGGCCGTCGGGTCCTCCAACGGGTACCTACAACCAAGGATGGCGTAACCACCCTAACCTTGGTTGGAGAGAACCCGGCAATAGTAGTAACCAACAAAATCTAAACCAATGAACAAACTTTCAACAACCAAGAAACGAGTCACAAAATTTCTCTCAACAACAAGGGGGACGAGAAAGGCTTGAAGATACCGTATCTCGCCTCATCTCCGACACCGAAAAGAAAAACTCGGATCGATTTCAACAATTGGAATCGAATTTTAGAAATCAACAAGCTAGTATTCAAAACATTGAAAAACAATTAAATCAACTAGCTCAAAATTTCTCCGAGAGACCACAAGGCGCGTTACCAAGTAATACCGAAACCAACCCAAAAGCACAAGTACATCTCATCACATTGAGAAACCGCACCGTGGGTCCCGAGGAAGCTCCATTGCCTCAAACTGAAAAGAGCCGATCTAGCCAAGCCACAACTCCACCCACACCCCAACAAGAGACGGCTTCTCCACCAATTCAAGAGCCCACCAAGAATCCTCCGGTTCCGTACCCCGGTCGGTTAATTCGCCAAAAGACCAATGAGCAATTCGCAAAGTTTGAAAATCTGCTAAAACAATTGCATGTTAATATTCCATTTATCGAAGTCCTGACTCAAATGCCTAAATATTCAAAATTTATGAGGGACTTCCTCACTCATAAAAGGAAAATTGAATCATTGCAATTAGTTAATTTAGGCGAAGAATGCTCCGCCTTGCTACTCAACAAACTCCCGCAAAAGAAGATTGACCCTGGAAGCTTCACAATTCCTTGTTCGGTTGGGAATCCCCCATTCGCAATGCACTAGCCGACCTAGGGGCTAGCATCAACCTCATGCCCGCATCAATGTTCAACCGACTCGTCCTAGGGAAAACAAGCCCTACAAAAATGAGCATACAACTCGCCGATAGGTCCGTCAAATATCCACAACTCACATCCACCACCATCATCCATCATCCATCATAGAGTGTGTGAGTAGTCTCGGGATCCAAGATTGATCGTAAGAGTTCTTGACAATCAAAGGCCATGTTTGCCTAAGTCTCTTACATCACTTGGTGAAGACAAGTGTTTAGTGTAATACTTTTTATTTTTAATCTTTTCGCACTCTTTATTTGGTTATGTATTAATGACTTTAATAACTAGTTTCTTATGTTGAAGGTGAGTCTTCCTTATCGTTTGTCCGTGGTGTCTTGGCATTATTTTACTGTCTATATAAAATAAAATATTTTCACCATTCATATCTCCACGGTCTATATGGAGGTATGTTGGCTACCTGGTCGGGGGTTAAGGGAACGGTTTGGTAAGAGTCTTGCCTTGTTTAGTGTATAGATCCTGCAAGGACCTGGGTCGACTTTAGTAGGACCTCCTTCAATACCAGCTGGTATTGGATGGCGGGGGTCCGAACTCCTTGATCCCCTCATATGTAAACTACTATTAAAACTTTAACCCGGCTACTTAGGACTGTATCCCTGCTGACTCAGACTAATTAGCCGAGGGTAACATCACCTCCAGAAGAGGAGCCTACCACAATATGCATTAATAACTTAATTAATTATCTTTCAATAATCCAACCCTTTAGGATTGTATCCTTGCTGACTCAAACTACTGGGTTGAGGGTAACGTCACCTTCAGAAGAGGGGCCTACTACAATAACTAAGATAATCTCTTAAAAAGTGCAAAAGTGTGGAAATAATCAAAGGTTACACTAAACACGAGTCGGATCCAAGTGATTCATCTTGTCTATCTGTTTTTATTTTATTTTATTTTATTTTTCAGCATTTTAGTTAGTTTTATTTTTTCTTCTAGTTAAAAACCTTTTTCTAAACTTTTGATTTGATTAGACGTTGAGGATAAACCGGTATTAAAAGCTCTTGTGTCCTTGGACGACCTCGGTATCTTACGAACACTATACTACGCTCACGATGGGTGCACTTGCCCATATGTGTGTTTAGTGTTAGTAAATATCGTGTTTTATAAATTTAAAACTTGACTAAAGAGTGTTAAAGGGCTTAAAATATACATTAAAAATTATACGATACTTCACACGCATTAGTGTGCGTGGATATATCCATGTTTTCCACACATGAAAGAGGAAGGGGCATGCTTTCCACATATGAAAGAGGAAGGTGCGGTGTACCACAGTGTCTAGGTCCCTCAAGGCATTCCATGAGTCTCACTATGAGCCCCATACACATAGCCTTAGTAAAAAGTATATTATGATCATCTCCTCATCCTTTGTAAATTAATACACTTGTTATTTAATTAAAAAAAAAATATTTCTTTATCTCAACTCCACACCTGATTGTAAAAATATGTCCCATATTCGGCGCAATACTTGTCAAGTGTTTATCAGTAATCATGGTCGTCTTTGAGAATACTCAAAATGTTTTGGCCTGGGTCGGATAAAAAATAGAATACCCATATGAAAATTTAAGCTTCAACTTTCAATTTTCAAACATTAATAATTGAAGTTAATACCTAAAATAAAAGAAAACTACTAAAAGTAAATAAAATAAATCATTTACAATTCGATTTTATATAAAAATATATATTAGATATTTGTCAGGACACAACAAATGTAAATCATATACACCCAAAGAATCGTCTTTGTCAACACACGCCGGAAAGTTGACTTGTTGACCAGTAGCCGGGATCACACTGTGTCAGCCACGCACGGTGACATGGACCAGAACACACATGACATCATCATGCAGGAGTTTCAATCCAGGTCATATTGTGCACTCATCACAACCGATTTTTTGGCCCATGGAATTGATGTGCAACATGTGTCGGTTGTTATCAACTATGATTTACCTACTCAATCGGGCGGTTTGCGAGAAAAGGCGTTGCAGTTAATTTTGTGATATTGGATGACATCAAAATGTTTGCTGATATCCAAAAAAATTTACAATGTGGTTGTTGAGGAGCTAACACCCGATATCCAAAAAAATTACGATGCTTGCTGATGTCTAAAACTTTGCAAAATGTCCAGGTCGGGGTGATAGATCAGGTCAAAATAGTCTGTTTCATAGAATGGTCAGTTTGGTTTGGGTCAAAGCTGGTTCATACTGAAATGCGTAAGGGTGTAAGGCCAATATGGGTATGACTCAAAATGACCCATTTTAGGAAAAGGTTAACTAATGTGTTGTTTGTTTTTTTAGAGGTAAAATGTCTGCAGTCTGCGGACCACATCTGCAGACATCTGTAACAGAAGAGATAGACCAAACCTTTGCAGTCTGAAAGAAGAAGACTGTTTGTTTTTTTAACTTCTGCAAGCTGCTAAAATAAACACAAAAACTCTAATCAAACAATTTATCAAGATGAACAACAATTATAATTAAACAAAAAAAATCTAATCAAACAATTTATCAAGATGATTAATATACTAACACATAACATCTTTCATGTATATGCATTTGGAGTATTAAATTATTAATATCCATCGTTTAATTAATATCTATTTATCATTTCGGTTCAGGTTATAACAATCTGGATAATATGTACCAAACTGGGCCACTTGTGGATGCCAATGCACATGGTCAGTACGACATTAATTTTGCTTCAAATGGTCGCCACATCCGTTTCAGCATATGAACACATCCGTTCAGCAGCAGCCCAATATGAACCCATTTGAAGACTAGTCCCACAACAGCCAGGACAATGGGGTCGGGGATTTCATGTCCGAGGAGGAGATCCGCATGAGAAGTCACGAGATGCTTGAGAATGAAGATATGCAACAACCACTTAGGCTCTGAATTTCGACTTTGATGAGGACCGTGGTCGATCTGGGAGCGGCGGCGGTGGCATGGAGGAGGAGGAGCGGCGGCTGCAATGGCTAGGGTGAAGGAGATGGAGAAGGAGCTAGGGTTTTTTTTTTTTTTTTTTTTTGTGGTATCTGGCAAAAAAAAACAAAAAAAATGGAGAAGAGGTAAGAAGACCTAGACCCACATTTGAACCAAAAAGAGGACGCACGGACCTTTTTTTAATGAAATGTCTTCGAGAAAACAAACACTCTTCAGACCCAAAGGTCCGCGCGTGGTCTGAGCGACGCAGGCATAAGAGGCCAGAAAACTAACATACAATAAAGCTAAGTAGCAACATACAATAAAGCTCTTCTTGGAAAAAAAAAACAAACAACCCCTAAGTAGCAAATGTGATAGAACATACAATAAATCTAACATGAAGGGGTATGGTCCCAAAACCTCGCACAGGCACAATTGGACCATACCACGAATTCACCAATAAAACCCTCCTTAAAAAGAACCCTGCGCAGCTGCGCACCGGCTCTAAAAGGAAAACATCAAAAAGAGCAATCTTCAACATCCGCGCGCCAAGGTAAAAACTAATAATGCATCCTTGCAACAAACTCATGATGGTCAAGGCTAAAATACCCCCGTGCAAATTGCAACCCAGACTTAAACAGAAAAGACCTTTCTATCACAATAGAATTAGCATGAGGCAGAGCCACATAGGATTACAGCTGTAAACCTTCTAGAAGGCTCTATCGTGCACAGCCATTCGGTTATAAACGAATGGCCACGTGGCATCGTCCTGAGCATTCCTCAAAGTCGCGATGATGGCACTGAATTGAAGAAAGATCTACACTTGTCCACTTTCCACGTGGCATCTCCCCAGCCGTTGATCATACCCACGATCCATGTGCATATACATCACGTTAGTGATTAACGGTGAGGAAGTAACCGCTTACGGAAATTACTTTCCGTTATCTCTCCCATCAACAAACTTTCCCACCCAAAATTCGGTTATAAATAAGGCAATTCAGGTACAATCTCTCAAGTTACTCTCACTTCACTTTCACTATTACTTCTCCTTCTTCATTGAAACCTGTACGTATTCTCACGCTGGAGGGTGGTCATGGAGAGAACCCCCATTCTCCACGTGGCGAATCTAACGGCTGTTCGTTTTGCAGTTATCATCTGAAGGAGGAGCTTAGCCAAACCCCAGAATCAAACGAGAGGACTCACCCCTTTTATGCAGAACTAAACCCCTGGTCCGACTAATTCTGGTCATTTGAACTAGTGTTTCTTCATTGGCGCCCACTGATTTCTCTGTTTTTATTCTCACCTTCTCGTTTCGATTCATTTCTCTTCAGCCTCTGTGTTCCATGGCAGAGATTCCATCAAATTGACCGTCAGGTTCTCGACCGACGAACTTCATTCATGATCCCCATGTCGAGGGGATTGTAGAAGAAGCCTCGGACGATAACGAGGCCCAACACAATGATCCCATTACTCCAGGAGCACAACCCGAGGTCCCGATAAGCTCAATCCTACCCCCCGGTGAAACCCCCATCTCATGGTACGTCAAGTCTCAGGGTATATGCACAACTTTGTGCACAGACTGTTCCTCATGCAACTCAATCTCGAAGATCTACATCTCATGTACGGGCACCATCTGCACCACGTACATCTCACCATGACGCACCATCACGAATACATGTAGACGACACAGAAGTCTACTCCAGATCTCCTACCAGGTATGAATCTACTCAATCCGAGACTCAAGAAGGGATTATCGTGATGAGCCATATTCTCATAGAAGGTAGTCAGTCCATTCTCGGTTGGGCCCGCGTTCTTACCAAAAGTGGGACACCCAAACCGACGAATACGACAAAACATATCAAGAAGGTGATAACAGAAGTGTGTTCAGCCGGTTGCAGCGGGACCATAAAAATTATAAACCTCGCGCGGTTTATAATCCGGATGAAGAGCACGATTACAGCTTAATCTATCGCCCGACAGAGGCAGCAGAGAACTCGAAATTTATTAGTGAAATCTCCCTAGCTCCCCTTGAAAGGGCGAAGCTACCATCAAATTTCGGAAAATTCAATGGGATGTCAAATCCAAACGATCATCTCCGTGTATTTACCAGCGCAGGCCTGGTAGGGGGTTGGACTTTGCCTATGTGGTGTCACCTATTCGTCCAAACCTTGACAGGTGCAGCACTGTTGTGGTTCGATAATTTACCGGTTGGGAAGCTAACGTCATGGGTGGATTTAAAAGAGAAGTTCCTGGTCCACTTTAGCCAACAACGAAGATCTGTCAGAGACAACAATCTATTGGTTGGCTTTAACAGGAACATGAATTATAACACCATTGTTTAAATCCCGAATCATATGTCCATGAAATTTAGTGGCATCATGACTATTTTTTTTTACAGCCAACAAACCTACTTTTATTTAACTCAAAAATACGGACTAACACTGTGTTAGCCCACACCAAAGATACATACAACAAACCAAAGGGGAACCATATTTAAGTAATTTACTCGACATATCAAAGCTACACCATGTTATATCCTTCAAACCCGAGCGACTTTTAATCCATAGGTACCCAAGTTGCTTAATCTCTTGAATCATCTGAGCCGAGTTTACTTGATGGCCATTGAAGTACATGTCGTTCCTGCTCCTCCACCACCCAAATGACCACTTGTATAACCGAGTACACCAACTTTTTTCCATTTTTTCATTATCACGAACCTGCTTATACCACCCTAAAAGGTCTTTATATGTTGGGCACTCTACACCACTGTGAAATAGAGTCCCATATCAACATGGCCACTGGACAACTAACAAACAAGTGGTCCACATCTCCATCTCCTAGATCTTGCACCGTACCGATCCCGTTTGAATGTTTCTGCGGGCAAGAGCGACAAGAGTCGGCACTCCACCCAACTAAATCCTCCAAGCTAGGAAATTTACATTGGAGGGGCTCTAATTATTCCATACGAGATCATTCCCCAAGTTTGAAAACCTTGCGACTTGTAGTTTATTTTTAAGACTTTTAACAGTAAACGTCGAAATCCTAACACCATCAATCTAGCCCGGTATCCACTGAGAAAACGTTCACCTCCCCGAGAAGGTTCTGCAGCTCCATAAATTCACTCTACGTCAAGGGTTGTCGCGTCCGCCTAGGCTTACTTTCTAGCCTCTCCGTTACCTTAGCGTTTTTCGACTGCTCCAAGTTGTACAGTTCTGGACACTTGCTAATCAGCGGTTCATCCCCTGCGCACCTTTCTTTCCAGAATAACAGTGATACCCCGCTGCCCAAAATGGCGCAAAAATATCTTTCCAGGTTCAGTCCATAATACACCGATCATGACTATTAATAGCAAATGATTTGTACCCTTTTATTCTACCAAATACAATTTATTTATATAATATGAAAGATGAAGGTCGGTGACAGTAAGACAAAAAAAACTTTCTAATTTACAAAACCAGCCCTCATGCTTTTGAAAACCATCAAACAACTTTATAAATTGTCATTTCAACCCTTAAGTTTTAACCTTTCAAATTTATCTTATGTATTTTTAATTTTTAGCTTAAAAATGTATACCCTTAAATTACAAGTCAGAGACAATAAGACAAAAAAATGAACTTTCTAAATTTACAAAACCAGCCCTTATACTTTTGGAAACCTTCTAACAACTTTATAAATTGTCATTTTCAACCCTTATGTTTTAACTTTTCAAATTTACCACATGTATTTTCATTTTTAGCTTAAAATACCAAAAAAAAAATATGTTTTCTCACGTGGTTATTTTTGTGTACGTATCGATATAATTTAACGTTTCAATGTAAATGATATACATATTCAACCCCAATCTTTTAGTAAACGACACATTAAGCCCTAACTTTTGGTATTTAGAAACTTTGATCTCCCATACAAAATAACTTCACACCTCATCTTCACTAATACTTCAATTCCTTTGTTTAAATTACTTTTACGTCTTTACACCGCAATGTGCGAGACATTATACTATTTTTGTCAATGCCTAACCACGTTAATGTTACTAACGTGTCACATCACGCGTGGGCCCTATACGTTAACAAAGTCAAAAAAACGCCTGTAACAAAGTTACAAATATGACGTTGCCGCCACAATGCACCGCACGGGTTAATAAATCTTAAATTGAAAGGTCGGTGCCAACCCCTTTCAGATTTAACAAAAATCACCCTTAACTTTTCCAAATATACAAAATTCACTACTCAAATTTCTAACTTGATAAAAATGCTCTCCTACTTTCTAACTTGACAAAAAGGCCCCCATACATTCTAACTTCTCTTTAACCCTCAAACTTTTGACATGTAACCCATTCTACCCCCAAACGTTGCTATAATGTCAGAGGCTGAGGGTAAAATAATTTTTTTTAGATTTTTTTAGATTTTTTATAGTTTTTATGATTTTTTAGAATTTTTTTTATTTTTTTAGAATATTTTTGATTTTTAATGATTTTTTTTTTTGCTTTTTTAGAATTTTTTTTATTTTTAGATTTAATTGATTTTGTAGAATTATTTTTTGATTTTTTAGAATTTTTATGATTTTTTATGATTTTTTAGATTTTTTTTGGATTTTTTAGAATTTTTATGATTTTTTAGACTTTTTTTTATTTTTTAGAATTTTTTTTATTTTTTAGGTTTTTTTTTTAGTTTTTAGGATTTTTTTGATTTTATAATTTTTTTTATTTTTATAATTTTTTTTATTTTTAGAATTTTTTGGAATTTTTAGAATTTTTCTTTGATTTTTTAGAATTTTTATGATTTTTTAGAATTTTTTTTATTTTTTGGATTGTTTTGATTTTTTTATTACTTTTAAAATTTTTATTATTTTCAAACGATTAACGACGGGAGATATCTACGAGTAGTAATTAGTTTAGTGATTTTATCTTATACCCATCCTGACCCGCTTGGGTTCACTTCGATACAAAAATGGACGAGTTCAACAAAGGGGAATTGTTCCTTTCACCAAGGGTCTAGATGTAATTCAACAAGTTCAATCCGGTACGGGGAAAACCACAACTTTTTGTTCGGGTATTCTTCAACAACTCGACTACAACGTGGTGGAATGTCTGGCCTTAGTTTTAGCTCCACCTCGTGAACTTGCACAACAAATTGAAAAGGTTGTGCGAGCCCTTGGGGACTACCTTGGTGTGAAGGTACATGATTGTGTGGGTGGTACCAGTGTTCGTGAAGATCAACGTATACTCTCTGTTGGGGTACACGTTGTTGTTGGTACACCTGGACGTGTGTTTGACATGCTTAGGAGACGGTCATTACGTTCTGATAACATCAAAATGTTTGTACTTTATGAGGCTGATGAAATGCTTTCAAGAGGTTTTAAGGATCAGGTTTGTTCTTTTAAACAACATTTTGTTTTAAATACCGGATTAAATACCTAATGACAGTTTTTCCTTTTCATATTTATGACATCTTTCAATTACTCCCACCAAAGGTTAGAGTGTTTTCCGCAACAATGCAACCCGAGGCTCTTGAAATCACAAGAAAATTCATGAATAAACCCGTAAGAATTCTAGTGAAGCGTGACGAACTCACATTAGAAGGAATCAAACAATTCTATGTCAACGTTGAAAAAGAAGAGTGGAAACTCGAGACCCTTTGTGACCTTTATGAAACCCTAGCAATCACTCAAAGCGTCATCTTTGTCAACACTCGCCGGAAAGTTGATTGGTTGAATGATAAGATGAGAAGTCGTGATCACACTGTGTCAGCCACTCACGGTGACATGGACCAGAAAACACGTGACATTATCATGCGTGAGTTTAGGTATGGGTCATCACGTGTACTCATCACAACCGATCTTTTGGCTCGTGGTATTGATGTACAACAAGTGTCACTTGTTATCAACTATGATTTGCCTACTCAACCCGAAAATTATCTCCACCGTATCGGGCGTAGTGGTCGGTTTGGTAGAAAAGGTGTTGCAATTAGTTTTTTGACATTGGATGACACCAGAATGCTTGCAGGTATCCAGAAATTTTACAATGTGGTGGTTGAGGTGTTGCCATCAAATGTTGCTGATTTGATCTAGTTTAAACTGTTGTTTTGATAAATTTAACTAAATGTTTATCTAGAGAGTGTACCTTTTGTTAGTAGGGTATGAATTTATGCACTTATTTAGAAGAAACCTTTCTAATTTAATGATTTATACAATATATGTAGTTTTTTAAGGGTGATGGTATCTACACATCCCTTAAAATTTGTGTACATCCCTCAATAGAAACCATATAGGTCAATACACTTCCCATAGGGTTTGAAGCATTAAATGCGACACCAATAGGAAGCGTATTGGGCAATACGGTTCCTATTGGTATAATATTCTCTGACACGCACGCAGTTCAAAACTATACAGGCCTGAAAAGTGACCCAATAGGAAGCGTATTGCCCAATACGATTCCCATAAGTTTAATAGGAAGCGTATAGGGCAATACACTTCCCATAGGGCTTGGGTTGGTGAACGCATTAAATCAATAGGAAGCGTATTGGGCAATACGATTCCTATTGGTATAATAGGAAGCGTATGGGGCAATATGGTTCCTCAAGACCCAAAGTATAGGAAGCGTATGGGGCAATATGGTTCCCCTAGACCCAAAGTATAGGAAGCGTATGGGGCAATATGGTTCCCCTAGAGCCAATGTATAGGAAGCGTATGGGGCAATATGGTTCCCCTGGTCCCCTAATCTGAATCCTTTTTATAAAAATGTGTCAAAAAACGTTTATACATTATTGATGGCGCGGGAGATTTTGATCCATGGGCCGGTGACGATTGTTCACGATATCCATATATGATATACCATTCCCAAACGTATGAAGCGAAACGGTTCAATAAACTTAGGGAGATGAAGGTGGGGTGCATGAGAGGGATACATTGGGATTCGTTAGAGACATGTGGGGTGGCGGACACAGTTCGACAGGTTATCGGGCAGGATAGCCCGTGGGATCGTTTATTTCGAATAGGAGCCGCACCATCTTATCGGCCGTTGATGGTGGAGTTTCTCTCCACATTCCGCTATAGACCTCGACCGGATGACCGGCCGAACTCGGATTTTGATGATCCGAACTTGCCGGCCCCATCACCCGAGATCACATTCCGTCTGTTTGGCGAGGTATTTGAGATGTCGCTTCGTCAATTTGCCGTTGCCACCGGTTTTTACACAGACGAGGAGTTGGTTCAGGACGTGTATACCACGGCTATCGATCGTATGCCCGAGGATGAGTTGATTGCCTGTTAGCCCACCATCGGTGAAGGTCCATACACCAAGGCGGAGGAGGTCCGATCCTCAGAGATTCGCGACCCGTTAGTTCGTTACTTGCATCGTTGCTTTAGCACGGGCATCGCGGCCCGTGGCAAGAGTTGAGAGCACGTAACGAAGGCCGATCTTTTCTATCTCTATTGTTTATTTACTGGTCATCCGTGCGCCCTCCATCTCTGCCTGGTGGATTATTTTGTCACACGTTGGAAAAAGCAGCATCGTGGTAGTATATATGGAGGATCGTTTATCGGCCGGATAGCCCAGAGTGTTAGTCAGTACTTTGGTTGGGTCGAGGATAGGTATCCACCGCCGGCTCCCTGCAAATATTTGGACATGAGGTCGATGACAGGGATGAAAGTGGCGACAAACATTCCTAATGTTGGTTATAGGTTTGTCGGGACGAACCGTCAGGTTTGGGCATGGCAGCCGTTGGTACATCACCCGCGTTTGGAGGCCGAGGAGGTTCAGATGCCTCAGATGGCTGAACAGGATGGCGGGCATGATGATGTTGAGGTTCCGCCTCAGCATGAACAAGGGGATCATCAGCATCCACAGAGAGCTTATCGCGCGGTTAGGTTGCCTCGGTCAACCAACCGTCTTCTCGATAGGATTTTGCGTAACCAAGATGAGCAAATGCGACTTCTAACACTGCATGGTCAGGGGATAACATCCCACGGTCGCCAGATGGATCAGATGCATAATGACATAGGGTGGCTGATGACTGGCATGGGTTAAATGTATAAGTACATGGGTATATCGGTTCCACCCCGTTCACCACCACGAGTTTATCCGGACCAGGGCCCGTTCTTTACGCAGCAGCCCGACCCATCCATGCCATCCTTTACCCAGCCCCTCCCGTCCATGCAGGTATATTATCTTATTTTTATTTCATTTATCTACGAGCAATTTAATGTTATGTAATAGGTATTTTGTTTAAATTCTTATAGCCTTACGACCCGTCCTATACTCAGCCCGACCTTTCCTTGCCACATTTTCCTCGGTTCGGCCAGACCATGCCGCTCTTTCCTCTGTCCGACCTTTCCATGATAGTGGTTTTTATTATCATATTATGTAGTATTGTACGAACAATTGAATTTAATTTTAAGTATTTGTAATATTTGTTTAATTTGGATATGTTTAATTTGTTTGGATTGCTTAATTTCACTACGTCTTTTATAAAATTTATAACAAAAAAACTAACATCATTTTATAACAAAAAAACAACTTAATTAATATTTAAAAAAATAAAGTTCAAAAAAATACTAATAACAATATGTTGTTCTTGCAAAAAAAATTCCTCCAAAGAACGTATGACCCTAAATGATTCTTCTTGTCTTTTGAAAAAAAAAAAATCATTAAGGGAGCGTATGGCCCTATACACTTCCTTTTAGCTGACCATCTTTTGAAAAGTTTGGTACACATATAGGAAATGTATTGCTTAATACGCTTGGACCCAGAGGAACCGTATTGCCCTATACGCTTCCTCTGGTCCCCTAATCATTAGCTGACCATCTTCTGAAAAGTTTGTACTTCAAGTACACATATAGGAAGTGTATTGCTCAATACGCTTGGACCCAGAGGAACCGTATTGCCCTATACGCTTCCTATAGAGTTTAAGGGATGTGCAAATAAGGGGGATGTGTGAATAACCAAGCCCTTTTTTAATATTTATATTTATAGATTTTAACATATCGCTCTAACTTTTTAAATAACTAACAATTGTTGCTTACAGCTCCATCTAAGCTAAACTAAACCGCTATAACTATACTCTAATAACATTTTTAGAACGTGTATTTGTTTGATAAGACAAATGTGACACCATTACAACATGTTTCAAGTAGTGGCAAAGGGGATTAGGTAGCATATTACCACTAACGTGTTGTAACATCTAGAATCACGTACCATTGAGAGATCAGTTGTCATATGCAAGGTAGCTTCGGAGTCCAATATCCATGTGTCAACTAGTGGACATGTATACAAACTTATATGATGTGACATGTTTAAAACATGTAACTAGTTCTACTAACTTGAATGACACAACACATTTCACAGAATTTAATATAAACAATCTAATAATACGGATGACACGATTATTGAATATCGATACTGTAGAAACGTCACCTGAGATACGTCCCTTGGCTGGGTGACTCAACTGAGAGTGATCCGACCTTTGATCTACAAAACATAACACCGTTAGCACGTGTTAAAGGAATGAGGTTATTCCTGTAACCACCCCCTGGCGTGAGAATAAGTATTTGTATGTGGGAGTAAAAATGTTTTGAGAGAGAATTGTGTACCTTTACCTTGCGAATGCATCTTCTATTTATACTTATTGGTTAATTATGGTTTCCTCTTAAATCGGAGAGTTGGTTATGCAACGTCTCCTACTTTCTCGGAGATCATACAAATCTTCTATTTGCATGAAAATATTGAGATATTATTGTAATTAATATCTTTATTTAATGATGGTTTACCCGACCCGTAATAACCAAGCCGATACATTCCTCCACAAATACTAAATATGGTTAAGAAATAATAAGACATAATTAACTAGATATTTAAAAACAACTATTTCGTTTTGATAAAATCATAAACCTGTCATTAACCTATTTAACATGACGAGTTAAATACATTTTATTATACAACATATACATTTCCCCATACGGGAATAGTTGTGTTATTTGATTGGCCAAAAGTGGCGGCAATCAATTAGATTTTTTTTTTTTTGTGTTAAAATTAGTAATACAAGCTTGGGGGAATAGTGCCATAACCAGTTTATTAGTTTATATCCACTTTAAAATTATTTTTTGCCCCCAGTTTAAAATTACGTTTTTCGCCCAAGTTAAAAATATATTCACCCTTTTGCCCCCATCTCAAAATTACGATTTTGCTCTCGGTAAAAAAAACGATTTTACCCTCAGCCAAAATTACGTTTTTGCCCCAGTTCAAAATAAAAATATGTTTTCCCCTAGCTAAAAATTACGATTTTACACCAGTTAATTATTTTACACCCACTTTAAAATTACGTTTTTCGCCTCCAGTTTAAAGTTACATTTTTGCCCTCGGTTAAAAATAAAAATATGCTTTTGTCCCCAGCTAAAAATTACGATTTTGCCCTTGGTTCAAAATTACGATTTTACCCTCATTTCAAAATTACGTTTTCGCCCCCAGTTCAAAATAAAAATATGGTTTTCCCCCGTTTCAAAATTACATTTTTTTTGTGATTTAGTGGTTTTGTTAATTGTTTTTTTTATAACTATTTAATTACCATGAGCTCTATACTTTTTATAATTTGTGAATAGTATTTTTTTTGTCATTTAGTGATTTTGTTAAATGTTTTTTTTTATTACCATCAACCCTCTACTTTTTATTGTATGCATTCATATTACGTTTCGATTTAAATCTTGCGAGAATCAAGCCCCCGCATGCGTAGCGCGGGTAATCCAATTAGTTATATCTATTATAAACAAGTGTATAGGGTTGAATCCGTTTAGCCACGTTTTTAGTCCTGCCATTGCCAGTTTATGACCCAAATCCACATAACCTGACAGCAAATTTGAATAATTGACGGACCACTTAATCATTTTAATTTTGTGCAATGAAAGTTGATACAAGTATGACACTTTATTCCGTTTTATATATGTTTGTTTGTATTGAAAGATTCGAAGAAATGGGACTTGAATCCACCGTTATAGTTTTGTCAGCTTGAGTAACCGTTTCTGATACGTACCCTATTTCACTTTCTTCCACTCGATCAGAATCAGTGTTTAGTAGACGTCAGGATCATAGGATGTCATCCGACGTACGTAGGCGTCCGATCACAAACGCCGCTGACGGAACATCCGATTCCTCTTCTTCACCATCACCGGATGTCGATTTCAATAGTAATGACCAGATCGCTGTTGCTCACCGGAAGCCAAACGGTGAAAACGATCGGAGAAGAACCGTCATGCATTACGCCTATCGCCCCTGCACTCCTGCTCATAACCGAATCAAAGAGTCTCCTCTCAGCTCTGACGCCATTTTTAAACAGGTTTTCTTTTAATCTATACCTTCAAAATCCGATAATACATTAGGTTTATTTGCTGTCATTACAACCTAATTCTTCTTTCGGATTTCTAAGATAGTAAAATGCAATTTATATATAGTCTGCTTCTTCAATTGCTTGTTTAGCCTCCGGTAATTTTGTGCATTATGCGTATCGTCTCTGAGGATATGATATGGTCTAAGATAGGAGTTACATAGGATTAAGGTTAAGGACTTTTAGGAGGATGATACGGTTTTGTATTAGATCCTTGTTGTTTTAAGAGCTTAGGTTTTTATTGTTTTTCGTGGCTTATGCGTGGTGTTATTGCTTGCATGTGTGTCTATATGCGTGTTAGCCTTAGGTTTTGTGCTTGCTTGATTCAGATTAAATGAGTTGATTGTAAGAATAATAGGAGATAAACCTGTAGATTACATTTATAGCAAAATGTGTTTGGAACTTATGATTCCACATACTTAGATAATTTTTATTTATTACTGTTATTATGATCTGATCTTATAACTGAATTGTCTGATTAGAAAGTTTTAGCAGAGTCATGCAGGCCTATTTAACCTCTGCATAGTGGTGCTTGTTGCTGTAAACAGCAGGCTCATCATTGAAAATCTTATGAAGGTGCCTGTGTTGATCTTAACTTTATATTTTACGTTTTCCACTTTGCTGTTCGATTAATCTATATTACTTTTACAGTATGGTTTATTGATCAATGCAAATTTTTGGTTTAGTTCAAGATCATTGAGAGACTGGCCACTTCTTATGTGCTGGTAATGGTGTTTGAAAAGTTTACTATCCACTTCTCTTATGTGGGTTGTAAGCTAAATAAAGCGTTTTGTGTTTTTTTCTTGTAGTCTGTCACTTCCAGTCTTCCCACTTGCTGCATACATCGTTGAGAAATTTGCATGGACCAAACGTATAGCCGACTCTGTAAGTACATGGTTTTAATTTCCAAGCGATGTTCAATCGTAAAAGAATCACCGGTTCATGATATTCTGTACTTGATGTACACTTGTAGGCTGCTATCACTCTTCATATTATAATAACTACAATAGCCATTCTGTATCCAGTTTTTATGATCATGAGGTTAGTGTACTAGTTGCTTATAATTGCGTATACAAGGTTTTTTTATTTATAATTACAGTATGGTAAATTATATAGTTAGATAATAGTAAATGCATGAATCATTCTTAAGTATGTGTTTAAAGTTTTGCAGGTTTGATTCAGCCGTTTTATCAGGCGTGACACTGATGTTGTTTGCTTGTGTAAATTGGTTGAAGTTGGTATCTTTTGTGCATGCAAATTATGATATGCGCATGCTAGTGAACTCAGCTGATAAGGTAACTAAATTTGTAACAATTATACGACATGATCATCTTTAATGATAATTCGTGGAAATTTTTTCGCAAATCACTCTACCGTCTCAGGAGAAAGAGAAATCTGCATCTTCAAATATCGAGTACTTTTATGATGTCAACTTTAATAGTTTGGCGTACTTCATGGTTGCCCCCACATTATGTTACCAGGTACATAACACCTTTCATTAACTATAATTATTAATCATCACCCTAACAATATTGTAAAAAAAATCAACTAGTATTTTTTACTTGCAGATAACCTATCCTCGCACCACATGTATCCGAAAGGGTTGGGTGTTAAGGCAGACGATCAAATTCATAATATTTACAGGGGTGATGGGATTTATAATTGAACAAGTAAGTTTTCTAATAAAATGTTAAATATTTCGGGATCTCATCCCCTTTGCTTTTGTATTTATGCCTTGCAATTATAGGGGGCAAGATTAGCTCCCCGCTTGCGGTGTGCACATATAATGTATATATGTGTGGGCCCTCGGGGGACAAAAGTGAAATTGCACTAATTTTAACATTATTTTACTAATTTCGTGAAAATAACGTTAAAAGCGGGGGACGGTTAATCATGCATCTTGTAGTGGCGTTGATAGCCGAAAGACAGGGGGGGAACATGCACTAATCGGCCTTTTTGCCGAGAGTTACCTTCTGTTCAAGGCTTGATGCAAAACTACTATGGAGTTGGGGGTCTCATTGGAAGCAGCCTCTCTATTCCTATGGGGTAGTGGTAAGGCTGTCTACATCTTACCCTCCTCAGACCCTCCCTTAGCTTTGCAATTGGTGGGATTTACTGAGTATGATGTGCCTGTTGGGTAACGGGTCATAATTTGGGTTTGGGTGGAGACGAACCATTTTTAGTTTTGTTCAAAATGGGCCCGACAATGTTGGGTTGACTCGCTAACACTTTTTGTTCATTTTAAAGCGAGTAAAATGTTATTTTCGTCCCTGAGGTTTGGCCAGTTTTGCGACTTTTGTCCAAAGGTTTTGTTTTGTATTTGGATCCAAAAGGTTTGAAATCTTGCCATATTCATCCAAATCGTTAACTCTATCCATTTTTCTCTGTTAAGTCAGGGGTATTTCCGTCTTTTTTGTTAACTTACAGGGCAATTCGGTCTTTTTCACTTTATGTACAACCTTGTACTGACTTAACAGAGAAAAATGGATGGAGTTAACGAGCCGGATGAAAATGGCAAGATTTCAAACCTTCTGGATCAAGATGCAAAAAGAAAAAAACCTTTGGACAAAAGTCGCAAAACTGGCCAAACCTTAGGGACAAAAATGACATTTTACTCTTTTATAGCTTTTTATTACACATACTAATTAGTTTTTTTTTTTTTTTTTTTTGAAAGAGGCAATTTTCATTAAATAAGAAAGGACCCCAAGCCAGTGGCTCAGGAATAGACAGTACAGTACAATAAGTAAATTACATATGAAGTCTCCATACCATTACATCCAAAACTTAGAAAAGAATGAACAGACCCTTATGCCCAGCCCACCTTGAATTCACTCCAAGACTTCCATTTCAGCTGCAGATTTTTTGCCCTTGAGTTGATCCATAAAAATGATAATGCCTTGATCTCACTGATTAACTTCTGTAATTGCTTGGGTCTGCCGTTAAAAATCAAATCATTTCGCGTCCTCCATAACGACCAACACGCAGTTGCGAGGATCGTATAAATCGCCTTCTTTTTATTGCCCAAAAGCTGCAAGCTTTGTGCATATTCAAGTAACTCCACAACGCTCAATAGATACCTAGGCAGGGGCATTTTCGTCCATAATGAGATCGCTACCCACACCTGTTGCGCGAACTGACACGTGACTAGTAGATGATCTGCGGATTCTTGTACCATGTCGCATAACACACATGACTGTGAAGGTAAAGTAACGTTGCGTCTAGCGAGAGCCTCCCTTGTTGGTATACGGTTTAGAACGACCCGCCACATAAAACAATTGATTTTCTTTGGTAACCAGCATAACCATTTTAGTACTTTTGTTTCAGGTATCACTTGCATTGTATCCAGCTCATCCCTCAATCTGCCCACCTGAAATGATTCGGCTGAAACTCCTGTGTGCCACAACCATACGTCTGAATGTGGCCTCATGTTTTGACCCTCTAGTAGCTGTAAACAGTCCATCCATTCTAAGACTGCCCCCGAATCCATTAACACGTTTGCATTGCCCCAGACCCATGTGATGTTCCCATTTACACGGTTATATCTTTGTTGCACACTGCAGTGTTTTTCGGCCTCCAAGGCGAAGAGATTAGGAAACCGAACCCGTAAGGTAGTATCTCCAATCCACTTATCCAGCCAGAAGTAGGTGTTATCCCCGCAACCCAACTTAAGTTTCAGCCTGTTTTGAACATCGATTTGTTGATTGCGCGATGCCCTTCCCATTTGAACTATATTTTTCCATACACCACTTATTGAGCTCTTTAGTGGTATGGATGATACTCCCCTTATTCCTTCGTGTATTGCCTTAATGATCCGTACCCAAAGTTGGGATGATTCATTTTTAAAACGGACACACCACTTCACCATAAGTGCCTTGTTCGTAGCCGTTAGACTACCGATGCCCAATCCCCCTTGTTCTATTGGAGCGATCACTTTGAACCATGGTACCCAACTTATTTTGTTGTTTTCAAGACACCCACCCCAAAGAAATTTCCTTCTAATTTTCTCCAGCCTTTTTAACACCTCCACGGGAGCGCTAAATAAGGAGAAGAAGTAGGTTGGTAGATTGCCAAGTACCGCCTTTATTAAAGTTACCCTACCCCCAAAAGAGAGAGTCCTTGCCTTCCATAGGGAGAGTTGATTCTCAAATCTGTCAACTACAGGCTTCCAATTTTTTACAAGACCCATGTTTGCCCCAACCGGTAGGCCAAGATGCGTAAAAGGGAAAGAACCCATTTTACAATCTAGTATGGAAGCCATGTGTGCTAGGTCAACATCAACTACACCCACATACTAATTAGTTAGGGTTACAAGAATAATATCAATACAATAATAGTTTGAACTTTGAATCTTTAGGTAAAATGATTTTGGGCGACTTCAACCCGTTGACTTTTTCAGCTTTTAGCTACATTATTTTTATATAAACCATTTCACGGATTTGAGGCAAAACTGAGCCCGTATCGGTCTTTCCATAAGTAAACAAGTCGAAATCACCACCTGTAATTTCAACCTTATTGTAACATTATCAAGTTTGTATGCAGTATATTAACCCCATTGTTAGAAACTCACGGCATCCACTAAAAGGGGACTTTTTATACGCTATAGAACGTGTTTTGAAGCTTTCAGTTCCAAATTTATACGTTTGGCTGTGTATGTTTTATTGCTTTTTTCACCTTTGGTAAGCCTTCTTTTATTTACTATTTTTATTCTTCTGTTTTGCATACTATTTCTACTTATTGTTCTTGTTCAGCATTGTGCTAGTTATATTACAAACAATGCTGCTAATATAGGTTAAATATACTTGCTGAAGTTCTTCGTTTTGGTGACCGTGAGTTCTATAAAGATTGGTGGAATGCACAAACAGTAGACGAGGTACACGTTTTTCAGAATTCTTTTTTACAAAAAAATTATTTTGAGATTCCATTTGCTACAAACTAGTTGCTGACTTGCTTTTGTGCATCTATTGTGTTGGTGCTGCTTTTAGTACTGGAGACTTTGGAATATGGTAAGCTTAATGCTAAATATTTTTTTTATAAAAATACGATCGCGCCCTATATATTTCATTTTTTTGCAGCCTGTTCATAAATGGATGGTGCGTCATATATATTTTCCATGCTTACGGATTGGAATACCCAAGGTAACAAAGTTGTTTTATAGCATTTGACATATCAAGTTCATGATATAAAGTATAAACTACCATGGACTTGATATTTCGTATTATAAAGTTTTGAAATATGAGACCCTTGGATTCAGGGAGGCGCCCATTTGATTGCATTCTTTATGTCTGCAGTGTTCCATGAGGTATATATCACTTAATATTATTTTCCTTATTTAAAAAGATTTTCACATTATTACTTCAAACTGATTCTTTAAATCAATTAATGTTAACATTTGATTATGTTTTTATATTCACCAGCTTTGTATTGCTGTTCCCTGCCATATTTTTAAGTTTTGGGCCTTTCTTGGGATCATGCTTCAGGTCACATTCTTTTTTTTATTCACTTTGCTCTATATAATGTGAATAAGAAGCTTACGATAATGACACACAGTGTTGAACGTTGCTCAAAAGCTATCTTCATCCAGCTTGTTAACTCCATCCATTTCTCTCCGTTAAGTCAGGGGTATTTCCGTCTCTTTTGCTAACTTAAGCAATTCAGTCTTTCACTTTATGTAAAAAGACTGAATACCCCTGAAAAAAGACTGAATTGTCCTTAAAGTTAACGAAAAAGACGGAAATGCCCCTGACTTAGCAAAGAAAAATGGATGGAGTTAACGAGCCGGATGAAAATGGCAAGATTTCAAACCTTTTGGATTCAGATGCGGAAAAACAAAACTTTGGACGAAAGTTGCAAAACTGGCCAAACCTCAAGGACGAAAATGGCATCTTACTCTATAAAAAGAGTTTGAAAATTGGATGAAAAAAAAAGTGTTTGTGGGTCAACATAAGTACATAACCTTGCTAGTAATAAAACTGGCCCGTATCAAACCAAACTTTTTATTGGCTCGTTACCCAACCAGTTTGACCTTCCCATCTGTTCTTATTGTATCAGGTGCCATTGGCGTTGGTCACAGATTTCTTGCAACGCAAGTTCCAGAATTCGATGGTACGTAATGGATTTCTAGTATCTGTTAACAATATTCAGTCTAGAGCTGCTAATTATAACCCGTTCCTATATATGGAAGCAAGTAATTTTTGGGTTGCACTTAATTGATTACGGGCCAATTGGTCGACCACGTTAATTGGTTCAGTCTAGATTGTATTTTGTATTCATATTTAATTTAATACATTAATTATTTAACAAATAACAGAAAATGTTGGCCGAACCAGCCCAATCTGACCCGCCTGTTTTAACAAGTACATAAAAACTATTTCTTCTGGTTTTAATCCACCTTGACCCGTTAACCAATCAGGACCACCCATTTTTGCACCTTTATATATATAGTATAAAGGGGCATTTTTTGTTTTGGTTTTTTTGTTTTCAGGTGGGAAACATGATGTTCTGGTGCTTTTTTTGCATTCTTGGTCAACCCATGTCTGTGTTACTCTACTACCATGACTTGATGAATAGAAAAGTCAACACCAAATAAATATCCCTCAAAACTAGAATATGATTTATTGCAGTTACTTTTGCAGGTAAGATTGGTGTATTCTTAATGATATTTTACTATTACTTTTGTTTAAGAGTATATTTTGGGTATTTTATTATGAGTCCAACGTAAGCCTCCTTTTCTTGCATACTTATAGTTGTATAAGTAATCAAACTGAAATAGTAGTAATAATAATTGGTTCTGGAGATACTGTGGTCCACTCTGTATTGGATCCTACATATCTCTTAATTCATAACTATGAATTTCACATCACATTTTATACATATATATGATAAAACCAGAAATGTGGCTATATTTATTGAAAGTTGGCATGACTCGTAACCCCCCCCCCCCCCCCCCCTCCTCCATTTGGAGGGTTTTCGTTGGCTGAAAAAAATCCACACATCCATAGCGAAGCTCTTCATGCCCGTTATCAATTTCACACCCAAGCCCTTAGTACCCCTTTGGCGCCCCTTCCGCGCGGTGTTTAGCGCTCCTATTGGCTGATGTGTCCATGTGCGTCACACCACTAAAGCCAGCTTGATGTTAAAAGTGCAAGTTTGGTTCTCCCACATTAATACAATAAATTCTCTGGTTGCTAACATAATACAATTTTTTTCTAGAAAAAATTAAAAGAGTGACTGAATAATTAAAATGGTGAGCCTCAATCTACTGAAATTAAAATATTATATAAAAAATCTTAAGAAAAAATTTCCCGAATCACCACACAGACCATAAACAAAAACAGTGGCGTCAAATCCACACAGAGTCTCATCAAACTGGATTCAACCCATGAACCCAATCTCCACTACAAACCATATTCTGTATATATGCATGCATGCTTATTTCTAGAGAGAGAAAAACAAGTTTCTAGAGAGAGAAAGAGGAAATAAGTCAAATGGAAGATTTGAGATCTAAATCCTACAATGGGACACAAATACAGCCTTATAACAACACAAATGTTCAAGATTTCAAATGTTCTCAAGCCCAAATGGATCACAACATTCCAAAATACAAGAGTAAGTCAACAAACGGGTCAACGTCAAAAAGTTGGAGCTTTAGTGACCCTAAATTGCAGAGGAAGAAAAGGGTCGCTAGCTACAAGGCTTATACAATGGAAGGAAAAGTCAAAGGGTCAATTAAAAAGAGCTTAAGATGGGTTACAGATAAGTATTTAAAGATCATGACCTAATGAGTAATGATTAGAATTCTTTGATAAATAAAAAAAAAAGCTCATGATGGATCTTGGTTTTTGATTGTTTTTATGTATGGTTTTATTTTATGATGTTGTTGAGGTTGGTTTTAAGGTTGGAATTGTGAAACAATGAGAAAGTTTGATGTTTATAATTGGTTCTTGTTTGTTGATGATCATGTTCATCATCATATATGGTTTTCTAGCTCTGTGTTTGATGTTTGTTAGAATCAATTTTAAGGTTGTGTAATGTTTAAATGGTGTAAAGTAAACAAGGGGATAATAAGAAATGTGAGAAAATAAACATAGTTTATATTATAATTGTCACACACACACATACATACAATGGGATCAAATCCAAAGTGTTTTTAACCTTAAAAATCTACAAACTACTAAGTGATTTGAACTTTTGACAAGGCAAAACATTAGTTGAGATGATTGGGGTTAGATATTGACATAATTGGGACTATTTAAATTTTTATATGGCAAATAATTTTTACGTATTTTATTATTTAAAATAAAATCAAACATTTTATTCTTATTGATTTGAGTCTAATAGCATTTAAGGGGGAGGTTCATTTGAGAAGAATCTTCTTACAAGAAGAAAAATAAATTAATCTAGACTCTATATTTTTTTTGATCAATGGTTGTGAATCAAGATATAATTTTTATCTATTTTTAATTAATGTTTTAATTAATAAGAGTAGGATAGACATTTTGATGTAGAATATTAATAAATATTATAAAGAGTTACTCAAGTCTTATTAATGCCACCATAATTTCCTCTTTCACTACCATTAATACTCCAATTTTATTAGAAATGACAAAACTATTTAAAAGTGTTGTGGCCTACCCATATTTTATTATGAGTCGCAAAATTATTTAAAAGTGTTGGGTCATACACATTTTGTACCTTACACCAAAACATTGTCTTTATGGTGTAGGAAACATTGTTTTCATGGTGTAGGAAACGTTGAATATGTAGAGTTATGTGCATGATTGTTTTTATTGTGCAAGGTGCAAATATTGTGTAAGGTGCAAACTATTTTATAGGATGACTCATTAAATAATTAGGGTTCATTAATTTGAATAACATAAATAAAGGATAGACTCATTAAATGATTTGTTCAAATTACCTTTGTACCCTTTATTCTTTTTATTCTTAATTTGTAATTTCTTTTCATTTGAACTCTTCACTAGTATTTAATGCTTTATACAAATTAATGTTCAAAAAGATCGTCAATGTATAGTGTGTAATCATATTTATGCGTGATTATAAATATAAATATAAATATAAATATAAATAGAATAATTATTATATATGTTGCATTATATTCTATGTAATCAAATATAAATGATTGAGTAATTATTTAACATCGTGTGTAATTGTGGCTTGAACGCCTTTTAAATCACGTGTTGCATCTTGATGATTTTGTAGTTAAATCTAATTCGCACAACACTGACCGTTATATATGTAAATATCTATACTTGAGGTGTTTTTTTACACTTTAATAACTTTAGAATTTTAAAATTTCCCTTTTATTTAGGTTCATTTAACTTATAATATATCTTTTTAGCTTATTAAACAAATTATTGCGTCATCTAGTAAAGTGGTCTTCGATTCAATAACAATTTTAATGCCAAAAACTAAAGTTGAATGTCAAATGGTAGAACGTTCTTGTTGATTGATATAGATTATTAGTTTTTTAATCCCTGTTTTACCTATTTGTGTGCAAGAAATGATGTTTCAACTTTAACATCAGTTTTGCTTGTAACCCTTTCTTAATTCAGGTTTTTTTTACACACAAATAACTGGTTAAATGGATGACCCGCTATCATAAAAATTATCAAGAGTTATAATCCTATGATATATATAGTTCAAAGCAAAAAAAAAAAAAAATTGAAAATACTATCTAAAAAACACCTTAAGTATATAGTTTCAGAACCGGATTAGTCATAGATATTATAAAAAAAAAAAAAAACAATATATAAAGTTTAAAGCAAAAAATGAAAATACTATAAGTTTTGGTATGAATTTGCAATTTTAAAGACTTAAAATAAATAAATATGGAGACTAATGTACCAAATAAATCAGTAAACATTCCATTTTACACGTTACATATAAATACATGGAATAATAGATTTTAATAATTCCAGCTATTGTCCGTTGGCCCTAACGGACTCAATTTTAAAAATTCTCATTTGTGGTCCTATATTTTCACATATTAATCTTCAATGGACCCTAACTAATAGAACCCTAACGCCGTTAGTCACCGGTCGCCGGAAAAACATTTTTGGCTGGAAAACTCAACTTTTTCGTGTCAAACCTCTTTGTAACCTTATTATGCACCTTTAGGAACCTTTTTTTAGTGAAAAGCCTCAATTATTAAGGTCGCCTGAAAAAACTCTTTTTTTTTCGCCTGAAAACTTATTTTTGGCCGGAAAACTCAACTTTTTAGCCGGAAAACTCAAAGTTTTCGTTCCAAACCTGTTTGTAACCATAGTCGGACCTTTAGGAACTTTTTTCCAATGACCGGAGACTAACGACGTTAGGGTTCTGTTAGTCAGGGTCCATTGAAGGCCAATATGTGAAAAGATATGACAGCCAGTAGGAATTTTTAAAGTTGGGACCGTTACCGGCCAACAGGCAATAGTTGGGATTATTAAAATCCATTATTCCAAAATAAAACTTGCTCATTGTAAATCATAAAAATGTATACGCAATAAAACTTTTTTGGTTTACAAATATGCCCTTTAGTGACAAGAAAAGAACAAGCATAGAATATTAAAATTATAATTATTTAAGGTTTTGATGATGTTCAACCCATCTTTATAATTTGTTATATCGTATCCTTATGCTGTTTTCTTTTTTTCTTTCATGTGATGATATGAATATATTTTTAAGAGTGGAACCAATACACCTTTTATATCTTTCACCAATTAAGATTCCCACTAAACAATCATCATCGAATAATAATAATAATAATAATAATAATAATAATAATAAAAAGTTGTGCATGTTACAAAGGGTTAAGGATTATAAAAAACAGAACCACACTTGCATTTCCAGCCTTCAGGCTCATAGTTAGCATATTGTAGACCAAAATGGACAGTTGGCACTTGAGTTGGGCTACATGGTGCGCACCCTCTACACTTGTGCTCACATCTTGGTGGTCTTGACCCAAGTCTTTTTACCACCTCCTCTTCTTTTGCTCCCTGATAAATATTTCAAAAAAATATATATAAAGTAAAAGAAAAATGTCACATTTTATTAATTTTAGTTCACAATATACCTCTTGCATGTCAATAGGAGTCCGAGGAGGTTGCAAAATCTGGGCTGTGAATGTCACAAAGTTATAGAATTATAGTGTTAGAAAAAGTCAAGTATAAAAATAAAAAATGAGACTAACTAACCTTGGTGTTGGAGATCATGTGATGGTGCAAAATGCATGTTTCTTGCACATACCCAACTCATCATTATTTGCCAAACAATGATCAACAACCAAATTCTTCTATCCATTTAGGAATGTGGATGGTGTGGTACCATGTGTATGCATGTATATATATACACACACACATAAAACATATGTTTGTGAGTGTTTTTGGTAGAGATGATAGGAAGACAGAGACAAATGGGGTTGTCAAACTGCAAATTTTGCTTTATTTTTCTATTTGACATGACAACTCACATATGATGGATGGTGTACATAACACATAACTAAGTACATTTATTTATTTATTTATTTATTTATTTATATTTAAAGCACACACTGGAAAAATAAAGGTTGTACAGGGTGCATGAAAAGTAGTACATATATATAGGCATAGGTAGACAAGGCATTCTATTTGCATGAAACAGTGCAGCAAAATCCCAGTTTGAAAAAAAGAGATATTCTGGAAGCTGAATTGATGTTTGTACGGTAACTGAAGGCCTACAAGACCATAGATGATGATCCATCTACAGTTTGCAAGGCTCCACATATAAACCAAAAAAACCAAATTCTATACCGTACTTACTTTACTATATGCCAGTTATCTAATTGACAAATGAGTAAACTTCTATTTTGCTTTATGTGGTTTGGTCGTTTTCACGGTTTTGTCACAATCTTTTAAAAATAGTTATTTTACTCCCTGATCTATTAAGCTTATCTTTATTTCACTCCCCGCCCCTAACGCTATCCAAATCAACTGTTAAATCTTGATTCAGATCTGGGATGGGAAAAAACTAAAATGCCCCTCATGTGAGGGGAATGTGATCAGGATTTAACAGTTGAATTGGATGATGTTAGGTGGGGAGAAGTGAAATAGAGATAGACTTCATAGATTAGAGAGTAAAATTGCTATTTTTAAATGATTGGGGCAAAACCTTTAAAACGACCAAACCACAGGTAGTAAAACAGAAGTTTACTCTTGACAAATTTTACCTTTCTATATTCGCCAATTACAAGATACATAATATTTTCGGCACACAAGTTACTTATACATATATACACACACTATTATATTATAATTATAATATATATTAAAGAACATCATAAGAGTTAAAACCCTTATTGTTCATATTAATTACAAGAAGACCATCATATATATTGTGAAGAATATTTTTGTTGGATTTTTGTGGATAAGGATATAATTGTCATGAGGAATAGGGTCCACTTCTATTATGTCTTTTTTTATTGAGTTAAATGTTATTTTAGTGTATGTGGTTTGTGCTATTTTGTCAGTTTAGTTCAAAGGTTTCATTTTTTACTTGTGGGTTCAAAAAGGTTTCACCGTTGTCATTTTAGTTCACTGGGTTAAATTCATCCATTATTTCTGTTAACGAGAAGGGCAATTCGGTATTTTATATGTAATTCCGTTAATTAGAAGGGCAATTCGGCCATATAAAATGACTGAATTGCTCTTCTCGTTAACAGAAATAATGAATGAGGTTAACCCAGTGGACTAAAATGACAACAGTGAAACCTTTTTGAACCCATAAGTGAAAAATGAAACCCTTTGGACTAAACTGACAAAATAACCCAAACCACAAGGACTAAAATGACATTTAACTCTTTTTATTTTGTTCTTTTTCATTACTTCTATTATATTTTAGTTTTCTTATTTAAACAATAGTTAAAAAATAATTTTAATATATAAAATGAAATTCTGCAAAAGTGGTATGAAAAATATTAATTTTGTATAAAGTGGCGTATAGAACCAAACCTATAAACTCGCACTCACATTTTTTATGATAATAATAATTGTTTTATAATTAAAAATATATAAGTATATATTTCAACTAAATAATAGTAACAATTATTATTAACAAAATTACGAAAAAAAAAATATTTCTACTAAAACAATTTCCAGCACACTTTGCATTTTGTATTTTCTTATGTTATCTGAAATTAATGTTTTATACGAGACAATGTTAATTAAAACAAGTTGGTTTTTAATATGTGTGTGTATAATTGCTTAAAATCGATCTTTATTGTTTGGTTTGCATATGGATTTCTCGCCGCAACTCGCGGTAACAAAATCCTAGTTATACTCACAAAATTTGATGCTTTTGAGTATAACTAGGATTTTGTAACCGCGAGTTGCGGCGAGAAATCCATATGCAAACCAAACAATCACTCTGTGTTGAGGGAGGGGGTTGGGTAAGTTTGTGTTTGATGGGTCTCATAAAATTTGTGCTAAAATATATATATACGTTTTTGTATTTTTTTTTATCGTATATAATCCAGATTCCGAATTTTTTTTTTAAATTTTAGTCGTTTTTAACACTTGACAGAATACTTGACGCACATCTATTATGTTCGTGCATAGTTTTGGTCCAACCGTATACTTTTCCATTCATGAATCATGAGGACCAAAACCAAAATTTAGACATACCATACAGACCATCTGTGTGATTCATTCAAATACAAATATAATAAAATAAATATAAATGCCAATGTTATAAATAAATAAAAAACATGAACGAAAATAACAATAATAGATTTGTCGTTTTTTTTCCTTAACATATTCCTAATTCATTTGGAATAGACAACTAATGAAGTATTAGGTGGTCTCACAAGTCACAACTTAATCCTACTGTATGCAAACCTCAGTCCTAAACCGTCAGGATATCCAATCTGAACCAGAAGGTCCAGAACTGTACTGGGACAAGTAAGCTACCGGTTCATAACTGGATACAAAGTCTGGTTCTTGGTTCCAATATTTTCAAATTTTTGGTTCTGGTCCGGTTTTTGAACAACTTTAAACCCCTTAGTGGCCATGCTTGCAATGGACTTTATGGGCTATCTGAATTTTGAGCATATAAATGTACACCAAATTCAAAGAACAAAAAAGAAAAGTACACAACAAGAAAATACGCCAAGTGCCAACGAGCTGGTGGTGGAGTGGTAAAAGAGACCTGGTGTTCCAAGTGACCCAGGTTCAATTCCTGCTTCCCCCATTAGTTTCGGCGGCATTGAGTGATGATGGGAGACTAAGCGAATAGGTGGTGATCGCTAGTTCGATCCTTAAACTGAACGGGTTTTACCTCACTGCACGGTCGTGCCTTCGGGCGAGTGTTCATGGGCTTTCGGCCTTAGGTGAGGGTTTTCCCCGGTTCGACGGTAGATGTATCCCAATGTGGTTATTTTCGCCAGTAGCTCATTTGGAGAATTCGTTGACCTTCAAAAAAAAGTGCGCCAAGTGGCCTTTGAGGCTTTGACCCAATGGCATTGGTGAATTACACTCGATAAAGTGGTAAGGGTTCAAACCCCATTATGGGTATTTAGGTGGTGAAGAATTAGGGAGTGTCTTGCCCGTAAGAAGAAAGAACAAAGGTTAATACTTAATCAGCTGTACCCATACAAAAGGTGAAGGCTTAAAAGTTGAAAATATCTGTATACATGTAAACTGAAAGGATCTAGCAAAAGTCTTCATTTATTAGCTGTACAAAATGTGGTTCTAAAAGGCTCTGATGTTGTACTTATGATTGTGAGATTGATTAGAACAATGAGAACCAAATCTTGAAATCAGATTAACTAATTTACTGCAACTAATACCATCATGATTGTCCTGAAAAAGCCCATATAGTTACTTTTTTAAAGTAAATAACCAATTGTAAGTGTTCAGATGAAAAGATACAACAACCGTACCCAGTATAATCCCACCTATAGCCAAGCTATTGGTAGGTCTGAGGAGGGTGAGATGTAGGCAAGCCTTACCTCTATCCCAGTGGATAGATAGGCCGCTTTCAGTGAGACCCCAGCTCCTAAACCAAAACCAGATATAAGAGTCAAATAAACATACAAAAAGTACAACAACCACCATACCCAGTAAATCCCACAAATAGCAAAGCTACTTATAGGTCTGAGAAGGGTGGGATGTAGACAGACCTTGCCTCTATCCCTAGGGATAGAGAGGCTGCTTCTAGGGAGACCCTCGACTCCAAAACGAATAGCATACCAACATACCAAGTCAAAATATAGAAAAAAAAAAGTCACCAATACCAAGAAAGTGATCAGAGTGACACAACATCAATTGGGCATAAACACAATTAGGCAGTCGCCGGGTAAAGATGAAGTGTATGTATAACTATCAACTTGTTTTGATGGTGAAACAAGTTGTTTCCATAAGCAATTTAAAATTGTTTATCTCAAACTGATTATATTTATTTTTATAACTGTGACAACCCGTTACCAGAACACTCACAAAGCCCGATAATACCCAGCTAACTAATGGGACCAGATAAAACGCAACTTGTTCCAAACCGATCATTCTTGGAGGATTTAACATCTGTTTCTGACTCCATGACCTAAAATTTCAGACATAGACGATAGTAAGGTAGACGATAATATTATTGATAATGATTATAAGCATAAACTATTTGGAACTAAAATATGACATGTTACTTACAGTTCAGTTGTAAAAATAACTAAAATCAGTCGCAGTCGGTCTATTTACACAAAATTGTAGCCCAAAAATAAAACTTTTATCAATCTTTGAGCAAGTTGTATTCCATTTCGCAATCTTCATGGCAGATAATGGTCAAACTTTTGACTTTACACCCGAGTCTAACTCACATGCAAAAGCCAAAGTTGACCGGAGTGCTTTCTGTGATGTACTTGACATGAATGATATCATCGGCATTGGTTTTTTTGAAGAACTCGGTCCATCTGTTGAACGGTCAACTTTGACTTCGTTCACCACATTTGTCGTTGAACCAGGCCTTAAACCCTCACCTACTACATTACTTAACCGAGACTTTTCAACTCTGTTGCTAATTCTTAAAGAATATCCACCATTTGAGTAATCCAAACCAGGTTTTTTACCAAACGACAGAAAGTTAATACCACGCGGAACTACAGTGGGCGTTTTGGTAATTTCTTCAGAATCATGTAGTAGTACCACTGGGGGCACTTTCGTTTTTTCTTCAGAATCTTGGAGCAGCGGGGGTGTTTTGGTAATTTCCTTGACCTCAGAATCTACCTTAGGAGCCAGGCGGGATTCTAGTGTTAACTTTTCTTGTGAAAGAAAGCTTATACCTTTCGGTGGTCGGGATACTAGTGGCAACTTTTCTTGTGAAAGAAAGTTTATACCTTTTGGTGGGTGGGTAGATTTTGGTGTAATATCAACAAATTTGGGTACCGGACAAGATTTTGTTTCTACTTTTTTAGAACCGGAATTTGAAGGAGGTTTTTGTTCGGGCTTTGACTCATTTAAGGAGTCTTCACTCGGCTGTATCTGAAAATAATGATAAAAAGATAATTAACTTCGTATACATCCTTCTGAAAGGTCAGAATTTTATATACATATCCTTCTAAATTTCATTACATCATATTTGGTATTTACACTTCTAAAACACAAGTATCATATCTACTAATTTCACAGTGGATAAAATATACTTATAACTTTATTTTTTATAGAGTAAAAGGCCATTTTTGTCCCTGAGGTTTGGCCAGTTTTGCGACTTTCGTGTAAAGGTTCGTTTTTCCGCATCTTGATCCAAAAGGTTTGAAATCTTGCCATTTTCATATGGCTCGTTAACTCCATTCATTTTTCTCCGTTAAGTCAGGGGTATTTCTGTCTTTTTTGTTAACTTAAAGAGCAATTCGGTCTTTTTCACTTCATGTAAAAAGACCGAATACCCCTGAAAAAGACCGAATTGCCTTTTAAGTTAACAAAAAAGACGGAAATACCCCTGGCTTAACGGAGAAAAATGGATGGAGTTAATGAGCCATATGAAAATGGCAAGATTTCAAACCTTTTGGATCCAGATGTGGAAAAAAGAACCTTTACACGAAAGTCGCAAAACTGGCCAAACATCAGGGACAAAAAAAGGCATTTTACTCTTTTTTATAATTGCATAAAGAGATAAGAAAACAACGTTATTACTATGGATCATTTCAGATTCTCAGCATAAGATGTTCTCCTTGTTATTCAATGACACAAATTGTTACACATAACTAACTTCTATTTTGATTTCTATAGAATGGATCATATGATAATCTTAGTGTTTTGAAAAAGCTAAATAAGATATTTCATAATTTAGAAGGATATATCTGTAATATTTAAAGAAAAAATAAGGAGTTTGACTTCTAGTAGATGATAAGTACAAATGATGTAAATAATACCTCGTGAGAAAACATACAATCTGAACCTCGATTGCAAGAACCCGTTGTTTGATAATTATTGCAGGGATATTTGGATAGTTCGTGATCGAATGGACAATCATCACCTTTCATACAAGCGTGACGTGCAAAATGACAACATGGCTGCAAATTCAGTAAACATTAATCACAAAAACAATAACCCAAATTGACCAATTAATAATAAATGGATCAAAAACCGAATCACATACCTTGGATTTTGTTAAAGGGGTGGTATCATGAGAGAATTTACACTTCTCACCCTGTCATATATGAATAGATTTGTACTGTTAAATTAGTACCAAGAAATAAACTTCAATAATGAAAATAAGAAAGAAAAAGATAATGAAATTATAAGATAAGTAGATAACCTCATGGCATCTTCCATTCATATAGTGACGACAATATGTTATTTTTTTCTCTTTAACCACTGGTTGAAGTTTCAACCTCTTGACACCAAGTTTTAACCTCTTTTCAGCTCGTTTAATTCTATCCTTGATCTGTAAAACGTTATAATGATGACGGGATTGTTGGAGTATTTCATATAATGGATTAACTGATAAAACTAACCAGCAACACTATAGCATATGTGAATCTATTAAGTTAATTTTAAAATACAATTCAATATGTTCAAATAGGTAAATAAAAGGTGAACCTTTTTCTTTGCTTTTCTTTCCTTGGTCACAACCCGCTTCTTTTTCTTCTCGTTACAGGCATCCTGTTTAAGAAAAAAAACCCAGCTACTAAATCGATGACAACCAATAAATAACATCAAAATGCAAATGGAGATGATTCAAGTCGTAATTTAAAAAAAATAGTACCTTGTTTACAGAAGCAACAACTTCTTGAGAGGCATTTTGGAGGTGTTCACCAAACAATGTTATATTTTCAGGACAGATTGTCGGGTCAACAGACTTCTTTGACTTTTTGTTTCTTCTTTCTTCTTGCATGCACAATCCCTGCCTCTTTTTATTATTCTGGGCACCACTGTCCTGTTATACATGGATATAGGAGCCAAAAGTAACCATGTCAAACAGGGTATCAACTATCAAGTAATCATGTAATTTTGTTTTAATAAAAACATTGTTGTTCAGCATAGTTGTGAATAGCGATCGCTATAGCGCGCTACGTAGCGTATAAGTCTAGTGTCGCTATTAGGGTTGTAGCGATGGATAGCGAGAATGGCGGCACTTAATTTTTTTTTTTTTTTAATATAAGTAGCAATTAAATATAGCTATAAAATAGCTAGATTTTAGGTTTTGTTAAATATACATGTAAAATAGCATATATACCAGGGTATTTTGATATAATATACATAAAAATATTCTTTTTCTAGTATAAAATAGCCGCCCGCTATTTATCGCTATTCGCTATGTAGCATATAGGTACCTTATCGCTATTTGTCGTTATTTGCCATTAACAGCTAATAATGAAAAAAAAGTGTGAAGAATGAAGGGTTCTGTTGAATATACACTTTTTTCACAATTTGCCCAAATAGATTCTTGCAATTTGCAAACTAGTGATTTTTAGCTTTTTGTTCAAGAGACGTTGCCAAATTTACACAGAATGCAAAGGAAAATGATTTAGCAAGTTGAATGCAGTTACTATTGTTTTTCTTCACTAATATTACTTACTACGGTTATAGACGTATTAGAATCTTGACAAAGGGTATCTGTTTGCAGTTTACGGTCTCTTTATTCTTCATTTCTGATCTTTAGAATAAAAGTGATCGTTATAACTTGAAGAATTAAAAGTAGTTTTGCATAGCCAGGTATAGAGTTACTTTACAATGCTCATTTATTCAATTAAACATTTTACAATAAGAGGTGTGTGGATGTATGGTTTGAAACAGTGTAAGTCGAAAGGTTGAAAGAAGTGTTGCAAAAATCGGGATAAATCGGCGATTAGTCGTTAGTCAGTCGGCCACTAGTTAATTTTTAGGTAATCGTTGAATTAATCGCTAGTCAGCCGAAAATCGGCCCTAGTCGGCCAGAATTAGACAATTCCGATCAGATTCCAACCAGATTCCGGCCAAAACCTGTGAATTCTGGCGATTAATGCTGTATACTTAAGAAAATGGGTAGATGAGGGGTTAAAACCTGTCTACCTAAAAAAAATACATATAAAAATGTGTATATATATGTATAAAACTAAAAATTACATATAAAAATCCCAATCCGATTAATCACGACTAATCCCGACTAATCGCTAATCGGTACCCCACCGGCTGACTAGTGCCTAGCGATTCTTACAACCATGGCTGAAAGTCACCCAAAGTAATTCTCTAACTCATAATTAAAAAAAAACCCGAATTTTTATTAAAACAATATGAATTTTTGTAATCAAACTTTGCACGCTAATTATTTATATAATATAGATAAAGATTTTGGAGAAAGGTGTTCCCGCTCAATGCAACCAACCCAAGCCATACCACATATTCTGACCCAGTGCACAACCATCCATATTCTCATCGCTATGTGATCGGTTGAGAACTCGAGTAAAATTGTTAAAAGAACGCTAACCTTCACCAGGTGTACTTGATCCTGATTCTTGGTTGCATTGACTTTTAAAGTTGCTTGCTTTGCAGACTCGTGGGATTTCGCATGAACAGCTATTTCAGAATAATCCACCAAATTTCTTGTGGCTTTATTTACTACTCCCGCCGCATCTATACCACCATCTTTAACTGCTTCTGTAAATAACGGGATTATATTACTGTCATCTTTAAGTCCTGTTTTGGTGCATATAGAATCTCGAGGCTCGGGATTAGTCTCAGTCTCGCCTACAGATTTTGTATCGATTTCGGGCATGACATCCATAAAATCTCCAGCAATTTCTCCTTCTTCAGCATCTTCATTTGTGGGTAAATAAGGAGATAAACAAATCATATCATAATTATCATGACTTTTTATATCAACGTTGACTGAAGGATTGGTGTTGACTTTTTGAGAAAGGTCCTCCTTTTCTCCTGATATGTTAGGATCATGTTTAGGTGATTCCACGTGTTTATTATATAAACCATCTTTTTGGGTATCCAAAACCACTTGGGTTTCATCCATAGACGTTTGTTCTTGAAATAGGGACTCATTAGGTATGCTACCAGTGCAATCATCGGTTCTTATGGGCTTATCTACATGAAAAAAAAGTATATGTAACATCAAACGAGAAAGTTATTAGCTTCTTGAATGATTGCACCTGACAATATTAGAGGTAGGCCTGTAAATGAACCGAAAGTTCATGAATTGTTCGTAAACATGTTCGGCGGGAAGTTCGTTTATTTAATAAACGGACGAACATGAACACACGCTTTCTTCGTCCGTTTATGTTCGTTCATTTATTTACAAGTGGTTATGTTTGTTCGTTTATGTTCATTTCAATTTAAATTCATAAGTAGTAATATTTATATAAACATTAAACATAAAAGGAACTTTCTAACTACTTATATAAATATGTCTAATTGGTAATTGGGCTTTATAGTAATAAAAATGGGTTTTCCAATGGAATTTTTCGTAATTAATCACTAATTTATATAAAATGTTTCTTCAATCATGTTCATTTGTGTTGTTTATTGTTTGTTAAATTATGTTCGTTTAAGTCTATTTGTTTGTTTATGTTCGTGAATTGTCCGTTTAGGCTTTAAACGAACGAACATAAACGAACACGAACATGGCCATTTTCTTAATAAACAAACATGAACAAAAAAAATTTCATGTTCGTGTTTGGTTAAAGTTAAATGAACAAACACGAACATGCCTCTGTCCGTGTTCAGGTCCAAGATTTTGAAACCGATGACGCACTAGAATAACAAAATTCTACGTTCCTCTATTTTAATTTACAATGCATAAAAATTCCATGGTCAAAACGGGTGAAGCGTAGTGTTCTTTTTTGCATTCATTTTTCCACAGTAGGTCCAATACCACTCAACTTCAGAAAACACAGTGTTCTTTTAAGCATTTGCAAGATCGAAACATGTTTGGCATGGTTGTTGTGAGGGATGAAAAAGGCATAAACTTAGAGCACATATTATATCTAGCCCCCCGATGTTAAAATTAGTGCACTTTCACTTTTGCCCCTCGATGGCCCACACACATGTATATTATATGCGCATACCGCAAGTGGGGCGTTAGCATAATCTTCCAAACATATTTTGTCATAATGGTATCCCTAAACTAATTATGTAAGGTTCTAAACTTAAAGAATTGATCAGAAACTCACAGTAGATCTTACAAGTGAGAAACAGAAAACATACATTAGAAACCTAAACACTTAATTATGATTTTATACACCCCAATGAGAAAAGGCAGAAAAATTAAGGTAATTTATCATCACTTTATATCATTGAAAAAATAATTACCCACCCTAAAACTATTTAATTGACATAAGAGGCTTAAACCCTAGCTAAAGAAGTGATGTAAAGTAAAGAAAGAAAAGCTAATTATAGATAAAAGAAGTAGAAACCTGAATATGAATTCTGAATGAGAGGATCAGAGCAGAGTGAGAGGATATGAAGAAGGGTATCCACAGTCCGGCTCCTAAGAGGCCGTTTCCTGCAAATCGGAGTCTCTCTTACGCTTTGGGTTTCTGATTTTTCCATCTCAGAGGACCGTCGGCGAGTTTTCTTAACTATCTTTCTTTCTTTCTTTTAACCAGTCTCCCCTCGTCTTTTAGAACAAATTACACCCCAAGGCTAAGGTGTTGTTTGTTTTTTCAGAGGTAAAACGTCTGCAGTCTGCGGACCACATCTGTAGACATCTGCAGCTGAAGAGGTTGACCAAACCTCTGCAGTCTGCAAGAAGAAGACTGTTTGTTTTTTAACTTCTGCAAGCTGCTGAAATAAACTGAAATATAAATAAACTGATTTTATTTAACTTAAAAGAATTTTTTAACATTCAAACATAAATAATAGTTATACAATACTGAAATAATATTTATAAAAAACATAAATAATAGTTATAAATCATAGTTGATAGAGACCACACCTATCACAATGAACATTATAACAAATTAAGAAGTAGGCAACAAATAATTCCGGATGTAAAATGCAAATATTATATTGCTTGATACTCAATAAATTAAGCAATCAACACTACATCAGATTCTATATGTTGTATAACCTTTTCAACAAACTACAATCAAACTAATAAATGAAACTATCAACATACGGAACTGTTGTACTTTCGGTTCTATTGGACAGAATGAAATGGAAACGCAGTGAGTTTGAGGATGAAATATTTGTGTGTTAGAAAACCCAATTTCTGAGCAGATGTGGTGAATCTTATCTCCCGTTTCGACATTGCAGCCCTACTGTTTGTCTGGTGATGTTTTCTTTATCCAAAGTCCAAACGAACCGTAGAATTATCTTATTTCTAACGTTTCAATTGAATCCTAAACTACCTATCCATTACACACAGTGATGATTATTGGATTATCATCATACATAAATATAAGAATTCAACTATCACATCTTGTTCATCGTATAGTAGAATCACAGGACAAGGATAAGTAAAGGTACTGCAAGTTTACAAAAATTATTAGAAATTGGAATAATCGGGTTTGAAAGCCAACAAATAAACAAGCAGATTTAGGGTTACAAATTTACCAACAGCACCTTAAATCCTCAACAACAAACTAAAAACTACTCAAAATTAGGGTTTGCAAGCGAATTTAGGGAATTAGGGTTTACCAGAGCTTGTCTGAGTGGTCGGAGGAGGAACACCGCCGGAGCCGGAGTAACCGTTCGACGGCTTGAGATGCGAATCTGCTGCAACGATGGGCGATGAGGTGTCGGCACTGCTGATCTCGTTCTGTGGGGAAAAAGATGCAGGTGTCAGCCGTGGGAAGAAGATGCAGGTGTCGGCCGTGGAAAATCGATGGAGGTGTCGGCTGTGGAGAATCGATGGAGGTGACGGTTGTGGAGAACCGATGGAGCGTTGCTGTGGAGAAGATGGAGCGTCGCTGTGGAGAAGAGGATAGATGTGTTGCAGAGTTTAGAAGAGGTCAGGTTTGTTTGAGGAAGATGTTTGGAAGAGGTTTTTTAAGGAAATCACTTCCAAAAAAACAAATAAGCTGCAGACTCAAACGTCTGTGCGTGTGTGGTCTACGTGAGGCAGACATAAGAGGTTTTGAAGTGCTTTTCACAAAAAGCAAACACCCCCTAAGGCTAGGCTATTTGCATTTATTTATTACTAGTTTAAGAGGTTATTACTAGTTTAAGAGGGTGTTTGGGTTAGCTTATTTTGGAGCAACTTATTAATTATTGATCTATAAAACTTAATAAGTTGTTTTTTTGATAAAAACCAAAGAGAAATACAGATAAACTGAATTCACTTCTTGATTCTATTCAACATTACAATATATAGATAAACATAACTATAAACCCTAAAGCCAATAAGTAATAGGGTGGTCCTAAAATGTCTGGTTTATAACACTCCCCCTCAGACATTTAGAATTATACACAGTTTAACAACATACTGCAGGATGATGTTAAATAGGTACTTCAGGACCTGAATAAATAAACTGATACTACTGGATCAACTATGCTGCCTCATTAAAAGCCTTACTAAGAAACCCCAGTGGGACAAAACTTAGTTAAGAGAAAAAGAGTACAGCGTGTATAATTATCCCCCTGAATTCAACAAACATATTTCAATCTACGAAGACCGATTTTGTGTGATAGCTGCTCGAAACCGCTTCTAGGTAAAGATTTCGTGAACAGGTCAGCTAGATTTTCACTTGACTTAATCTGGCGAACATCAATTTCCCCTTCTTTTGCAAGTCATATGTTGAGAAAAATTTTGGTGAGATGTGCTTTGTTCGATCACCCTTGATATAACCTTCTCTGATCTGAGCTATGCAAGCAGCATTTCTCCATAAATAATTGTCGGCTTCTTCTTGATCTGTTTTAATCCGCATGCTTCTTGTATGTGATTAATCATTGATCTCAACCACACGCATTCTCGACCAGCATCATATAGTGCTATCAATTCGGCATAATTTGATGATGTTGCTGTAAGTGTTTGCTTAGTTGACTTCCAAGAAATTGTTGTGCCGCCGTATGTGAATACATAACCTGTCTGAGATTTTGCTTTGTGAGGATCTGATAGATATCCGGCATCAGCATACCCAACAAGCTGGGACTTTTGATATTTCTAATAGAAAAGACCTAAGTCTTGTGTCCCGCAAATATACCGGAATATATGTTTTACACCATTCTAATGTCTACATGTTGGATTCGAACTGTATCTCGCTAGTACATGTACTGTAAATGCAATGTCAGGTCTTGTGTTATTTGCGATATACATAAGGGCACCAATCGCGCTTAAGTACGGTACTTCTGGACCAAGTACTTCTTCGCCTTCTTCTTGAGGGCGATAAGGATCCTTGTGTGGATCTAGCGGTCGGACAACCGTAGGTACACTAAACGGATGTGCTTTATCCATATTGAAACGTGCTAACATCTTCTGGATGTAGTTTGATTGATAGAAAAATGTGTGACAACCCTCATAATTCCATGTATCCGTACAATTTATTAATAATAATTAAAGTGCTTGATGACTGTGCTGAATCATTTAACTGCTTTCTGATTTCTGTGTTATACTTACATGTGCTTGTTAACATACTAGTAGTGTACAGAAAAGTTACTAAATAGTCCTGTGTGCTTTCCTGAGTGTTGAAAAATAAAAATGTCACTGAAAATATTATAAAAGACACCTTACGGATTAATTAAGCACTTTAACGGAACAACACCCAACCGGACTTTACCCGGAACACAAAAATATTGTCAAACACATTGTTTTTATTTTTCTGAGCTAGTTATGGTCCCCGAACACCCTAACACACTATATAATATATAACACACCATAAACCACTAACTTAATACTTGAATTCAAACTAGATGAGTAACTAAACAATTGAAACCCAATCCTATACCCCCCCCCCTTGGAGCCGGTTACCATGGGTGTCCCCACCCATGGATTTGTTTAATATTCTAAGTGATTATGTTGGAGATTAAGAAACACATTGCACAAAGGATAAAGGGTGACATTGGTTTATAAAAAGGCACAAGGGATCACACATTTCTTCATCACTTACAATCAACAAACTCCACTCTCTCTCTCCCTCCATAGAAGCTCGGCCGAACACCCCTCTTGCTACATCCACCATTTTCGATTTTTGTTCAATCCTTCCAAGTGTGTCTCAAGGTGTAAGAAGGTGAACAACGAAGCTTGGTGCTCTTGGAAGTTGAAGGACCTTCTCTATTCGCTATTAACCACCACATTTCTTCACTTGAACTTCCCTAGCCTTGAGCTAGTGGTAAGAACTCGGATCCTTGCATTTTACATGTTATTTAAGTGGTTAATGATGTGTAGTGATCAAAATGATAAGAACTTTAATGAATCTTATGAAGAAGTCTTGAACATAAACTAACCTAGTAATAAAGTATGGTTAAAAGATGAAGAAATCATGATATTCTTGTGTTGTTATGCTTGTTGGTTATTGTTTACTCATGTAGTTGATATGGATCATCATATGATCTTGCTAGATCATGATTAAAAACATGATCTAGCAAGATGAGAAAGTTAGAAATATGTAGGATGATGGAATCATCCACACATAAACTATGAACTTGAATAAATAAATGTTTTCTTGAAAAATAAAGATCAAAGTAGGTTACAATCTTGTAGATCTAAAGATCCATGAGTGGTTTCTCAAAAGAACCAAGTGAAAAAAAAAATATAAGTTTCATTAAATATTGGACCTTACAAAAACTAATCACATTTTTGGTGGATAAACAAGTGTAGAAACACTTGTGTAACTAGAAACTTTCATGAAGAAATATTTTTAGAAAATATGGTGGAAGTTGTAAACACTTAAAGTCTTTAAAAATAAAGTTTTTAAAGAACTAATCACATTTTAAAAGGTAACAAGACTTACTAAGTATGCTAGTAAGTTACTACATATTTTTATAAGTTTTCAAGTTCATGAGTTTATAGTTTATGCTTGTTTTTGACAAGTTTGGTTAGTGGAGATTGTATATTGTTGATTGAGAATTGTTTGAATGAATTTTTGAAAAGAAAATGATATGCTAGTAAGCATGGACACCTCCATTTACAAAGGAAACTCTGGCGAAATTTTCTAAAAATTCCAACACTTAGAAAATATTTGTTCTAAACAAGCGTTACAAATATATTTTATAACTTGTGTTTCGAATATAAACTTCGCCATAATTTTTGTAACAAAACACCAAGTATCGGAGGTTGACTTTCGTAAATAAAACTTAATAAACATATATTTAAAATATATATTGTATACTAAAACTCTTGTGTGAATATTGTTTATTTTACCGTTATATTATTTTAGGGTAAAATAATATATAACTTAACAAAGTGCGTTGACGTTTAAATTGTGTGATATGTGATAAAAGTAATGGGTAGATAAACTATACGTGTTGTGCATGAGAAATTGATTGTTATCTGTACCTTATTAGGACGTGCTTGATTTCCTGATTATTAGAGTAACTAATCTAACCGAGCAAACCGAGGTGAGTTCACACTTTTCTATAAAGCATGGAAATTCCCGATGGGAATGGGAATGGGTTCAGGAATAGGGATTCCTCGTCCTTGGGACGTGTTCAGGAATGAGAATTCCTCATCCTGCTGGGATGGAATTAGACTTGCTAGACTAGAACTCTATCAGCGAAGTCCCTCCCTTTATATCGACTTAATCGTCGAGGCTATGGCGAGCGAGTCATTAGTTAATAGCGCTATTAGGTTTAACAAACCTCACCCCGGGCCAGTCGGACGGGCGTGTACTAATGGACTATGGCACGTCGGTGATGATAGACACCGACGCTAGGGCACAAGTAATTTCCGTTAGTAGTCGATATGATAAACGAGTCTGGTAGTTTAAATAATGGGGTAGTGTCACGGCCCCCGACCCGGTTTGACCCGTTTCAGGAGCCGCGGGACAGAAATTCCGTGGTATTTATTTAATTGAGTTTAACAGCGGAAGTTTAACATCAGGATCGTTTAAAGCTAAATTTTCCCGATTTATTTTATTTCACAATTCGGGATAAAATCCCGATAATTTACAATAGTATGTTTTTACTATGAAATAGTGATATTACAAAATTTATTTCTTTATTTTATAATGAACCACTATCTTAAGCTTGAAATGCTCCCCAGCACTTTTCCTGAATTACAACAGATCACCTGAAACATGTTTGAAAAAGGTTTTGTCAGCGGGAAATACTGAGTGAATCATTCTATTTACTAAAATGACACATTTGTTATAATTTACAGTATTAAGGAAGATTACAATGTTTCTGATATCAAACCAATTACCCACAGTACTTTGTCACTCGACCCATTGGCCCTTCCGTCCAATGGTGTCTGTGACTATGGTCATATCACCCATTGGCTGCCCCAATGGTGAAGATTATCAAGTAATGTATACAAAACCCCACATACCGGCTGTAATATGGTGATTACATAAACTTAATCCCTGTAATTATAACTTTGAAATAAATAGGGTTTTGTGAATAGGTTTGATAAAAAGAGAATGACTCACATTGCTGATTTAATACGGACAGAGTCTAGTCTATGAATTAGCCTGGTTAACCTAATTTAGATAACAATACACACAAAACTGGGTTAGTAATCAATACAGCATTTACGAAAATTCACGAGATCAACCATCACAACGAGTGACAAAGTGCTATGCTTAACATCTGTCGAATTAACGACTAATGACAAAGCATCACCCTAATGTGGGAAGCACTTAAACACCCGTTGAGTACATTGATCGATCGGAAAATGAATCGTAGCAGCGATCGTGCTAATACCCTGTTTTGCGGCAGAATTTCGAGACCCGTGTGTGTTGTCAGACTATTTTCACTATAACTTCGTGTACTAAAGGAATTTAAACGTCAAATCAACGCAGAAGTTCCAGTCCCACTGTCCTCTATTTATAGGGGATTTTTGACCCTTACGCGGCCCGCGTGAGTTTTAAGTTAATCCTTACGCGGCCCGCGTAAGACCTACTTTTAGGCCTATGTTGCCACGGTTGGGACTAGCTTAGCTGAGTTGACAGTTTTCGTAAATTCGGTTTCTACAGCTCACAATTTGGATAATCGTTACTTAGGGTATTACCCCCCCTGAGTTTTAGGGGCCCTAATCCTGATTCTGGAAATTATGAAAATTTTAGGGTTTGTTCAGAATCACTTGGGTGTCTCAATTAGGGTTTCCTATTGGACTAATTAATTTAATAATTATGACTTTTGATGAGAGTTGTTACATTCTCCCCACCTTAATAAAAATCTCGTCCTCGAGATTTATTGGAATAATTGAGGATATTTTATCTTCATTTCTGATTCCAGCTCCCAAGTGTATTCAGGTCCTCTCCTTGAATCCCACTTTACTTTAACTAGCACTAGTCGTTTGTGCTTGAGAAACTTCACTTTTCTGTCTTCTATCTGAAGAGGTTTCTCCACAAATTTTAACTTTTCGTTTACCTCTATGTCTTGAAGAGGTACTACCAGAGATTCATCTGCTAAACATTTCTTGAGATTGGATACATGAAATACATCATGTACTCCAGTTAATTCTTCTGGTAGCTGTAAACGATAAGCTACTGGTCCTATACGTTGGATCACTGGAAATGGTCCTACGTATCTTGGACTTAGCTTTCCTTTCTTACCGAATCTAACAACTCCTTTCCAATGAGAAACTTTCAATAGTACTCTGTCTCCAACTTGGAATTCTAACGGCTTGCTTCTATTGTCTGCATAACTTTTCTGGCGATCTCTAGCCATCTTCAGTCTTTCTTTGATTTGCGTAATCTTATCAGTCGTCTCTTGTACTATTTCAGGACCTGATAATTGACTTTCTCCTATTTCTGCCCAACAAACTGGAGTTCTACACTTTCTTCCATATAATGCTTCAAATGGGGCAGTATCAATGCTTGAGTGATAACTATTGTTATAGGAGAATTCAATTAATGGTAAATGATCATCCCAACTTCCACCAAAATCTATTACACATGCTCGGAGCATGTCTTCTAGAGTTTGGATTGTCCTTTCACTTTGTCCATCTGTTTGGGGATGATATGCAGTGCTTAGGTTTAGTCGAGTTCCCATAGCTTGCTGAAAACTTTTCCAGAAATGGGAAGTAAAACGACTATCCCTATCCGAAACAATGGAGAGTGGAACTCCATGTAAGGATACAACTTCATCTACATACAATTTAGCCAGTCTTTCCATGCTAAAGGTTTCTTTCATTGGTAAAAAGTGAGCTGATTTGGTTAATCGATCCACAATTACCCAAATCGCATCATTACCTTTTCTGGTTTTGGGTAACTTAGTAACAAAATCCATTGTTATAAGTTCCCATTTCCATACTGGCATTTCTAATTGTTGTAGTAACCCTGAAGGTTTCTGATGTTCTGCTTTAACTTGTGAACAAGTAAGACATTTAGAAACATAGCTGGCTATGTCCTTTTTCATTCCTATCCACCAAAAGTTCTTTCTTAAATCTTGATACATTTTATTGTTTCCTGGATGCATAGTGTACCTAGATTTATGAGCTTCTTCTAAAATCTTAGGTCTTAAGTCTCCCTGCTTAGGTACCCAAATTCTACTTTTGTGGAATCTCCAAATTCCATCTGCTCCTTGTTCTAATTCCTTGATTCGTCCTTTCATTCCTTCAGCATCATCCTTGATTGCTGTAGTTTGGACATTCTTCAATTGTTCCATTAAATCTATTTGTAGATTTAATCTGAGAGCACGAACCCGTCGTTGTTTTTCATAATACTTACGACTTAAGGCATCTGCAACTACATTCGCCTTTCCTTCATGATACTGAATATCACAGTCGTAGTCACTTAGGATTTCCATCCATCTCCTTTGCCTCATGTTTAACTCTTTTTGCCCAAATATATATCTTAAACTTTTATGGTCTGTGTAGACAGTAAATTTACTTCCGTAAAGATAATGTCTCCAAATCTTAAGGGCAAAAATTACGGCTCCTAATTCTAAATCATGAGTCGTATAATTTTCTTCGTGCTTTTTCAATTGCCTTGATGCGTATGCAATTACCTTCTTGCGTTGCATAAGCACACATCCAAATCCTAGTTTTGAAGCATCACAATATACTTCAAAATCTTCAGTTCCTTCTGGTAAGGCTAAGATTGGAGCATGGGTTAATTTCTGTTTCAATATTCTAAAAGCTTCTTCTTGTTTGGGTCCCCATTCAAACTTAGTAGCTTTACAGGTTAGCTTAGTTAATGGTACAGCTATCTTGGAAAAATCCTTAATAAACCGTCTGTAATACCCAGCTAAACCTATAAAACTTCTTATTTCCATTGCTGTTTGTGGAACCTTCCATTTGGTAATTGCTTCTATCTTAGCAGGATCTACATGAATACCTTCGTGATTCACCATGTGTCCTAAAAATTGCACTTCCTTTAGCCAAAATTCGCATTTCGAGAATTTGGCGTACAACTTTTCATTTCTTAACAAAGTTAAAAGTGCATGAAGATGTTCACAATGCTCTGTCTGACTTTTGGAATAAATAAGTATATCGTCTATGAAGACAATTACAAATTTATCCAAATACGGTTTACAGATCCTATTCATCATGTCCATAAATGCTGCAGGTGCATTTGTTAATCTGAAGGGCATGACTGTAAACTCGTAATGACCATACCTAGTTCTGAAAGCAGTCTTAGGTATGTCTTCTTCTTGTACCTTTAATTGATGATATCCGGAGCGTAAATCTATCTTAGAAAAATATCTAGCCCCCTGAAGTTGATAAAAAAGATCATCAATCCTAGGTAATGGGTATCGATTCTTAATTGTGACCTTATTCAATTCTCTATAATCGATACACATTCTCATTGAACCGTCCTTTTTCTTTACAAACAACACTGGCGCTCCCCAAGGAGATGAGCTAGGTTGTATGAACCCTTTACTTAGTAATTCATCTAATTGCTTTTTCAGTTCTAACATTTCTGTGGGTGCTAACCTATAAGGTGTCTTGGCTATCGGTGTATTTCCTGGAATTAGATGAATCCTAAATTCTACTTCCCTATCTGGAGGTAATCCAGGTAAATCTTCTGGAAATACATCAGGATATTCTGAGACTACTGGTATTTCCTTAAGATTTTTACCCTTAGTGCTAATGATTACCGAAATCATATACACTATTCCTTGTTTTCGTTCATAATTAGCAACTTTCATTACTGATATGAACTTCATGGGCTTACGTGGTTTATCTCCTGTAATCCTAATCACTTCTCCGGTGGGTGATTGAATCTCTATGGAATTCTGATCACAAAGGATTCTAGCATGGTTGGCTACTAACCAATCCATTCCTAATACAACATCAAATTCAGCTAAATTCATCGGCAATAGTTTTGCAGAAAATTTATGTCCTAAAAGTTCTATGTTTCCTTCTTGCAAAACTTTATCTATTTTAACTGAATTTCCGTCTGCTGTTTCAACTGTAAAAATCTGCCTAATATTGGTTAAAGGTAAACTAAGAGCTTGGCAAAATGAAGTATTTATAAAACTTTGGTTTGCACCAGAGTCAAATAATACTTTTGCGTACACGTTGTGAACTAAGAACGTACCCGCTATCACATCCGGAATGAGTTCTGCTTCTTGAGTGGTTAGCTGAAATGCCCTGGCATTCTTCTTAGTAGTTCCTTCCGTCGCCTTAGGTTTGTTGTCTACTGGTTTAACCAATTTAGGACATTCTGTTTTATAATGCCCTGCTTCTCCATAGTTAAAACAGATTACTGTTTTCTTTCTGCAGTTTTCTTCACGGTGTCCTATACCCTTGCAAAGGTTGAAGGTTAAATTACATTTTCCGTAATGCTTCCTTTTGCAATTTCTACAGAAAGGTGGATTTGAATATTGCCCTGTTCCTCTTTTCTTGAAATTATTACTATTACCCGCCCGAAATCCTTGGGTAATCTTCTGAGCTAGTTCCTTTTTCCTATCTTCATCTCTTGTGCGTACCAGTTCATCGGTTAGAGTATTAGCTAATTCTACCGCATCATCAATAGTACGAGGTCTCGCAGCTTTAACAATATTGCGGATTTCGCTAATTAGCCCCCAAATATAGCGAGAAATGAGTACCGGTTCTGGCGAAGCCAGTGTTGGTACCACTTTTGCATATTCAAAGAATGTCGAGGTATAACCGCGACAATCCACACCCATCATCCGATGATTTAGAAACTTATTCGCCATCTGTTCCTTTTTATACTCGGGACAGAATTTTCTTTCCACCAAACCCTTAAATTCTTCCCAAGTCATAGCATAAGCTATTATTCTTCCTTTTGATTGTAACACAGTGTTCCACCATTCGAGTGCTCCTTCTTTGAACAGATTGGATGCATACATGACCTGATCATCTTTACCACATTTACTTATTGCAATGACTGCTTCGGTTTTCTCTAACCAACGCAGTGATGCAGTTGCTCCTTCATTGCCTGCAAATTCAGTGGGTTTACAAGCAAGGAATTCTTTGAAAGTGCAACCAGGCGTTGCGGCTTTCATTTTCTTAGGGAGCGGAGCTTGATGTGGTTCCCTATTATGATTAACATGATTATTGCCTCCATTTACACTATTACTGAAGTTATCTTCAGTAATCTGTTTACTAGGGACAATTTGTTGCGGTTCGATTGGATTCTTTATAGCAGGAACGAATGCTGGAATAGCATTGGCTATCCCTTGAGCAACAATGTTTTCGATATCTTGCCGAGTCATATATTGATCTCTTGAATGTTGTTCAGACTGATTAACCTCATTTACTGGTTCATTATCAACGTTTGCCATCTGATAATATATATATAAATTTTATTAGTATCTGCTAAATAACAATTATATACAAACAATCAGAAAATTCTACAATACAGGTATAGTCAAAACAATCGATTTCTCGATTTCATTTTATATCTAGTATAGTATGCATCATTACTCGCAAATATCTTACAGAGTTTTATTCGTTATTTACAGACTAACTTTACTATTACTATTATACAACCACCGTTTTATCATCGTACTATTTCTCGTCACTTGCCGTTCTAAAAACGCAGTTCCCTCTCATCGTACTTCCAGGCAATTTGTCCCCCTATTTCCCTGATTCTACTTCCCGCATCAAACAACTCTTCACCAAAGTGGCGAAGTTCAGCCATGTTTTCATTACTCATGGGTGGATTAGGTAGGGGTTCTGGATCGAATTGTGGAAGAAAAGAGTAAGGATCGTTGACAATATTTTGGAATTGCCAATCGTTTGTCCACCATTCGTCCATTCCTAGTGGTTGGGAGTGGACTATTGGGTCTGGAATTGTTGGTTCCCAATTCATAGGGAGTTGGTTTTCAAGAGAATAATTAAAAATATTATTATTATTAGTATTGACAGGCTGAATAGTTTCACAGCTTGCCAATAGGAAATCTATCTCATCTTGAAAGGTCCTTCCCTGGTTTTGATTGGAGCTCTCGCCGATTTCTATCTGAGTTGGTCTAGAGCCTTGCCCAACTTCCATTACTATTTCTTTAGTACCTTCCTCCATCTGTATTCCTATCTCCTTAACCTCCTCCTTATCTTCAATTTCCATTTCCTGTTGTTTGGAACTTTCTCCGGTTATAATTTCTTTTCCCTTTTTCAAAGGATTGTTTATTTTGGGAAGTTTTGTAGCTGGCTTTTTTCTTCCGGATACGACTCCCCCAAATGTATTTCCTTCTTTTCTTGGGTTTTGGCTTTTTTAAGGGTGGAGCAGTAAATTCTACAGGTTGTTCTATATCAGGAAAATATCCAGTAAATTCTTTGGAAACTTCGATATTCACCGGGTAAAGATTAAGGTTCTGAAAGGCTTCAGATATCCCACTCATGCTGATGTAGCATATATGCAAAATGCATAAAATACTAAGTTAAAATTCATAAATAACCGTTTAATTTATTACATACTGTGTACTAATTTATTACAAAGATAACTGGAAAACACACTTAGGTTTTGAAATTTTATTTATTGCACAGGGTTTCTAGATTGTAAGGGTAAGGTGCTAAAACTTTAAAATATTAAAGATTTATATTTTCTGCTACTGTGGCTAGCATATATAAATTTGCCCATTTCTCATCTAGCTTATCTTCCCAAGGTGATTTATCAATTAATTCCTGAGTTTCCCGTTTAATCTTCTTTTCTCGGATTTTCTCTTTACTTTTCTTAATAATCATCTCCCTCCTTCTAGGAGAAAGTGATTCCTCGTATTGTGCCTTTCGCACAAATATTCCTTCTTTAGGAATTTCAGCCTGATTCGAAGATTTGGTTCGGGAGGAACTTCCCTTCTCATTGGATGATCTATCTAATTTAAGATAGATGCTTGCTAACTTTTGCTTACCCATACTGTAACTAACAAATAATCAGTTAATAACACACATAATCACTTAATAGTAATCAGGAAAAATTAAGTATTTCTAAATACTTAATTAGCTTAACTCAGTGGCTCTGATACCACCTTATTTCTGTCACGGCCCCCGACCCGGTTTGACCCGTTTCAGGAGCCGCGGGACAGAAATTCCGTGGTATTTATTTAATTGAGTTTAACAGCGGAAGTTTAACATCAGGATCGTTTAAAGCTAAATTTTCCCGATTTATTTTATTTCACAATTCGGGATAAAATCCCGATAATTTACAATAGTATGTTTTTACTATGAAATAGTGATAATACAAAATTTATTTCTTTATTTTATAATGAGCCACTATCTTAAGCTTGAAATGCTCCCCAGCACTTTTCCTGAATTACAACAGATCACCTGAAACATGTTTGAAAAAGGTTTTGTCAGCGGGAAATACTGAGTGAATCATTCTATTTACTAAAATGACACATTTGTTATAATTTACAGTATTAAGGAAGATTACAATGTTTCTGATATCAAACCAATTACCCACAGTACTTTGTCACTCGACCCATTGGCCCTTCCGTCCAATGGTGTCTGTGACTATGGTCATATCACCCATTGGCTGCCCCAATGGTGAAGATTATCAAGTAATGTATACAAAAACCCACATACCGGCTGTAATATGGTGATTACATAAACTTAATCCCTGTAATTATAACTTTGAAATAAATAGGGTTTTGTGAATAGGTTTGATAAAAAGAGAATGACTCACATTGCTGATTTAATACGGACAGAGTCTAGTCTATGAATTAGCCTGGTTAACCTAATTTAGATAACAATACACACAAAACTGGGTTAGTAATCAATACAGCATTTACGAAAATTCACGAGATCAACCATCACAACGAGTGACAAAGTGCTATGCTTAACATCTGTCGAATTAACGACTAATGACAAAGCATCACCCTAATGTGGGAAGCACTTAAACACCCGTTGAGTACATTGATCGATCGGAAAATGAATCGTAGCAGCGATCGTGCTAATACCCTGTTTTGCGGCAGAATTTCGAGACCCGTGTGTGTTGTCAGACTATTTTCACTATAACTTCGTGTACGGAAGGAATTTAAACGTCAAATCAACGCAGAAGTTCCAGTCCCACTGTCCTCTATTTATAGGGGATTTTTGACCCTTACGCGGCCCGCGTGAGTTTTAAGTTAACCCTTACGCGGCCCGCGTAAGACCTACTTTTAGGCCTAGGTTGCCACGGTTGGGACTAGCTTAGCTGAGTTGACAGTTTTCGTAAATTCGGTTTCTACAGCTCACAATTTGGATAATCGTTACTTAGGGTATTACCCCCCCTGAGTTTTAGGGGCCCTAATCCTGATTCTGGAAATTATGAAAATTTTAGGGTTTGTTCAGAATCACTTGGGTGTCTCAATTAGGGTTTCCTATTGGACTAATTAATTTAATAATTATGACTTTTGATGAGAGTTGTTACAGGTAGCCCCCACGGCCGAAGTGTCGGGCTGGATAGCCAGGGAAGGTGGACATGGGATGGTTAACTGATAAACGTTTTCGAACTATGGGGTAACCCCCACGGCTGGATAGCTGATTAAGATTAAACTACGTTTTTGGGAAACAACCCTAAAATGGACAACCAACCGTGAACTCACTCAACTTTGTTGTTGACTCGTTGATTGCATGCTTTACAGGTCGCTAGATGCTATGGGGCTTGCACATGGAGGTGGACGTTGTGGGATGCGAACCGTTATGTCCCGTACTCAATAAATAAACTTTATGAACTTATGAAACTTATGTTCTGGGTCTTTAAACTTATGAACTACGAACTTATGTTTTGGTTTAACGTCTTATGCTTCCGCTGTTTAAATTGAACTTGGTTAACTTCCTCTTGGTCACCAATTGTATTGTGGTTAGTTTTATTTACTTAAATACGTTGTTCAATATGATTGGTGGCTCGATCCTGGTCATGTCACGCCTCCAAGCGGTGATACTCCACATGGTGGAAATTGGGGGTGTGACAAAATGTGCCATTGCACAGATACTCAAATTGTAGTCCGATGCATACTTTTGTCATACCAAGATCTTTCATCTCAAATTCCTTCTTTAACAACTGAGCAGCTTTCTCTATCTCTTCAGGAGATCCGATGATGTTGATATCATCAACATAGACTGCTCTTATAGTGAAATTTGAGAGTGTTCTTTTTATAAAAACACATGGACTGGTTACATCAGACCTTCTTTTTCGAGATATTCACTAAAGTCGATTGTACCACATACGACCAGATTGTTTGAGACCATATAAAGATCTCTGAGCTTTATAGAACACATATCTCGAGCTGTTGATTTTAATGTTTCAGACAATTTTAATCCTTTAGGGATTTTCATGTAGATGTCATTTTCAAGTGTCCCGTATAAGTATGCGGTGACGACATCCATTAGTCTCATATGAAGTTCTTCAGAGATTGTGAGCCCGATTAGGAACCTAAGGGTTATCGCATCCACTACAGGGGAATACGTTTCCTCATAATCAACTCCTGGGATTTGGGAAAACCCTTGTGCTACAAGTCGAGCCTTATATCGTACAATCTCATTCTTTTCATTTCTCTTTATTGCAAACACCCATTTATAACCTACTGGTTTGACGTTTATGGGCGTTCGGACTACAGGTCCGAAAACATGTCGCTTTTCGAGCGAATTCAATTTGGCGTTTATGGTTTCTTGCCATCTTGGCCAATCATTTATGTGCATGCATTCTTTTAAAGTTTTAGGTACGTAATCATTTTCATTGGTTACATTTGTTGCTATAGCATATGCGAATATATCATCAACACGTGTTTTATTCTGGTTCCACATTGTACTATCTTGTACATAATTAATAGAGATCTCATTTTCGTTTGGTACCGGTGTTTCTTCTGAAACTTCATTTTCCTCTGGATTCATAATTGTCTCTTCTGGGGCATTTACCTCTACCGGGGTTTCACTTATAATCTTTTGTGGGTTTTCACCAACTGCGTTACTTTGCTATTTTCGTTTCCGTGGGTTTTTATCTTTAGAACTGATTGGTCTCCCACGCTTTCGTTGTATAGTAATCGCTTATGGGATTACTTCAATTCGAGCAGGTGCATTTGATGCTGGTACATGTGAATGCATCTGGTAATTCATTCGCTATTCTTTGCAAATGTATGATCTTTTGGACTTCATATTCACATTGACCACTTCGGGGGTCAAGATTTGATAGCAATGATGCATTCCACGTTATTTCTTGTGTTACCACTCTTTATTTATCCTTATCTCCCCCCCTAAGACTGGGAACATTGTTTCATCAAAATGACAGTCAGCATACCGTGCTGTAAACATGTCTCCCGTCATTGGTTCGAAATATTTAATTATGGACGGGGAGTTAAAACCAATATAGATACCCAGTCTTCTTTGGGGTCCCATTGTAATACGTTGTGGTGGCGGTATTGGTACATATACTGCACAACCAAAAATTCTAAGGTGGGACAAACTTGGTTCTCGACCGGAGACCAGTTGCGATGAGGAGTATTCGTGATCAGCAGTTGGTCTCAATCTAATCAGTGCAGCGGCATGCAAAATAGCATGGCCCCATGCAGAAGATGGTAGTTTCCATCTCATTAAAAGTGGTCTAGCGATTATGTTTAATCAAAGATTCCGCTAAACCGTTTTGTGTGTGAACATGAGGTACTGAATGTTCAACGTTGATCCCGATTGACATACAATAGTCATTAAAAGCTTGAGATGTGAATTCTCCTGCATTATCCATCCGGATGTTTCTAATTTGATTGTCCGGGAAATTAGCTCTCAGTTGTATGATTTTGAGCTAGAAGTCGGGCAAATGCTACATTTCGAGTATCTAAAAGACTCACATGTGACCACCTTGAGGATGCGTCAATTAAGACCAAGAAATAGCAGAATGGTCCACACAGAGGATGAACAGGCCCACAAATATCCCCTTGGATTCTTTCTAAAAATGATGGGGTTTCATGTATCAATTTAGTTTGTGAGGGTCGTGTTATAAGTTTGCCTAGAGAGCATGCTGCACATGATAAGTCTTGTGGTAGCAAAACTTTTAAGTTTTTAAGAGGGTGCCCGGTTGCACTTTTGATTATTCGTCTCATCATTATGCTACCAGGGTGACCTAGACGGTCATGCCATATATTAAATGTGTCTTTATCTAATAGCTTTTGGTTACTCATCATGTATGATTTGATAGGATTGATATTACTCATCACAATGGTTTGTTGGCCATTTTTGTTTGAAGTAATTTGAAGATATTCAATTTTATTTTCAGATATTGTTTTTAGGTTGTAACCGTTTTTTCGAATATCTTTAAAGCTAAGTAAATTTCTTCTGGATTTACTAGAATATAATGCATTATCAATAGTTAATTGGGTACCCGAAGACAATGTTATGTGTGCTCTGCCGGAGCCTTCCATAAGGTTATTGACACCAGATATAGTACCAATCGGTATCTTTGCTGGAGACAACTTAGAGAAAAAATTCATATCTTTGAGAATAGTGTTAGTACTACCGCTATCTACCAGACATTCGTCACCAATAATAGCTCTACTTGAGCTAGTATACATATTTATTTTCAATGAAATCACATGCATCCAAATGAACGTCTGGTATCGTGGTTGGAGGTGCATCCTCAATCCAATTAGTTTCAGCATTCTTTCCTTTTTTTCATCATGCGTTGATATGCCTTAACGAGGTGTTTAGGGGTGCGACATGTGCGGGACCAATGATTTGACATCCCACATTTATAACAAATGTTGCTTTGGTTCCCGCTACTTTTCCCTTTTGAAGGTCGCCCCGTATTATGTCGACTTGATTCACCACCGCTATTTTTAGTGTTCTTGGACTCCCGATGCCATGTATATCCCCGTCCTCGACCATGACCACGACCTCTACTGGGGCCGCGGCCTCTACGTCTACCTCATCCGCTTTGATAATTAGCCACATTCGCTTCAGGGAATGGGCTTGCACCTGCGGGTTGCAATTGATGGTTTTGTAGTAGGAGCTTGTTGTTTTGCTCCGCGACCAGAAGACATGATATCAATTCAGAATATTTAGTAAATTTACATTCTCGGTATAGCTGTGACAGGAGCATGTTTGAGGCATGGAACGTTGAGAAAGTTTTTTTTCAAGCATGTCTTCATCGGTAATTTTCTCACCACATAATTTTAACTCAGATGTAATGCGGAACAAGGCAGAATTATACTCACTGACAGTCTTAAAATCCTGTAGACATAAATGAAGCCATTCATAGCGGGCTTTGGGGAGTAAGACCAACTTCTGGTGGTCGAAGCGTTCTTTGATGTTTGTCTATAATTCAAGAGGGTCCTCAACAGTTAGATATTCACGCTTTAGATCTTCGTGAAGATGATGATAGAAGAATATCATAGCTTTCGCTTTATCTTGAGGTGAGGTCTAATTATCAACATTAATTGTCTCCCCTAAATTCTTTGCAGTCAAATGAATTTTAGCATCAGGAGTCCACATGAGGTAGTTGTTACCCGAGATGTCAAGTGCGGTGAATTCAAGTTTTGATAATTTCGACATTTTTATCCGCAAGGAAAGAAATGTATGCAGTATGAGAACTTCAGGTTCTCTTTAATTATAACTACATGTTCTAAACATCATACGATAAGGCTGTTTTGATGTGATTGTGAAGGAAAATAAACATCATACGAGTTGACGCTAATCTGCGCGTTGCGACAACAAGCCTTAATACATAAAGTTTTTATTGAATATTGAACCAGCCTATCATTAACATATCTAAAAACGAAATTGATGATTTTAATTAGAGTTCTTGTCTATATATAACAATAATATATTGAAATGACTTGGTTATCAAAAAAAATGAAAAACCAATAACGATAAAATACCTCCAAAGATAAGTAACTCAATTAATTAAGAAAATATTTAAGTTAAAACCATGACACTATTTAAGTTAAAACAATGAGCGTGTAAAACAATTTACTGACAACTAGTTTTGTAAAACCATTTAACTTAGTTTACTTATATATCTCTTCAATCTCACATCGCATAAAGCATTTCTTATATATCTCTTCAGTCTCACATCGCATAAAGCATTTCACAATTCACCCCTATAATCTTTACCTTTTGCTTTATCAAAGCAACTTTCATTAAACAAAAATAAATATTTTAAAAACCTCACGACTGAACGATGGGATTCAGGCCATCGGCGATGGCAAAGGCCGGCCGACGAAGGTTAAGCAGCCGGAGATCGGAGTGTGCAGGACTGGTCATGGTTGGCGGTTGAGGACAATCGTCAGAAAAAGGTTTTCGGGTAAGATTGTTATGTTTGACGGTAGGAACCGTCGTGATAAAAATACAGATAAACCGAATTCACTTCTTCATTCTATTCAATATTACAATATATAGATAAACATAACTATAAACCCTAAAGCCCATAAGTAATAGGTTGGGCCTAAAATGTCTGGTTTATAACATTTTATAGTATTTAGGTTAGCTTACTTAAGGGGGTGTTTGGCCTAGCTTTTATTTTTTAGCTTATGCTTATATTTTAAAGTAGTTTATAGCTTATTTTCTATCATTTGATAAGCTCTTTTTAAGTGTTTGGATTAGCTTATAGCTTATTTTCTATCATTTGAGTAACTTACACCCTTACACAAATAAGCTTCTTCAAATAAGCTAAAAAACCATCTTCAAATAAGCTTCTTCAAATTAGCTTATATAAGCTAATAAGCATAAGCTTAAAAAGCTAAACCTAACACCAAATTAAGCTTATTTTGTAAAAAAAAAGCTAGGCCAAACACCCCTTAAGATGTTTTTGTGTGTTAAGAAATTGTTTTTGTGAAGTTAGTATTTGTAACTTGTACCTTATGACTTATATAAGTTAATAAGTCCTTTTTAAGAAGGAATCCCAAACACCACCTAAGTACTCGTGTGTTACACGGGTTACTGAAAGTAAATTATAAACAGAACTGATTTATCAACATATGCTCTAATACCTAGGGCTGTAAACGAACCAAATGTTCGGTAAAAAGTTCGTGAACCATTCGGCGAGAAGTTCGTTTGTGTTTGTTCGTTTATTAAACAAACGAACACAAACAAGAAATTCTGTTTGTTTAGTTAAATGAACGAACATGAACAGAGGCTGCTTTCATTCACCTATGTTCGTGAACGTTTGGTAATGTGTTTTTTTGTGTTCAATAATTCATTAGTGTTTTTAGTTTTTATATTTTATTTAAATACTTCAACATTCCGACAAATAAAAGATTTAATAAGTGTCAAGGTATTATACATTCTGTTCATGAACGTTTGTTTGTGTTCGTTTATTTCCATTTGTGTTCATGAACATTAGTTTGGCTTATTTGTATTCATCAACGTGCGTTTTCATTTGTTGCCTAAAATTAACAAATAAACACAAACGAACACGAACAAGTTCATTTCCTTAACAAACGAATACGAACATAAAATCTCGTTCGGTAAGCGTTCATGACCAGTTCGTGAACACATATATTTTTTAACAAATGAACATGAACAATGTCTTGTTCGTGTTCGTTTGGTTCGTTTACAGCCCTACTGATACCATATGTTGATCAGTTATGTATAAACTTAATGGAAAACATATATGAAATACCTGTAACCGCAGGCAGACCATCAGAGAATCCAGTCAGAGACGCAACCATTGAGTTCGACATAGTTGTCAGCTTGATCTGATTCATCCTTAGTGTGTAAGATGATGACGGTGAAACCGAATTCAAGGGAAAGGATTCAGATGGAGAGAGAGGAGTAGAGGGGCGATTTCTATGATGTTATTATTAGTGTCTAACATTTAACCTCTCTAGTTATCTCCTTGTATATACACACAAGAGGAAACCTAATTAGTTAATAAGGGTAATATGGTCCATCAACAATTACCAACTAATTATATAATAGATATAATATATTTTGATCTATATAATATAAATGATTATAATGGCTACACAATTAAATATAACATATGTTATAAATATAGATATATTGCCATCTTAATTATCCTCATAAGTTATTAAGTTTCAGTTACATGTTGACTACATTAGTTACATTTTGACTACATCATTTGTATATATATGTGGTTGATAAATGAATGAAAGACACTTCTCATATTTCTCTCATTTTCATATCACATTATCAGCACCCTGCTCTAACTCATTCTGCTTGTTGACGATTTCTCTTGTTTTGGTTGCTTCTACAGCGGTGTTCTACTATCACTATTAGCTCTCACCTCTATTTTGGAATTCTACTTCCACCACATATTCATCAATCCATGTAATATTCATTAACGTCTCATGCATTTATTTGGTAGATATATAATCTTTTACTCACTTGAATCACACACATCAACAATTTTTTTTTTTGTGATTCGGTGTTAATTTATTGCCATAAAAAATGAGATAGATGGATAACACACACAAAATAGGGTGTGTGGTATTTTATATCTGGATTCTTAAAAAAAAAAAAAAAAAAATAGATCTGTTTTTCTAAGAACAAACAAGAATGATGAAGAAGATGCAATTTTGGTTTATCGTAAAGAGTATAATTTTTTTTTTGTGATTCAGTCTTGCAAAATATTGTTCAAAGTAATATGAAATATAATCGTTTGTCTGTGAGTAGGATTTTGAAATCGACAATCAACATTTTCTTTCTCGTAGTTTATTAGATCGTAAACATACTTTTAGATCTAGACCTTGCCTTAGTACTGTAACTACGAAACACGAATTAGTTCGACAATCACTGCCATCATGTATTATCGATTAAATCTGAGTGTGTGATGAAGATCTCGATTTCTTTTTGGTTGCTGCGGGAGTATGTGATGAAGATCTCACGTTGTGACTAGCATCATCGTCGACCGCCCTTGTGACTAGCATCATCGTCGTAAGTTATGGTCTGCACATGTTATCGTTTCTTCTTCTTCGTTTCGTAACCGACCGAGAGAGTTGGCACAGAAACCTTCAAACCTATAATTACTTCTTAATGACCACAAGGGAATGGAAGGACAAACGTTTTGAAAAAAAAAATTGAATCTTCATTATGTCAATTAAACCTCAACCATTATTGCAATCAACTCAAACAAACATATCATCATATAATTTCATCAGCCAATTTTCATACCATATGAAATTTTTTTCCACAAAGCTACACACAACACATTCCACTGTTTTGTTTCGATCCGTCGCCGCCGGTGTTCACGAGTTTCATCGAAAGCTCCGGCGTCGGCTTCATGTTCCGACAACTTGTTTCTTCCGCTGGTGTATTCGAGAGCCGAGAGAAAAAAAGTGGTCCTTGCCATCGTTGTTGATGAGATTGGTCGAAACATTGGTCGCGACTTCTCGTCGTGCTTCAGTGTCTCCGGCGAGCTCGGTTTCCTCCGGCGAGGAACTTGTAGCTCCGGCAAGCTGTAGGTGATCCAAAATGATGTTGTGAGTATGTGAGGGGTATCGAACAGGCTTGTATGTGTGTAAAACCGTGGTGAAGAGTTCGGTTTATATAGCCTCTCATGACTCGTAACTATGGAAACGAATTGTGATAGCTCTGTATGTGTATGATAAGGAGTTTAGGTTCATGATGGATGTGAAAAAGGAAGGAACGCGGATCAATCAATCTCGGTTAATCAGGGAATTGAAGAAAAATGGAAATGTCAACCAAGGTTGTCGAGCTGTTCAATTGGGCGGCAAAAAAAAGAAAAAAAAAAGGAAGTTTCAAATTGTTACAAAAAGGCCCCTTTAGTTTGAAGGGTTAATAATTTAGTTTTCTTTTCCTTTCTTTTATAAAAACATATTTTTTAACAAAGTATTACACACCATAACACGTGGAAACCAATTTTTCCCAAATTCAACATTTATTATCATTATACTATACATATATGTAGATATTATATGTATATATTAATTAAATTAAATAACTTGTCAGTCTCCTATGTCATAACATTAGGCTAGTTTTTGTTTGTTCAATATTAATTTATTTTATTATTTCCAGAGGAAATATGTTTACAAGCTCCAATAAAGCTATCATTGGTGATGAATGTCTCGTAGATAGTGGTACTACTAACACTATTCTCAAACATAAAAAAATTTTCTCTGAGTTGTCTCCTGCAGAGACACTTGTTGGTACTATTTCTGGTGTATGTGATCTTATAGAAGGCTCTGGAAGAGCAAGCATCATATTACCATCGGGTACTAAACTAATTATAAATGATGCATTATACTCTAGTAAATCAAGGCGAAATTTACATAGTTTTAAAAGTATTCGACAAAATGGTTACCACCTCAAAACAACATCCGAAAATAATATTGAATACTTACAAATTATTTCAAATGAAAATGGTAAAGATACCATTATAGAAAAGCTAAAAGTTGTATCCTCTGGATTATATTGTACCAATATTACTCCTATTGAATCATACATGATGGTGAGTAACCATAAGGTACTAGATAAAGACACATTCATAATATGGCATGGCCGACTAGGTCACCCTGGTAACATAATGATGAGGCGAATAATTAAAAGTGCAAATGGGCACCCTCTTAAGAATTTAAAAGTCTTGTTATCACAAGATTTATCATGTGTGGCATGCTCTCTAGGCAAACTCATTACTCGACCCTCACCAACTAAGTTGACACAAGAAAACCCCTCGTTTTTGGAAAGAATCCAAGGGGACATCTGTGGGCCTATACATCCTCCTTGTGGTCCATTTCGCTATTTCTTAGTCTTAATTGATGCCTCATCGCGATGGTTACACGTGAGTCTTTTAGCTACCCGAAATGTAGTGTTTGCTCGACTTTTAGTGCAAATCATACAGTTGAGAGCTCATTTCCCTGAAAATCCAATTAAAACCATACGAGTGGATAATGCAGGAGAATTCACATCCCAAGCTTTTAACGATTATTGTATGTCGATTGGGATAAAGGTTGAACATCCAGTAGCTCATGTTCATACACAAAATGGTTTAGCTGAATCATTAATTAAACGATTACAAATAATCGCTAGACCTCTCCTGATGAGATGCAAATTGCCATCTTCAGCATGGGGACATGCTATTCTATATGCTGCTGCACTAATCCGATTAAGACCAACTGCCGACCATGAATACTCCCCATTACAACTGGTCTCCGGAAGAGAACCAAATCTGTCCCACCTCAAAATATTTGGTTGTGCGGTATATGTACCAATATCGCCACCACAACGTACCATAATGGGACCACAGAGAAGACTGGGCATTTACATTGGTTTTAATTCCCCTTCTATTATTAAATATTTAGAACCATTAACGGGTGACATGTTTACAACACGCTTTGCTGACTGTCAGTTTAATGAGACAGTATTCCCAGTCTTAGGGGGATATAAGACTAAAGAAAGACTGGTAACACAAGAGTTAACATGGAATGCATCATCATTATCAAATCTCGACCCCCGAAGTGGTCAATGTGAATCTGAAGTCCAAAAGATTATACATTTGCAAAGAATCGCAAATGAATTACCAGATGCATTCACAGACACAAATAGGGTGACAAAGTCACATATACCAGCATCAAATGCACCTGCTCGAATTGAAGCAATCCCAGAAGCGATTACCATACAAAGAAAACGTGGGAGACCAATAGGTTCCAAAGATAAGAACCCACGTAAGCGAAAAGAGCAGAATAAATCAGTTGGTGAAAAATTTAGTAAATGAAACTCTAGAAGAGGTAAATGTCCCAGAAGAGACAAATATAATTCCAGAGGAAAATGAAAATCCAGAAGACACACTGGTACCAAACGAAAACGAGATCTCTATCATTTATGTACAAAATAGTACAATATGGAACCGAAATGAAACACGTGTTAATGATATATTTGCATATGCTATAGCAACGGATGTAATCAATGAAAATGATTATGTACCTAAAACTCTAGAAGAGTGCATGCACAGAGTTGATTAGCCAAAATGGCAAGAGGCCATAAAGGCTGAGTTAGGTTCGCTTGAAAAGTGAAATGTTTTCGGACCTGTAGTCCGAACACCCATAGACGTCAAACCAGTAGGTTATAAATGGGTGTTTGCTATAAAAAGAAATGAAAAGAATGAGATTGTACGATACAAGGCACGTCTTGTAGCACAAGGGTTTTCCCAAATCCCAGAAGTTGATTATGAGGAAACGTATTCCCCTGTAGTGGATGCGATAACCCTTAGATTTCTAATTGGCCTTGCAATCTCAGAAGGACTTCAAATGAGACTTATGGATGTCGTCACCGCATACTTGTATGGGACACTAGAAAATGACATCTACATGAAAATCCCTAAAGGATTAAAAATGCCCGAAGCATTAAAATTAATACCTCGAGAAATGTGTGCTATAAAGCTAAAAAGATCTTTACATGGTCTTAAACAATCTGGCCGTATGTGGTACAATCGGCTTAGTGAATATCTCGAAAAAGAAGGATACAAGTCTGATGTAATCAGTCCATGTGTTTTTATAAAAAGATCACTCTCAAAATTCACTATAGTAGCAGTCTACGTTGATGATATAAACATCATCGGAGCTCCTGAAGAAATAGGAAAAACTACTAATATATTAAAGAGAGAATTTGAGATGAAAGACCTTGGCACAACAAAATTATGTCTCGACCTGTAGTTTGAGCATTTACGAAACGGAACATTCGTCCATCAGTCAAACTACATCCAGAAGATGTTAGTACGTTTTAATATGGACAATCCATTTAGCATACCCATGGTTGTCCGACCGCTAGATCCTCAAAAGGATCCTTACTGTAACACCTTGAAAATTTACGTCCAATAATGTACTGACACGTGTCATGGGCTTTGATTTTGTGAAAATATACTTTAGAGGGACTAAAGTTGACAAACAGTGAAACTATGTGAATATAAGGGTCCAAAGTGTCAACAATTGATAAATAGGCTCTACAATAACCCTACATGATGTTTATAATCTTAAACGGATAAATCATGGATCATATGAAGCGGAAAATGAAAGAAAGTGAGGAATTACAAACTACAGGGGCTAAAAGTGTCAACATGTTGAAAGTATACATCTGAGTGATCTTTTGGCAAACCCAAAGCTTTGTAATGATAAAATATACTCACTAGAATATGTGGTAAAAATTTCATCAAGTTTCGTTATCGTATGAGAAAGATATGATCAAAACCGTGCACGAAGGGTTAATTACGTTAACGATGAAATTCGTGACTTTTCGGGTAAGCACAAAGTTAACCGAGGACTTTACCATGTTTGTAAAAGTCCCAAGGCCCTTAAAAATAAGATTTTAGGGTCTAATGTGCAAGATAAATAGCCAAAAACACGTTACAAAGGTCAGGGACTGAATTGTAAATTGTTGAAACTTGTTAAGCTGGTAAACACCTTGTACGCGGCCCGCGAGGGGCCTGTCGCGGCCCGCCTACCAGCTGCCAGCGACAAAAATCGGGACCAGCTACCAGTTTGAGTCTGTTGCGAGTTGTAACCAGCTGTTGTCGACTCCAGAGCCTCACCAATCGATTTTCATGCATTTAGGGGCACTTGTCCTCTTCTCATATCACTCCTAGACCTCTGTGGCAGCCTCTAATCAGATCAAAACTTAGATAAATGGGACTTGAAGCTTGAAACTTTCATTACTTACATTTTCAAAAATTCACAAGGACATCTCTGGAGCTCCCTGGACGACAAGACAACTTCCTAGTGATCTCTAAGCTTTGTTAGGACTCTTGTAAGTGTTTATAACCTTCTCAAATCCGTTCTAGCTTAGTTTATTAACCGAAAGTCAATCCATCGTAAATTAAGTTTGACTTCATGATTAAACGAAATTGGCTCAGTCATTTCTCAAATTGAAAGTACGTACAAGTTGGTATTTATGTGGGTAACAAACCCTCAAAAGGGTATTTTCAGATTCCCACTCTAAGTATGATAATTGTCGAGTCAAAGCTTGTTTCAAAAAGTCAACAGAATGTGTTTTTGCAAATTTAAGCATGATTAGCAATGTAGGGTACATGCAACCTGTTTGATCATTAAAATAACTTGATAATTAATGTAAGAACATGTCTCAACATGTTCATCTCGACAATTTTCAGTTTAAACCCGAATCGGAACCGAAAGTCGCATAAATTGACTTTTTCTTTGACTTTCAGTTCTGATCCGTTCATGCATGTTTGAGATCTGCCTTAGAGCTTATTTTGGACCAATTTTCATTTAAGTTTAACTCTCTGAGATTTTACAACTTGGTTCAACACTTATCCTATTCATATGCATGTTTCCGATTTATGCTTAAAGTTGACTATTATGCCCTTTTGACTATAAAACGTGATTTTTGGAAAAAGTGAAAGAGTAGAAACATTTATCACTGATTTATAAACTTGCACCTAAAATTTGATATCAGTTTGAGGTCCAGAATAAGAGTTATGCTCAATATCGTAATTTGAAAGCGTTATGTTACTTAAACGGCGTAATTAACATATAACCCATTTAAACCCACTTTTTGATACCAAACTTTTACCCACTGATGTTATATAATATTTTGGGATTTTTAAAGATTTTTATTTAATTTTTGGCTGAGCATAACATAGGTCTCTAAGTTTAATTCGGTAAATACCGAATTTGCCCTTTTAAGCCATAAAATGAGTTTTACAAATCCTTTTGACCCCAAACCTTTTTCTACTGATTTTAGTTGTTAAATAAAATATTTTGAGCATTCTGGAAATATAAAAATATCAGCTTTCTTTTAAAAACCCGGAAACGGCTCTAAATCGCCTTTTTAAGCGTTTTTATCGCATAGTATGTACTATAACCATATTAAACATATAAGGTTGATACCTACTGATGTTTTTAGTATATTTTTATAAAATAACAGTAAGTACAAGTTTTTAAACTCAGGTTTCCAATTTTGACATTTTTAGCCCTTGTGAAATTACCAAAATACCCCTAAGGTGCATAGTTTGGTTTTAAATGATGATTTTCACTTATGGGTCATACCCTACTGTTATAACATGTTAAATTAAGTATATTTACTATATGAACCAGACCTGTAACTCAGATTTCTAATTCAACTCTTTTATAATCTTTTAAATGACCAAAATGCCCTTATGAGGCATAAATTGTGTTTAAATTCATTTGGGGCATAATAGAAAATATCTTACTGATATTATAACATATTTAAGCCATATTATCTCAGAGAACTTGCATATGACTCTCACGGTTACCCGTTACGCTCTTTTCGCGTTCGGTTCGGTTTATGTAACTAGTTTGCATAAATTGACTGAGACGGGTCAAACATTATCATTTTTGTCTCAAAATCCAGAATGTATTTAGTATACCTATATTATACAAGTATTCAAACTTGTCGGGTCTAAATCACATTCTATCCGGTCTTCGCTTAATCGTGCGTTTGAACCGTTTCGTCCTTAAAGCTAACCGGTCTAAGCTTAAGCTTAAATAAAGACCCGTTAGAAATCTAATAGGTTATTATAAACCTTCGTTCCAGATTAGGAGCACCGGTAAAAGCTACTTGCATTTTGCTTGTTGAGAATTATACTTTACTCAGGTAAATACTTTTAACTTATTTTCCCTATACGGGCTTGGGTTACGGTATATAAAATACCGCTTGATCGAGCATCAAATCTTACATCTTTGGGTGGTTAATTGATTAATTTGATCGGCTCGTTTAAACAGTCTTGTTCACTTAAAGCCTTTGGGGGGTTAATGACCATGTCCCGGATATCCTTGGCATCATCTTACGAGATGGCCACGACCTGAGCACGAGGTGTAGGCGTACACCTGTCAGTGTATAACTCTATAATGTGGTGTGTCTATTGATCTTTAACCCGGACAAGATCCGGGTTACTGAACGCACAAGTAACATGTAATTCGTTCACATGATTATATTGTATAATGAACCCAAGTTATAAAAAGGTTTTGTGCCACGTGCATTCAAATCAATTTTCAACCATTTCCAAAATGAGTCAGTTAAATTGTATTTACCAGTGTAAACTGACGTATTTTCCCAAAAGGTTAAGTGCAGGTGCTACACGTAATAGGCTGGCTGTCTTCTAGAGCGTCCACAATAAGTCTCGCAAGCTTGGACGACAATAAACTGTTGAACAATATCTTATTTTATTTTGATCCGCCTGTGGATCCGTTTCAACTATTAGTGATATTTAATATTACACTTTATTAAAGTTGAAATGAATCTATCTTTGCTTCCGCTGTGCATATATATATTGTGTTGTTTGTCTATGATGATACCAACTATGTCACGATACTCCCCACCGGGCCCACCGGTGACACGTGGAAAATAGGGGTGTGACAGGTTGGTATCAGAGCCAGGGCCGGACCAGTGGTGCCAGGTCCTGCGAGGACGCTGGACCCCTTAAGGGGGTGGACTGTGATATCCCACATTGGCTGTGAAGGGGAACTAAGGCTTCCTTATAAGGGGCTGGATACCTTCACCATCATGACGCGTTTTGAAAAACGTGAGGGGCGGACGCCAAGGGCGTGCTGGCCGCCAAAGCGGACAATATCATGGTGCGGTTATGCTGGGCTGTTACAGATGGCTCTGATACCAACTACGCTTCACGACAGTTAAAGGTGCACGAGAAGAACTACACCACCCATGACTTGGAGTTGGGTGCCGTTGTATTTGCATTGAAATTATGGAGGCATTACTTATATGGAACCAAGTGTGTGATCTATTCGGATCACAAGAGCCTTCAACATTTGTTCAGTCAGAAGGACTTGAACATGCGACAAAGACGATGGATGGAAACTCTAAATGATTATGATTGTGAGATAAAATACCATCCAGGCAAAGCAAATGTAGTTGCTGACGCCTTAAGCAGAAAAGAAAGAGTAAAGCCGATAAGAATCAATGCTAAGCGCATTGAAATAAGGAATAGTTTGAACGAAAGGGTGCTAGCAGCACAGAAGGAAGCTGTGCTGGAAGCTAACTATCCTGAAGAAAAACTGGGAGTAACTGAGGAGCAGTTATCCCATGATAAGGACAGAATGCTAAGATTGAATGGACGAATATGGGTTCCAGTTTTTGGAGGACTTCGAGATGTTATCCTCCAAGAAGCCCACAGTTCCAAATATTCTGTTCATCCTGGAGCTGACAAGATGTACCAGGATCTAAAGGCAAACTACTGGTGGATTGGTATGAAAAAGTCTGTAGCTGCTTATGTAGCTAAATGTTTGACTTGTGCGCAAGTCAAAGCGGAACACCAGAAGCCGTCAGGTTTATTACAACAACCTGAAATTCCCAAATGGAAGTGGGAGATGGTGACAATGGATTTCATCACCAAATTGCCAAAGACGAGAAAGGGAAACGATACTATATGGGTCATAGTGGATAGACTGACGAAGTCAGCACATTTTCTACCCATCAAGGAGACTTATAGCTCCGATATGTTAGCACACTTATACGTTGATAAGATTGTAGCTCTGCATGGTATACCTGTGTCTATTATCTCAGATAGAGATACAAGATACACCTCTCATTTTTGGAAAAGTTTCCAACAATCTTTGGGTACGCGTTTAAATTTTAGTACGGCTTATCATCCACAGACTGACGGTCAGAGTGAGCGTACTATTCAAACGTTGGAAGACATGCTAAGAGCATGTGCGATCGACTTAGGTGGAAATTGGGATAAGAACCCACCACTAATTGAGTTCTCCTACAACAATAGCTACCACACCAGCATAAAAGCTGCGCCGTTTGAGGCCTTATACGGTAGAAAGTGTAGATCGCCCATTTGTTGGGCGGAAGTTGGAGATGTCCAACTATCAGGACCAAAGATAGTTTTTGAAACAACGGACAAGATTGTCCAGATTCACGATCGTTTGAAAACTGCCAGGGATAGGCAGAAAAGTTATGCGGATCCAAAGCGTAAGGCTTTTCACTTCGAAATAGGTGACAAAGTATTGCTTAAAGTATCACCTTGGAAAGGGGTGATGCGATTTGGTAAGAAAGGAAAGCTAAGCCCGAGATACACAGGACCTTTCGAGGTTATCGAACGTGTCAGGTCAGTCGCTTATAAGTTAAACTTGCCTGAAGAACTTAGCGCTATCCATAATGTGTTCCACATCTGTAATTTGAAGAAGTGTTTCGCTGATGAATCACTGGTTATACCACATACGGATGTACATATTGATGAAAGCTTGAAATTTGTGGAAAAGCCATTGTCGATTGAGGATCGACAGGTAAAGAAGCTTCGAAGGAAGCATGTACCTTTTGTAAAGGTCAAATGGGATGCCCGTAGAGGTCCCGAATACACATGGGAGGTAGAATCCACGATGAAAGAAAAATACCCTCATTTGTTTCAGTAAATCTCGAGGTCGAGATTTCTTTTAAGGGGGTGAGGATGTAACACCTCGAAAATTTACGTCCAATAATGTACTGACACGTGTCATGGGCTTTGATTTTGTGAAAACATACTTTAAAGGGACTAAAGTTGACAAACAGTGAAACTATGTGAATATAAGGGTCCAAAGTGTCAACAATTGATAAATAGGCTCTACAATAACCCTACATGATGTTTATAATCTTAAACGGATAAATCATGGATCATACGTAGCGAAAAATGAAAAAAAGTGAGGAATTACAAACTACAGGGGCTAAAAGTGTCAACATGTTGAAATTATACCTCTGAGTGATATTTTGGCAAACCCGAAGCTTTGTAATGATAACATATACTCACTAGAATATGTGGTAAAAATTTCATCAAGTTTCGTTATCGTATGAGAAAGATATGATCAAAACCGTGCACGAAGGGTTAATTACGTTAACGATGAAATTTGTGACTTTTCGGGTAAGCACAAAGTTAACCGAGGACTTTACCATGTTTGTAAAAGTCCCAAGTCCCTTAAAAATAAGATTTTAGGGTCTAATGTGCAAGATAAATAGCCAAAAACACGTTACAAAGGTCAGGGACTAAATTGTAAATTGTTGAAACTTGTTAAGCTGGTAAACACCTTGTACGCGGCCCGCGAGGGGCCTGTCGCGGCCCGCCTACCAGCTGCTAGCGACAAAAATCGCGACCAGTTGCCAGTTTGAGTCTGTTGCGAGTTGTAACCAGCTGTTGTCGACTCCAGAGCCTCACCAATCGATTTTCATGCATTTAGGGGCACTTGTCCTCTTCTCATATCACTCCTAGACCTCTGTGGCAGCCTCTAATCAGATCAAAACTTTGATAAATGGGACTTGAAGCTTGAAACTTTCATTACTTACATTTTCAAAAATTCACAAGGACATCTCTGGAGCTCCCTGGACGACAAGACAACTTCCTAGTGATCTCTAAGCTTTGTTAGGACTCTTGTAAGTGTTTATAACCTTCTCAAATCCGTTCTAGCTTAGTTTATTAACCGAAAGTCAATCCATCGTAAATTAAGTTTGACTTCGTGATTAAACGAAATTGGCTCAGTCATTTCTCAAATTGAAAGTACCTACAAGTTGGTATTTATGTGGGTAACAAACCCTCAAAAGGGTATTTTCAGATTCCCACTCTAAGTATGATAATTGTCGAGTCAAAGCTTGTTTCAAAAAGTCAACAGAATGTGTTTTTGCAAATTTAAGCATGATTAGCAATGTAGGGTACATGCAACCTGTTTGATCATTAAAATAACTTGATAATTAATGTAAGAACATGTCTCAACATGTTCATCTCGACAATTTTCAGTTTAAACCCGAATCGGAACCGAAAGTCGCATAAATTGACTTTTTCTTTGACTTTCAGTTCTGATCCGTTCATGCATGTTTGAGATCTGCCTTAGAGCTTATTTTGGACCAATTTTCATTTAAGTTTAACTCTCTGAGATTTTACAACTTGGTTCAACACTTATCCTATTCATATGCATGTTTCCGATTTATGCTTAAAGTTGACTATTATGCCCTTTTGACTATAAAACGTGATTTTTGGAAAAAGTGAAAGAGTAGAAACATTTATCACTGATTTATAAACTTGCACCTAAAATTTGATATCAGTTTGAGGTCCAGAATAAGAGTTATGCTCAATATCGTAATTTGAAAGCGTTATGTTACTTAAACGGCGTAATTAACATATAACCCATTTAAACCCACTTTTTGATACCAAACTTTTACCCACTGATGTTATATAATATTTTGGGATTTTTAAAGATTTTTATTTAATTTTTGGCTGAGCATAACATAGGTCTCTAAGTTTAATTCGGTAAATACCGAATTTGCCCTTTTAAGCCATAAAATGAGTTTTACAAATCCTTTTGACCCCAAACCTTTTTCTACTGATTTTAGTTGTTAAATAAAATATTTTGAGCATTCTGGAAATATAAAAATATCAGCTTTCTTTTAAAAACCCGGAAACGGCTCTAAATCGCCTTTTTAAGCGTTTTTATCGCATAGTATGTACTATAACCATATTAAACATATAAGGTTGATACCTACTGATGTTTTTAGTATATTTTTATAAAATAACAGTAAGTACAATTTTTTAAACTCAGGTTTCCAATTTTGACATTTTTAGCCCTTGTGAAATTACCAAAATACCCCTAAGGTGCATAGTTTGGTTTTAAATGATGATTTTCACTTATGGGTCATACCCTACTGTTATAACATGTTAAATTAAGTATATTTACTGTATGAACCAGACCTGTAACTCAGATTTCTAATTTAACTCTTTTATAATCTTTTAAATGACCAAAATGCCCTTATGAGGCATAAATTGTGTTTAAATTCATTTGGGGCATAATAGAAAATATCTTACTGATATTATAACATATTTAAGCCATATTATCTCAGGGAACTTGCATATGACTCTCACGGTTACCCGTAACGCTCTTTTCGCGTTCGGTTCGGTTTATGTAACTAGTTTGCATAAATTGACCGAGACGGGTCAAACATTATCATTTTTGTCTCAAAATCCAGAATGTATTTAGTATACCCATATTATACAAGTATTCAAACTTGTCGGGTCTAAATCACATTCTATCCGGTCTTCGCTTAATCGTGCGTTTGAACCGTTTTGTCCTTAAAGCTAACCGGTCTAAGCTTAAGCTTAAATAAAGACCCATTAGAAATCTAGTAGGTTATTATAAACCTTCGTTCCAGATTAGGAGCACCGGTAAAAGCTACTTGCATTTTGCTTGTTGAGAATTATACTTTACTCAGGTAAATACTTTTAACTTATTTTCCCTATACGGGCTTGGGTTACGGTATATAAAATACCGCTTGATCGAGCATCAAATCTTACATCTTTGGGTGGTTAATTGAATAATTTGATCGGCTCATTTAAACAGTCTTGTTCACTTAAAGCCTTTGGGAGGTTAATGACCATGTCCCGGATATCCTTGGCATCATCTTACGAGATGGCCACGACCTGAGCACGAGGTGTAGGCGTACACCTATCAGTGTATAACTGTATAATGTGGTGTGTCTATTGATCTTTAACCCGGACAAGATCCGGGCTACTGAACGCACAAGTAACATGTAATTCGTTCACATGATTATATTGTATAATGAACCCAAGTTATAAAAAGGTTTTGTGCCACGTGCATTCAAATCAATTTTCAACCATTTCCAAAATGAGTCAGTTAAATTGTATTTACCAGTGTAAACTGACGTATTTTCCCAAAAGGTTAAGTGCAGGTGCTACATGTAATAGGCTGGCTGTCTTCTAGAGCGTCCACAATAAGTCTCTCAAGCTTGGACGACAATAAACTGTTGAACAATATCTTATTTTATTTTGATCCGCCTGTGGATCCGTTTCAACTATTAGTGATATTTAATATTACACTTTATTAAAGTTGAAATGAATCTATCTTTGCTTCCGCTGTGCATATATATATATTGTGTTGTTTGTCTATGATGATACCAACTACGTCACGATACTCCCCACCGGGCCCACCGGTGACACGTGGAAAATAGGGGTGTGACAGGTTGGTATCAGAGCCAGGGCCGGACCGGTGGTGCCAGGTCCTGCGAGGACGCTGGACCCCTTTAGGGGGTGGACTGTGATATCCCACATCGGTTGTGAAGGGGAACTAAGGCTTCCTTATAAGGGGCTGGATACCTTCACCATCATGACGCGTTTTGAAAAACGTGAGGGGCGGACGCCAAGGGCGTGCTGGCCGCCAAAGCGGACAATATCATGGTGCGGTTATGCTGGGCTGTTACACTTACCGCCCTCAAGAAGAAGGCGAAGAAGTACTTGGTCCAGAAGTACCCTACTTAAGTGCGATCGGTGCCCTTATGTATCTTGCAAATAACACGAGACCTGATATTGCATTCTCAGTACATGTACTAGCAAGATATAGTTCAAACCCAACACGTAGACACTGGAATGGAATAAAACACATATTCCGATATATTTGCGGGACACAAGACTTAGGTCTTTTCTACCAGAAAAATGGAAGTCAACTAAGCAAACACTTACAGCAACGTCATCAAATCATGCCGAACTAATTGCACTATATGAAGCTGGTCGAGAATGCGTGTGGTTGAGATCAATGATTACTCACATACAAGAAGCATGTGGATTAGAACAGATCAAGAAGGAGCCGAAGATTATTTATGAAGACAATGCTGCTTGCATAGCTCAGATCAAAGAAGGTTACATCAAGGGTGATCGAACAAAGCACATTTCACCAAAATTCTTCTCAACATATGACTTGCAGAAAGAAGGGGAAATTGATGTTTGCCAAATCAAGTCAAGTGAAAATTTAGCTGACCTATTTACAAAATCTTTACCAAGAAACAGTTTCGAGCAACTATCACACAAGATCGGTCTCCGTAGATTGAAAGATGTTTCTTGAATTCAGGGGGATAATTATACACACTGTACTCTTTTTTCCTTAACTAAGTTTTGTCCCATTGGGTTTTCTTAGTAAGGTTTTTAGTGAGGCAGTACAACTGATCCAGTAGTATCAGTTTATTATATAGGTCCTGAAGTATCTATTTAATATCATCCTGAAGTATGTTATTAACTGTGCATAATAAATAATAATAATATATATCTGAGGGGGAGTGTTATAAATACAGATATATTGCCATCTTAATTATCCTCCTAATTCTCCTCCTAAGTTATTAAGTTTCAGTTACATGTTGACTACATCAGTTACATTTTGACTACATCATTTGTATATATATGTGGTTGATAAATGAATGAAAGACACTTCTCATATTTCTCTCATTTTCATATCAACATAATAATTATATTTAATCTTACTATATAAACCTAATACAATTGTTAATAAATATATTTTATTTTGTAGGGGCAGGATTTAGGGAAAACGCCTAAAAGTGTGAAAACGGTGAGAACGCCCCTCATCCGTTGGATTAAAACAATCCATGGATTAGATTGGCGCAATGGCGTTTTCGTAAATAACATCAACTTTATTATATGAACACGCTTCATTAAGGGTAAAATGGTCTTTTTACTGCTCTAACAAAAAACGGCAATCTCATGAGTAAAACGCCATTAAAATTCTCGTCATAAACTATAAGCCATACACATCAATCCCTTCCATATGAAAAACCATCTTTATCTAAAATGACATTCATACAAAACGCCAAACTTTGTTTTTCAAATTCCATAACATTATATTGCCTTATAAGAGTTAATTAGTTTTATTTTGTCTTCTTTAACTAAAACGTCATTCATACAAAACGCCAACTTAATGATGGGACACCTACAACTTTAACAGATAAAGTTGAACAAACAGCAACTGAAATGACGGAAGCTTCATTACTAACATCTATTATAATAAAATTCTCGCCTAAACTACGCGCCAAAAACATCTTATATAAACGTCTCAGGACCTTCCATTGATCACACCAAAAAACAAACGCCATTTTTACTGAATACCATTCAATTTATAAACGCCAAAAAGTTCAAAAACCACATATTGCAAACGTTGTTTCTTGGAGATTCAGTTTTATTCTCAATAAAGTTTCACTGAATGGGTTAGACAACATTCTTAAGTGAGAATTAACAATATTCTCCATCTCATTCAACAAAATATTATTGAGTTAATCCTCACCTAATTAGAGGAATAAAATATTTTTATTACTGAAAAGTACTATTTTTTTGGCGTTTTTGTGTGTGTGCGATCTTCTATGGTTTGTTATGCAACCTCCAAATCACATGTTATGCACAAAAAGTGGAAAAATATGAAAAAACAATAAAAAACGACATATAAAAAAATATAAAACGCCAAATGCCAATATTGTGTATTCTGAAAAAAAAATACAAAAAACGCCAAACCACTCTTCACTTGCTCTCGAAGACCGTGTCGATTTTCTTTTAATTACGGGCTTCTGGCATGTCGATGCGTAGTGTTCGAAAGCTTTATAATTCTTACATTGTCTTCCTTTCGCCCTAGGCTTCCCTTTTGTTTTTGTTTTTTTGATTGCTTCCTCGTGTTTGGATTTAAAACGCTTGCGAGATCCAGAACCTTTCGACTTATACCCAACAGGGACACTTATCGGATTCTTGTCGTTTTGATATTGACTTGTTATCTCCGCAAATCTATCCCTAGTACTAGGAGGAGAAGCAACAATCTGCATATCTTGAACCTTCCTCATATAAGATTGAACATGATCCTTGTATAAGGATAGCTCCTCCTTATTACCATATAAACGGTTCAAAGTATACTCCATTGCGAAAATAATTTCTCGCATCATACTTTGCACATTGGGATCAAGCTCGGTCATAAATTCACGACTCATTGAGTAATCGGAAGAGCAATTTGGCGAAGCCTCTTTACGCCATCTATTCAAAATGTACTGTTTCGGGAATTCCCTAATATCCAAACTTCTCAAAACGTAAAATATATGTCTACATAGCAAAACAAACTGCTCAAAACGCCTGCATGAGCAAGTGCTGGTGCAATCCGACTTACGGTACTTTACCTGAAAAAACGCAAAAAACAATGTATGTATAAAACGCCATGCAAACAATGTTTGTATAAAATGCCATCAAACAACAAACACAAAAACTCCATGTAAAAAAAATGTTCTTCATATAATAACCGCCATGGTCAGAAAACACCAAATAAAATACCCAAAAAAAAACCCATTGTTTACCTCGAATAAGGATGTACAAGGCTGCTGGAAATCATTTATGAAGAACTTAACAAACCCATCAGACTGCTCTTTATAACGTTGATTTAAGCAATTCCCAATCCCGAGTAGCCAGTTTGAATGTCACAAAAAATATTTTTTGTGTATATCTCAGCAGCTTGTCTCTCCAACACTTTATAATTACTTTTCAACTGGGGGCGTTTGTATCGAGATTCATGATCAATTTTCTGGTGCGTGTGACGAGGTGCTTCTATTACAATTTCGTAATGAGTTATGAACTCAACAAGAGTAGATTTTGAATTGCACACTTGATCAATAAAATGGTTCTCACTCTCCAACCTCGATGTCGTACGCATAAGGCCCGACAGTTCCTCCATTCTATATTATGCAGGGATCCAAGATTCCCTAAGTGTAATAAAATATCAGAAAGCCAGTCATTATCATCTAAATTGAACTCTTCAATAACCTCTTCCCATCCTGATTCAAACTCTTCGGGTGTAAGAATATCCATCCACAACACCACAAATAAGTTTTTTGAAATTGGTGGAATTGCATAGCCTAACACCAACCTATATAAAACACTAAAACGCCATGCAATAGATACATTAGAGACAACAAACTAACATGAAAAACAGCTATGAATGGCAAAACGCCATATATCTTAAAACGCCAAACACATGAAAATAAGAAAATCAACCTTTAGAGAAAGTTTATGCATCATGTGCCACATGCATAACCAATGCCTCGTTTCAACAAATACAAAGAAATAGCCTTCTTCATTGCTGGATCTTGGTCAGTGACAACAACTGTTGGTTGAGAACCGACAACTTTTAGAAAAACTCTCAACAACCATAATACGTATCAACAATTTCTGACTAATGCGGCACCAAATGTAACATTGCAGTGGTGATTGTCTATACCAGTGAGCGGTACAAACACCATAGAGTATCTGCATATGAAAAGGCCATTGAAAAAATGAAACGAGAACAAAACGCCAATGCATCTAAACAGTGAAAAGCCACGAAATAGAATTATAAATATTAGTTGTTGGAACGATACGTGGTATTAAACGAAATCACATCACCAAACACGTGGTAATTACGTTTGCATTGATCATCACACCAAAAAAGTCCCTTCAAACGATTCTTTTCGTCTGTGAAGTAATCGTATGAGAAATTAGGCTGGGACTATTTTTTTTTCATGCAAATGTCTCACAACCATCTCAGTGTCGTATTCCCCTATAAACAAGTTAATTTGCCTCTTGTAGTTCTTAAAATCTACTTTACTTGCACCCACGTCTTCAAAACCGCCAAAAAAGTCTTTATTACATTAAACGCCTTAACAGGTCCCAAATTCAACTTAGACATGCTATGTATAACATGCTTCTAGAGCTAAGTGAGATGTCGTTCAGACGGAAGAAAATGCTTATTAGCCTGTTCAAAAAAATCATGGTTGTGCTCCTCAACAAACTTATAGACCTTCCATGATCCAGCCTCAAATATTACACATAATTGTGCTCCACAACCAGTCCTTTTTGAAAAGTTGGATCGTGCAATCCTTTCCTTTTGATTCGGGTCTAACGTATCAACCTTCTTGTCCTTATATACCCCAGATCCCGTACACATGTAATACTTAATATGTTTTTCTCCTTTGGCGCATCTTTTCATGTCATGCCCCAACTGATGGCGGAATCATCGGGGCGCGACACTAGGCAAATCAGATTGCTCAAGAGAATCCATAACAACTATATTGCGATAATATTTATTACATTCGTTATCCCGTACTAACAAATAATACAATCACATAAGTTATCATAGATTTCTTGTCCTCTCGAACAATACAAATCCGACAACCTAGATTTTAGGCGAGTTTCTAGACTTCATAGCTTGATTCGATGTAGATAGCGATCTAACCTGCAACATACGTTAAAACAACGTCAATACAAAAGTATTGGCGAGTATACAAGTTTGATAGTGTAGCGATAAAATAGTGAAAAGTGTTGCGAATTACCAAATACATAAACGGGATACCTCGACATACATGCAAAGAGACAGATACTACAAGCTAAGTCACTCGAGCTGCGATTGCGATTGCTATTCATCCTAACTAGACCCCGTCGGGTACTATAGTACTATACTAGTTAAGGCGGGACCTCGCGAGTATAAGTCCTAACGCATATGCAACTAGCATCACGTATAAATATGCATAACAGTTATTCGCAAGTGATAAATGGATTGATTGAGTAATTCGTTTGATAAGTTCGATTTATTAGGAACGTATGTTACACCCAAAAATGCGAATAAAAAGGGGTTCGAGTATACTCACAGTGCGTATTTAGCGAGAACATAACTTGATTGGATTAATTTAGAGTACGCCTGAGTTAGCATAAACATGGAATGGTAGCGTAAGCGGGGCGCGGCATAATTAAACGGTGAAAAGTTGAATAATAGGGCTAGTGGTAATCCGATCGGATGGCTATCCGGTCGAATGGGCTGGTTTGGTTAGACAGTTCGTTCGGACAGCGGTCAGGTCGAACATCGATACTTTGATGCTGGTCCGGTCGGTTGACATGTTATCCGGTAGGTTGACATGTTATCCGGTCGGCTGACATGTTGTTCGGTCGGATGGCATGTTATCCGATCGGTTGACATATTGTCCGATCGGTTAACATGTTGTCCGATCGGTTGACATGTTGTCCGATCGGTGAACATGTTGTCCGATCGGTTGACATGTTGTCCGATCGGTTGACACGTTATCCGGTCGGCTGACATGTTGTCCGGTCGGATGGCATGTTATCCGATCGGTTGACATATTGTCCGATCGGTTAACATGTTGTCCGATCGGTTGACATGTTGTCCGATCGGTTGACATGTTGTCCGATCGGTTGACATGTTGTCCGATCGGTTGACATGTTGTCCGATCGGTTGACATGTTGTCCGTTCGGTTGACATGTTGTCCGATCGTCTGGTTTGAAGTTGATTTGCCGTTCGATCGGACAGCAGTCCGATTGGACGGCAATTCGTTCCAATTTTCTGATTAAGTCATACTCAATTGTTTTTGGAAAGGATACCGGTGAATTGACTGAGACGATGTGTCGTCGTGTTAAACAACGGAAATTCCATCGATTTCGGCCCGTTCTAACGGCCGGGAACCACCCCGTTCCATCAGATCCAGCCGCTCTTGTCGGTTTTTCCGTGTTTAATCCAAAATCACACCCTCTTTGATTAGATAACATAGTTTGAGATGAGATTGTCTGTAAATCATGTGGGAATCAGTCAGATCTGAGTTGTTTATTGGTGAAAACGAGGTCACACTCTGGAGTTCATATGAACTCTTGATGACATCATCTTAGAACACCTCAAATCAGCGGATTTCACGGCTAAAAGTTGATTTGTAAAAGATAGAGAGGTGCAGAATTGAGTGTAGATCATAGGAGTACAAGGTTGAGGTTGAAAACTTACAAGAATTGCGATAAAACGAGCGAAAATGGCGAAGCAGTGTCTGGCCGAACGAGAGCAGTCACCTCAACTGTTGTTGAGGTGACAAATGGGGTATTTATAGGCAAAGGGGGAAGGAAGAAGGGGGGGTTTGGGCCATCCGTTCGGACAGGTTCATCCGTTCGGACAGGGCCATCCGTTCGGACAGGGTCATCCGTTCGGACAGGGCCATCCGTTCGGACAGGGTTTTATCGTTCTGACTTGTGTAATGAGCGTTGTGATGATTTTGTTACACAGTTTCGTATAGATATGTATGTATTTATTATATATTTAATTATTCATAAGGGGCCGTATGTATTCATGTTAGATATTTAATTATTCAAAGTTGCGATATAATAATCGGGTTTTGTTTCGAGTATGCGATTATTTGCGACGCTTCACGGTCATCGAGGAGGGTAGAATAGGTCCTCACTCCATGTCATCGTGAACGTTAATGTGTATTTTGAGTAATGAGTTGCACTGCGACACACCGCAACTATCAAGGAGTGTAGAATTGGTCCTCTCTCGACATCTTCGTGGTTGTCAGCAAGCGCAACGTGATGTGATAGTGATAGAATATGCGATAATATGCGAAATTATTGCGATATAGCGATGTATGCGATATAGTTACATTATGATCCGAATCTCTGGTGCTAGGCGTAACGAGTATAACGAGTAGTAACAACGCACGAATGTGCGGGTTGTTACAGTCTCCCCTGCTTTAGGAAATTTCATCCCGAAATTAATCCACAAGAAGGGTCGTGAGAAGTTAATGAGAGTAGCGATTAAGAGCGACAAGTTAGCGAGAGTCGATTGAATACACACATGCGAGAGCTTTGCGGAGACCGGCGAGAGCGACAAGAAATATGATTTGAACAACCAAAAGCGATAACACACACGAGAATGCGATTCCCAAGCATTTAAATTTCTGAAAAGTCGATTAATTTAGGAAAAACTTGCTTAAGAAAATCTTCTCATGGTGCGGCGTTAACTGTAGCGATGTTCACACCAGCACGATGAGAAGGGTTTTGTTAGGTTACCAAAAAAAGGGTTTTAAAGTGTTTAAAACTCGTTTTACGAAATTTTCTCGCCACACGGCGTTGACTTGAGTCGATTGCCACACTAGTGTCTCAAGAAAATCTCGTCTTGTACAAAGGTTTTGATTAGTTTTTAGAAAAGTTTTGTAAGAAAAGGCCAGTTTTAATATTTGTGTTAACAAAGCCTTTTAATTATACCAAAAATTAAATTCAATGGTCGGCCCCGGATGGCACTTTCCCACGAAAGTTCTACAATATGGCTAAAACACTTATATATAGGAAGTACCAGCGGCGTTTCCACCGTGTTTTACTCATATGGCTTCCGTCTCGTGAGGCAGTGTCATACGTGTCGACATAGTACAGACAGAATTTCGATGACTCGATCCAAACGAGAAGGGTTGGATTAAGTCTTGAAAGGGCGAACTGAGCGATGAAGTCGTTTTCGAACTCAGTTCAGCGATACAAGTGAGGTAATAGTCGATTAATAACACAACATAACACGATAAGCGAAAGCGGCGATGATATGTATAAAGCAATAAGCGATAAGCGAAAAGCGATGAGCGATAGCGTCAAGTGATAACGACAACCGTCGAGTGATAAGCGACAGTCGATGCGTTGCAAGCGATGGAGACCTGCGATTCAATTAGATTTAATAACACCACAATTTTTAAACTAACACTAGCCCACATGGCCCTTCTCCACGAAAGTCTGCTGATACGGCTAAAACACCACCATGTCTTAGCCCTATTAGTTTCGTCTCGTGAAGCAAGGTCGTGAGTGCTAACATAACGCGGATAACACAGATAACATAAATAGCGATGGCGATAAGCGATGAAAATATCGAAGCGATGAGATAGGCGCGAGAGGCGTTACGACGAAAAGCGACGAGTAACGTGCGATACTTGTCAAGCGATTCACGATACGCGATTCTCAGCAAGCAATACACGATAGCGGTAGCGATAGAGCGATACACGCGGAATAAGCGATGCATAACTAGTGACACACACACATAAGCGATCAAGCGAGAACACACTAAAAACGGTAGCGATTCTCACAAGAAGCGATAACCAGCGGTAGAGATTGCGAGTTACGCACAATACGCGTTTGCGATTTCGAGCCACATAATAAGCGTTTGAGACTGTGAACACACAATAAGCGATAGGGCGAGACACATATTATATGATTGCGATTTGCGAGATCGATTCTAGCGATAATGCGATTGCGAGCGTGTTGACTTACGAAGAGTCTTGCGATTACATGCTTTGAGTTGCGATTGAGATTGTTACGCCTTGCGATGTAGTATAGTTTAATGTGTCGAAAATAACCACAATAGTATAATAGGTCTACGTTCCAACTCCACATGGCACTTTCTTCACAAAACTCCGGTTAGCATGGCGAAGCACCGTCATGTTTCAACCATACGCCTTCGTTCCGTGAATAGATGTCACACTTCATCAGACATGGTCAAGACGCTTATATATAGGAAGTACCAGCGGCGTATCCACCACGCTTAACCATGCCCTGAACGTTAAGGCATCATTGAAACTCACTACGATCTCCGAGCACTAACCAAAATAACCTCGTGTGCACCCGTGATTAATTTGATTCTTGCATGTTTATCGTACCTTATCTCAAGAACGCATAGTAGGGGTAAACCACGTTATATAGTACATAGTGCTAGCATTTAGATTGTGCGTGAGTATAAGAGAGAAATAGAATCCACATGCGACGATAGATAAAGTAAGTTCCACACATGGAAGAAATTGACGGCGATAAGTCGTATTATTACAACAACATTAGAAGTAAAATAACGTTGCTGTGGAGGACTTCTGCGGGACTGCGGTTGCTACTGAAATTCCTCAAGGTTGCGGCCTTGTGCGACAGTGTTGCGTAAGATGACCATACCAGTTGCAATTTGCGCAATAGCGACAGTTAGCTTTCGGCGGGTGATGATACGTACACATGAGACATAGGGGATGAGTTCCGTTGTAGGCGCGTTTTAATTGAACTGGAGCTGCTCAGAGAGGTTCTGGTTGCGACAGTTCAGTTGTTGAAGGGTCTGGGCTCATGGTCTTTCATTTACGGCTGGGCTGGGTTTCCTGAGATGATGCAGTGTTGTTGGCGGATTCGTCTGATGATTCGCTGGAGACATCGTCGGAGGAATCTTCAGAAGAATCGTCGATAGGTTCGCTGGAAGAATTGTCAGAAGAATTGATGATGATTGCTTGATGAGCTTGCTTGACAGGATTCTTGGAGAAGAATCCGTCCAAGACTCGTTTGTCGTTGATCTCTGCGGCTAAGCAATAGGTTTCTTCGATGGTAGCAGATCTCACAGCTTCGACAAAATCGCCCACACACTCAGGCAAGCCGCAAATGTACTTTGGGATGGCTTTCTCTGAAGTGTTGACTTGACTTGGGCAGATTTCGCTAAGCTGTTTGAACCTTGCGGTGTAGCCAGCATTGTCGCTTCCGTCTTGCTTGATTTCCCAAAATTCATTTTCTAGCTTCTGAACTTCGTGAGGAGGACAATACTCTTTCTTCATGAGCTCTTTCAGCTCATCCCAAGAGAGAGCGTAAGCTGCGGAGATCCCACGTTTGTTTCGTTCGGTGGTCCACCAGTCGAGGGCTCGCGATTGGAATACTCCGGTAGCGCAAGTACTACGAAAACCATCGGGACACCCACTCTGACGAAGGGTCACCTAAACAGAATCGAACCACTGGAGTAGCTGAGAAACACCTCCTTCACCCGTGAAGACCATCGGATCACAGGCTTTGAAGTGTTTGTAGAGAAAGTAGGTTGCGGCGCTTCTGTCTTGACGTCTTCCGAAGTTCGAGAGTTGCTAAGAGAGTGCACTTGAGCGACAATTTGAGGAATGACCTTGGCCACTTCCTTGGTCACAAGCGAGGCAATCCTCTTCTCGGCGCTTCGTTTGGCTCTTCTCCTAGCTTTTCGTCTCGAGGTAGAGTCGTTGGAAGGCATCTAGACAGAGAGGGATTAGGAGTGAGATTCGATCATAACGATTTTTGAGTTTGTGATGCGATTGAGCGCGATCAAAACTTGTAGCGTATAATATGTTAGATTTCACATAGGAGCCACATAGGAGGCACGAAATTCCTAAGTTCTCACACAATGATTTGTTTTGTACATATAAATAGTTATAGTTTATACTTGCCCACATACATATCGGTGTAGAATATGCGAGGACGCGATGAGAGGGAGAGAGCGAGTACGTAAGCGAATAATTAGACTTTAGTTTTTGTTGCGGACATTCGGTCTTCGTTTCAGATTGCGATGGCTGTGCGAGTTGTGCGTTTTGTAAAACAGGGAGCGAAAATTGATTAATCACGAAATCGATAAAGCGTAAAATGATCGCATTAAGCATAAATAAATTCGGTTAAGCGTAAAGCCGGCGAGTCGTAAGCTAGTAAAACGGATAGAGTGCCTCGGGTGTTTAGGCGTCGACTACCCAAGGTAACTCAACTATACCCAACAAATTCGTGCACGCGCGTTGACTTGGAAGACTTATGTTTCCACTGGGACGCAGCTCATGGCATTCGTCCTCCTAGTCATCGCGTGGCTCGAGTCATCGTTATGGTCGAGTCCTTGGTGGGAGCTTTTGAAAACCCTTTTTATAGAGAGTGGAACGTTTTATTAAGAAACGGGTTTCACCCCTGGCTTAATAACTTCGCTCCTAGCTGTGGTTGTGCTCTTCGAATAAATTCGGGAGTCCCAATAGATCTTGAAATGGAGACTTTTGTCGAGATATGGATGTCACTCCTAGCTCGACGAAGAGTTCTCGTGCTAGAAAAATGCGCTGAGTGAGCAATCCTATCGAGAGTTCTTGGTTTTCACACCTGGTCTTGACTGGATCACTCGGTTATGGTATGCGAGTATTTTCGAAAACATGTGTATTGTGTCAGCCTTAAGGAAGGCTAAGTAGTATTTCAGCCTTAGGAAAGGCTTCTTCGTGTGAAGCTGTAGTACGCGATGTTCACACAAGGTTGTAGCTTTTAGCAATTTCGATAGAGAGTATCAAGTAGGCCCAATACAAACCCTACTGGGTTCGTACGAGTCGGCCTGTTGGTACTTAGACTATAGACTAGGTCAATTTCTAAGACGTCGACCCGGACTAGGTCGAGTCTTGCCTAATTCCCTATAGTTATGGCTCTGATACCAATCTGTCACACCCCAACCGATGGCAGAATCATCGGGGCGCGGCACTAGGCGAATCAGATTGCTCAAGAGAATCCATAACAACTATATTGCGATAATATTTATTACATTCGTTATCCCGTGCTAACAAATAATACAATCACATAAGTTATCACAGATTTCTTGTCCTCTCGAACAATACAAATCCGACAACCTAGATTTTAGGCGAGTTTCTAGACTTCCTAGCTTGATTCGATGTAGACAGCGATCTAACCTGCAACATACGCTAAAACAACGTCAATACAAAAGTATTGGCGAGTATACAAGTTTGATAGTGTAGCGATAAAATATTGAAAAGTGTTGCGAATTACCAAATACATAAACGGGATACCTCGACATACATGCAAAAAGACAGATACTACCAGCTAAGTCACTCGAGCTGCGATTGCTATTCATCCTAACTAGACCCCGTCGGGTACTATAGTACTATACTAGTTAAGGCGGGACCTCGCGAGTATAAGTCCTAACGCATATGCAACTAGCATCACGTATAAATATGCATAACAGTTATTCGCAAGTGATAAATGGATTGATTGAGTAATTCGTTTGATAAGTTTGATTTATTAGGAACGTATGTTACACCCAAAAATGCGATTAAAAAGGGGTTCAAGTATACTCATAGTGCGTATTTAGCGAGAACACAACTTGATTGGATTAATTTAGAGTACGCCTGAGTTAGCATAAACATGGAATAGTAGCGTAAGCGGGGTGCAGCGTAATTAAACGGTGAAAAGTTGAAATACAGGGCTAGTGGTAATCCGATCGGATGGCTATCCGGTCGGATGGGCTGGTTTGGTTAGACAGTTCGTTCGGACTGCGGTCAGGTCGAACATCGATACTTTGATGCTGGTCCAGTCGGTTAACATGTTATTCGGTCGGTGTAACACCTCGAAATTTCATGTCCAATATTATAACGACACGTGTCATGAACTTTAAACGTGTAAAGGATTTCTTTAGAAGGACCAACGTTGACAAACAAAGAAAATACGTGAATAAAAGGATTAAACATGTCAACATCAGGTAAATATATCTTTCAATAGCCCCACATGATGTTTATACCCTTAAACGAATGAATCATGGATCATACGAAGCTAATTGTGAAAGGAAATGAGGAATTACAAACTACAGGGGTTAAATGTGTCAACATGTTTAAAGTATACCTCTGAGTGACCTTTTAGCAAACCCGAAGCTTTGTAATGACTAATTATACACACGAGAATAAGCGATAAATATTTCACAAGGTTTCGATTAAGTATGAGAAAGTTATGATAATATTCGTATCCGAGGGGTTAAAAGCGTCGACGTTGATAATTAAGGCCTTTCGGGTGACCATAAAGTTGATCAAGGGCTTCACAAAGATTGGTTATGTCTTGGAGTCCTTAGAAATCAATTTAGAGGGATTATAGTGCAAAAAGAAAGGTTAAAACAACTTTTAGAAGGACCGGGGACCAAAACTGCAAATAGTTGAAACATGTTTAACCTGAGCTGGGGCTTCACACGGGGCGCGTAAGCCCAGGCAGGAACTTACGCGGGCCGCCTGGCACGCCCAGCATCAGAAAAAACCTGACAGGTGTCTGTCCAGCCCGTTTAACCAGCTTTGAAGCTTAGTTTTCAATACCATGGGTTGCACAAACAAGTTTTTAGGCACTAGGGACACTTGTGTTGATCAAGGATCCATCCTAGACTTGTTTGGCATCATCTTGATCAATCATGATCACTATATAAAGGCCCTCACTTTGCAACTCTTGATCATTCTTTCCTAACTTCACCTCTGAAGATTTCTGGAACTCAAGAACACTTACTAAGCATCACTAGTCGTGCATAGGACCTTGGTAAGCTTCCTTAACCTTCCTTAATCGTGTTTTACTTAGTTTAATAGCTTAAAGTCAAACCGTCGTAATTAAGGTTTGACTTAACGATTAATCACTAATGGTCCAGTGATTTGTCAAATTGAAAGTAGTTATAAGTTGGTAATTATGTGGGCATTAAACCCTTAAAAGGGCACCCTCTGATTCCCGCTCTAACTAAGTCATTTATCGGGTCAAAGTTAGTTATAAAAAGTCAACAGAAAAATAATTTTCGAATTAACACATAATTAGCAATGTAGAAGACGTGTAACCTGTTTTACCACTCATATAACTTGGTAATCAATGCAAGAACATGTCTAAGCATGTCCGACCCGACAATTTTCAGTTTAGGACCGGTTCGGAACCGAAAGTCGCATAAATTGACCATTGCCTTGACTTTCAGTTCTGACCCATGTTAGCATGATTTAGAAATGCCTTAGAATTCCATTAGGACCGGGTTATATGATAGTATAACCCTCTGTGATCATACTTCTTGACTCGTTGAATGCGCGATTCATATGCACGTTTTCGTTAAATGCCTAATGTTGACCAATATGCCCATTTGACCTTAAAACGAGAATTTTGGAAATGTGAAAGGACAATAATCTTTGTTACTGATTTATAAACATGTCTCTAAAATTTCACATCAGTTTGAGGTCTAGATTAGGAGTTATGCTCAATAGCGTAATTAGAAAGCCTTTTATTAATTAAACAGCATAATTTGCGTAAAGCCTATCTAAACCCAATTTTTGACACCAAACCTCTTACCCACTGATGCAATATAATATTTTTGGATTTTTGAAGATTTTTAATTATTTTTAAACTAATCATAACATAGGGTTATTACCTTGATTCGGTAATTGCCGATTATACCCTTTTCGTTTATAAAATGAGTTTTACACGACATTTTGATACCAAATCTTTTGCTACTGATTTTATATGATAAATGAAGTAATTTGAACTTTATAAACTGATCAGGAAATTCAGATTTCCTATTTTAACCCGGAAATCGCTTAAAACGACTTTTTACGCGTTTTAAACGAATAGTATAGGTTAAAACCATTCTTGTCATATAAGACTTATCACCAACTGATATAACCTATTAAATTAAGAAGTTTTACTGATTATATCAAACCCGAATCTCATAATTATATTTAATCTCTTTTATAATCTTTAAAATGACCAAAATACCCCTACGGGGCTTAAATTGAGATTAAACTCGTTTTGGGCATAATGGAAGGTTTCCTACTGATATCACAACATATTTAAAGCATATTAACTTAGGAAACCTGTTCATGACTCATTTGGTTACCCGTTATGCGTTATTCGTGTTCGGTTCGGTTTATGTAACTAGTTTGCATAAATTGACCGAAACGGGTCAAACCCTATCATTTTCACCTCAAAATCCAGAATGTGTTTAGTTTACCCATATTATACAAGTCTTCAAACTTGTCAGGACTAAATCACATTCTAATCCGGTCTTCGCTTAATCTTGCGTTTTGAACCGTATACCTTTCTTTAAAACTAACCGGTGTAAGTTTAGGCTTAATTAAGACCCGTTAGGAATCTAATAGGTTATTAAAACCTTCGTTCCAGATTAGGAGCCCAGTAAAAGCTACGTGCACTTGCTGTTGTGATTTATACTTTGCTCAGGTAAATACTTTTAACTTATTTTCCCTATACGGGCTTGGGATACGGTATTATAATAATACCGCTTGGTCGGGTATGAAGTCGTACAATCAAATATTGATTAAAAAGATGCATAACCCGTTTTATTCTGTCTTGTTTGATGCAATACCTTTGGGGGGTTAATGACCGTGTCCTGGATATCCTCGGCTCATTCATTAGAAATGGCCACGACTTAAGCACGGGGTGTAGGCATACACCTGACAGCTGCGTATGTAAAAAGGTAGTCCACAAGAAGAGGGTATTATACCAAGTGGTGTGTCTATTAATCTTGTTAAACCGGCTCTTCTAACCGGGCCCTAAATGGACGACAAACATGTAAAACTGTATACAAGTTTATTTTTAAATAATTATCCCAAGTTATAAAAGATATTTTTGTGCTATGTGCATATAAACTAATTTTCTTAAACTCTTTTCAAAATGAGTCAGTTAATTGTATTTACCAGTGTAAACTAACGTATTTTCCCAAAAAGGTTAAGTGCAGGTACTATACGAAATAGGTTGGCTACTCCAGGCATCAATAATCAAGTCTTGCAAACTCTAGATGTTAAAGTCTGTTGAACAATGATTTTATTTATCTTTTGATCCACCTGTGAACCCTTTACAGTCCGTTGTAATACTTTGATATTACTATTTATTCGGTTTGTAATGTGATTCATACCTTTTGCTTCCGCTGTGCATTTATAATTTGTGTTGTTTGACTATGATGATATCAACAACGTCACGATACTCCCTACCGGGCCCACCGGTAATACGTGAAAATATCGGGGTGTGACAGGTTGGTATCAGAGCCAACACTGAGTGAATTAAACACTAGACTTTTGTGTTTAATCTCAGTTACACAGTTGCACATTCCTAAATTTTCGAGTCTAGACAAAGAACTTAGGACTAATCCAAATTGTTTTTAATTCTAACTTTGTCCTTTATATTTCTTTGTGGTATCTTTCAATTGTTTGACAGGAAATATGCCACCGAGGTTCCGAAGAGGAGGACGAGGCAAGGGGCCAATCCACGCCCCCAACGATCACGAGGGTGGGCCTTCACACCGGCGAACTCCTTCTGCTACCATGAGTACCGGTCCCCAAAGAGACTGGAGGATGTATTCGGAGCCCGCTAGACGACCTGTCTCGCTTAGCTCAACGCCTCCTTATCGTCACTTCTTTGGGCCGCAATCAGAGAACGAGCCCGAAGACCCACCCCACTCCTTCTTGCCGTTGCAGCGGTCCTTTTCGCACCATTCCTTTGGCGACCCCACTCCTGTCTTCCAAAGCCGGTTCAACCCGGCAAACTATATTGAAGAACCAGTGGGTTTTAACCCACTAGGACCTGAAGACCATTTCTCAGGAGACCATGCAATGGATATGGACGAGGACACGGATCCCGTCGAGCCTGCAACCGGGACCCCCAACCACCCCATCGAGATCTCTGATAGGTCGTCCTTCCATGGATCACCATACCGTGGTCCAGACAGCTACCAGGCGAGATTCGCCCAATATGAGTGGTATTTTACTCCCTCTCTTAACCCACATCAGCAACAACAGCAGGATCCCTCTGAGGATTCGCGTTTCGTGGCTGTCACACCACCGCCGCCAGTTCATCAAGCACCTCCAGAACCACCAAGGCGTAAAAGAACAGGCGCACGGATGTCCGTGCGAGAAGGGGGTTTTCACTTCAGCACCCCCCAACACTCAAGTGGCAGTCACTATCCACCAGTGCATGAAGACCCACAAATGGGTGGGCCTTCAAATCCAGTTTTAGAGATAGATTCTGCACCTATCGCGCCGCCACCATTGGGAATTGGTAATCCAATTCCTACATACGTCGGTTCAACGGTGTATAATCCATTTGAGCTGCTGATCCACACTAACTACAACTATGCTGAAGCCGACCCATACCTTGTAGCGGCAAACTACAACGCCCTTCATCTTGAAGGACCATATGGAGCCCCCTGGGGAGTGGGATACCCAGCTCATTGGTATCAAATACCTGCTCGACCTCCGATTCAGCAGCAGCCGCAGCCACCACGGGTTTCCCCACCAGAACAGGAGGAAATCCTCCAAAGGCTAAGTCGGGTGGAACATGAATTTCAAGAAGAACGTAGGAACAACCGGGGATTTCTCAAGGGCCTAGCAAGCTTACTAAAAGGAAAGAAGAAGAGGGATCACTGAATCCCTATATGTATTACTGTATTTCCTTATTTCAATCAAGTCCCTGCGTGGACATTTATCTATGTACTTAGTCCCTACGTGGACTTGTCCTTCCTTAGTCCCTGCGTGGACTTGTCTTTCTTTAGTCCCTGCATGGACATCTATTTTAGTAATCAGTCCCTGCGAGGACTTGTATGTACAGTTTAGCCCCTGCGTGGGCAAGTTACTTATGTTAAAAGTCCCGTTTAGGGTAATGTGTACTCCTTTTAATGTTTAATGGAATGTTAAATTTAAAAATTTAATTTTTGTCATTTTATGCATAAATATATTATACATGAAATATATAAATTAAAAATCGTTCCTCTTAAAATAATCTGCCTATTTAAATATTAAATAAGAATCTTAAAGGTATAACCTAGCCTGCATGTCATTATAAGACTTGGCCAAGATGGTAAGACCTTTTAAAAAGATTCAAATCCCTGTTAACATCTGAAAACATGTTAACGCTCCTGGCAGACGTGATTTGTTAAAATCACACACATCATTCTTATAATTGGATTCTTCAAAAGATTCCTAACCTAACCTGATGATCTATAAATCATGGGTTTAAATCACCAATTAAGATGATCATATATTAAACATCCATAGGTGATGTAGTACCTACGGGCCATACTCATTGTCAGATAAGACAAAAGACAGTTGTAGTCTACGACTCCCTGTCAGGAAAAGATAAGGAACTATGTTCAAACCTGAATGCCTTGATTCTCTGAAATCATGGCTTATGATTTAGAATGTCCCTGTGTCTAGGCCTTGTGCCTCTAATAATACTGTTATTGTTTTATAATTAGGATAAGTTATAATAAAAATCCTAAATAAATATGAATAACAAATTAACCAAATATGGTCTATGTTTACCATGGTTAATGAATTGCCATAAAAGACAATTCCATAATAACTCCCAAATAAATTATTGTCAATATCTTATGTAACAGTTCAAACTACATGGCTGACTCGGATGAGATCAACAGTCACCCATGGGAGAATCCTGATAATACCCGAATTAACATAGCGGGTGAAGAACTGCATGCATTGATAGACAATGCCATTACTCGAGCTCTGGATAGAAGGGAATATGAATCAAGTGGTACGCAAAACAAGACCTTATCTGTACCTCACTCTAAAGTACCCTCCAAAGTTCATTCAGCTCGAAAGAGTGAATCTCATCACTCTTCGAATAAGAAAAGTGTACTGTCTAAACAGGTTGAGCTCAACCAGGAGCCTCGGGTCAAGACCAGTTCATATAAGTACTTTGTCTCCTGCAAGCCGAGAGACTTCACGGGAGAAAAAGGAGCCGTCGATTGTATGACCTGGCTCGACGAGATGGACACTGTCATGGATATTAGTGGTTGCGCCGAGCAAGACATTGTGAAGTATGTGTCGCAGTCATTTAAGGGAGAAGCTCTAGCATGGTGGAGATCGTTAATTCAAGCTACTGGAAAGATCCCACTTTACAACATGACATGGGGTCCGTTTGTTACTTTAATCAAGGATACTTTATGTCCTCAACATGAGGTCGAGAAGATTGAGACTGACTTCCACACACTGGTTATGAGGAACCTGGTCTGTCAGGCGTATCTCACGAGTTTCAATACCATGTCTAGGTTGGTTCCATACCTGATTACACCGGAACCTAAGCGTATAGCTTGTTTCATAGGAGGTTTGGCTCCAGAGATTAAGGCGAGTGTGAAAGCGTCAAGACCTACTACCTTTAGGTCTGTAACTAATTTGTCGTTATCCCTTACCCTTGACGCAGTCAGGCAGAGTTCTTTTAAAAACTCAGATGAGGGAAAAAGGAAACGTGAGGATGATAACTCACGTCGCTCAGACAAGAAACACAAAGGGAACCATGAGAACAAGAAGAGTCCAGGGTTCAACAAAGGTAACCAACAGTCGAGTGAGAAACCCAGATGTAAAGTTTGTCAGAAACATCACTTTGGAAAGTGTAGATTGGAATCGAACTCGCAAACCCAATCAAGGACTTTTGCATGTGGGATATGCAAGTCCAAGGAACACAAGACAATAGAGTGCAAGAAGATAAAGGATGCGACATGCTATAACTGTAACGAGAAAGGGTACATCAAGTCAAATTGCCCAAAGTATGCAAAGAAACCGGAAGAAATTAAGAAGACCAATGCTAGGGTCTTTAGGATGGATGCTAAGGAAGCAGTTCAGGATGATAATGTCATAACAGGTACCTTTCTTATAAATGATGTTTATGCAAGAGTGTTATTTGATTCAGGGGCGGATAAGTCATTTGTGGATAATAAATTCTGTAAGTTGTTAAATCTACCTGTTAGGACCCTAAGCATAAAATACAAAGTGGAGTTAGCTGATGGAACCATAGAATCCGCTTCAACCGTGTTAGATGGATGTTTCATATTCATTAGGAACCATTCTTTTCCATTGTCTTTACTTTGAAATTAGCCGGTTTTGATATAGTAATAGGCATGGATTGATTGTCTCGCAACCAAGCCCAGATCGTGTGTGCTAAGAAGCAAGTGATTTTCAGAGCTCCTCATGGCGAGCCTTTGACAATCCAAGGAGATACTAAGTACGGAATGCCTGAGCAAGTGTCCATGGTCAAGGCATCAAGGTGTTTGAAGAAGGGTTGTGTTATCTACATGGCGCAAGTAACTGTTAATGAACCAAAGCCTAAGATCGAAGACATACCTATTATCTCTGAATATCCAGATGTATTCCCTGAAGAACTACCTGGTTTACCCCCAGATAGACAAGTGGAGTTCAAGATCAATATCATTCCTGGTACGGCACCAGTTGCAAGAGCACCTTACCGTTTGGCACCGACTGAAATGAAGGAATTGAGAACTCAGTTGGATGATTTGTTGGCAAAGGGATTTGTTAGACCTAGCTCATCTCCTTGGGGAGCACCCATCCTATTTGTGAAGAAAAAGTATGGCTCGATGCGTCTATGCATCGATTATCGAGAGTTTAACAAGGTTACTATCAAGAATCGGTATCCATTACCCAGGATCGATGACTTGTTCGATCAGCTTCAAGGAGCAAGTTACTTTTCCAAGATTGACTTAAGGTCAGGATATCATCAACTGAAGGTTAAAGATGAAGATGTACACAAGACTGCATTTAGGACTCGTTATGGTCATTACGAGTTCTTAGTGATGCCTTTTGGACTCACTAATGCACCAGCCGCATTCATGGATCTCATGAACCGCGTCTGCAAGCCCTACTTGGATAAATTTGTCATCGTCTTCATCGATGATATTCTTATTTACTCGAAGAATCAATCTGACCATGAGAAACATCTCCGTTGCATTCTGAAACTGCTTTATCAAGAAAAACTCTACGCCAAATTCTCTAAGTGTGAATTTTGGCTTCGTGAAGTCCAATTTCTTGGACATATGGTAAGCGAGCGTGGTATCCAGGTGGATCCCGCTAAGATTGAAGCCATCATGAATTGGCAAGAGCCGTAGACGCCCACAGAGATTCGCAGCTTTTTAGGCCTGGCAGGATACTATCGGCGTTTTATAGAAAATTTTTCAAGAATTGCTGCACCCCTAACTTCATTAACTCGTAAGAATATAAAGTTCGATTGGGGTCCTAAGCAGTAAGAATCCTTTGATATTCTCAAACAAAAGTTGAGCAATGCTCCTGTTTTGACACTGCCTGAAGGTATCGAGGAATTCGTGGTTTACTACGACGCATCGCACACTGACATGGGATGTGTGCTTATGCAAAGGGGAAAAGTTATTGCATATGCTTCCCGGAAATTAAAAGTGCACGAAAAGAATTACACCACCCACGATTTGGAGTTGGGTGCTGTTGTGTTTGCACTAAAGCTATGGAGGCACTATTTGTATGGTATCAAGTGTGTGATCTATTCTGATCACAAGAGCCTCCAACACCTTTTTAACCAAAAGGATTTGAACATGAGGCAGCGCCGATGGATGGAGACGTTGAATGATTACGATTGTGAAATCCGATACCATCCAGGCAAGGCGAATGTGGTCGCTGATGCCTTGAGTAGAAAGGAAAGGGTTAAACCCATCAGAATCAATGCCAAGAGCATTGAATTAAAGAACAACTTAAATGAAAGATTGTTAGCCGCTCAGAAGGAAGCAGTATTGGATGCTAACTATCCTAATGAAAAATTAGGAGTAACTGCTGAGCAGTTATCACATGGAAAAGATGGAATTTTAAGATTGAATGGACGAGTATGGGTTCCTATCTATGGAGGACTTCGGGACGTGATCCTACAAGAAGCACATAGCTCCAAATACTCTGTTCATCCTGGCTGTGATAAGATGTACCAGGATTTGAAGGCAAATTACTGGTGGATAGGTTTGAAGAAATCTGTAGCCACTTATGTGGCCAAATGTTTGACGTGCGCACAAGTTAAAGCTGAACATCAAAAGCCGTCAGGTTTGCTACAACAGCCTGAACTTCCCACTTGGAAGTGGGAGATGGTGACAATGGATTTCATCACCAAGTTACCAAAGACAAAGAAAGGAAATGATACTATATGGGTGATAGTAGATAGACTTACTAAGTCAGCACATTTCCTACCCATTAAGGAGACTTATAGCTCCGACATGTTAGCCCAATTGTACGTAGATAAGATTGTATCTCTGCATGACATACCAGTGTCCATTATCTCTGACAGAGATACCAGATACACATCACATTTTTGGAAAAGTTTCACACAGTCTTTGGGCACGCGCTTAAATTTCAGTACGGCTTACCATCCTCAGACGGACGGGCAGAGTGAGCGTACCATCCAAACTTTGGAAGACATGCTTCGTGCGTGTATGATTGACTTAGGTGGTAGTTGGGATAACCACCTGCCATTGATCGAGTTCTCCTATAACAATAGCTACCATACGAGCATTCAGGCTGCGCCTTTCGAGGCATTATATGGTAGGAAATGCAGGACGCCTATTTGTTGGGCAGAAGTAGGAGAAGCTCAATTATCAGGACCTGACATAGTCTTTGAAACGATGGACAAGATTGTCCAGATTTGTGACCGCCTGAAAGCTGCCAGGGATAGGCAGAAAAGCTACGCAGATTTAAAGCGTAAACCTCTGAAAATTCGAGGTAGGTGACAAAGTGTTGCTTAAAGTGTCACCCTGGAAGGGAGTGATGTGGTTTGGTAAGAAAGGTAAGTTAAGCCCAAGGTATATAGGACCATTCGAGATCATCGAATGTGTCGGATCAGTGGCTTATAAGTTAAATTTGCCTGAGAAGCTCAGTGGTATTCATAACGTATTCCACATCTGCAATTTGAAGAAATGTCTAGCTGACGAATCACTAGTCATACCACATACAGATGTGCACATCGATGAGAGCTTGAAGTTTGTTGAAGAACCTGTGTCGATCGAGGATCGACAGGTTAAGAAGCTTCGAAGGAAGCATGTACCGATCGTAAAAGTAAAATGGGATGCCCGTAGAGGTCCCGAGTACACATGGGAGGTAGAGTCCACAATGAAAGAAAAGTACCCTCATTTATTTCAGTAAATCTCGAGGTCGAGATTTCTTTTAAGGGGGTGAGGATGTAACACCTCAAAATTTCATGTCCAATATTATAACGACACGTGTCATGAACTTTAAACGTGTAAAGGATTTCTTTAGAAGGACTAACGTTGATAAACAAAGAAAATACGTGAATACAAGGATTAAAAATGTCAACATCGGGTAAATATATCTTTCAATAGCATCACATGATGTTTATACCCTTAAACGAATGAATCATGGATCATACGAAGCTAATTGTGAAAGAAAGTGAGGAATTACAAACTACAGCGGTTAAATGTGTCAACATGTTTAAAGTATACCTCTGATTGACCTTTTAGCAAACCCGAAGCTTTGTAACGACTAATTATACTCACGAGAATAAGCGATAAAATTTTCACAAGGTTTCGATTAAGTATGAGAAAGTTATGACAACATTCGTATCTGAGGGGTTAAAAGCGTCGACGTTGATAATTAAGGCTTTTCGGGTGACCATAAAGTTGATCAAGGGCTTCACAAAGATTGGTTATGTCTTGGAGTCCTTAGAAATCAATTTAGAGGGATTATAGTGCAAAAAGAAAGGTTAAAACAACTTTTAGAAGGACCGGGGACCAAAACTGCAAATAGTTGAAACATGTTTAACCTGAGCTGGGGCTTCACACGGGGCGCGTAAGCCCAGACAGGAACTTACGCGGGCCGCCTGGCACGCCCAGCATCAGAAAAACCTGACAGGTGTCTGTCCAGCCCGTTTAACCGACTTTGAAGCTTAGTTTTCAATACCATGGGCTGCACAAACAAGTTTTTAGGCACTAGGGACACTTGTGTTGATCAGGGATCCATCCTAGACTTGTTTGGCATCATCTTGATCAATCATGATCACTATATAAAGGCCCTCACTTTGCAACTCTTGATCATTCTTTCCTAACTTCACCTCTGAAGATTTCTGGAACTCAAGACCACTTCCTAAGCATCACTAGTCGTGCATAGGACCTTGGTAAGCTTCCTTAACCTTCCTTAATCGTGTTTTACTTAGTTTAATAGCTTAAAGTCAAACCGTCGTAATTAAGGTTTGATTTAACAATTAATCACTAATGGTCCAGTGATTTGTCAAATTGAAAGTAGTTATAAGTTGGTAATTATGTGGGCATTAAACCCTTAAAAGGGCACCCTCTAATTCCCGCTCTAACTAAGTCATTTGTCGGGTCAAAGTTAGTTATAAAAAGTCAACAGAAACATAATTTTCGAATTAACACATAATTAGCAATGTAGAAGACGTGTAACCTGTTTTACCACTCATATAACTTGGTAATCAATGCAAGAACATGTCTAAGCATGTCCGACCCGATAATTTTCAGTTTAGGACCGGTTCGGAATCGAAAGTCGCATAAATTGACCATTGCCTTGACTTTCAGTTCTGACTCATATTAGCATGATTTAGAAATGCCTTAGAACTCCATTAGGACCGGGTTATATGATAGTATAACCCTCTGTGATCATACTTCTTGACTCGTTGAATGCGTGATTCATATGCACGTTTCCGTTAAATGCCTAATGTTGACCAATATGCCCATTTGACCTTAAAACAAGAATTTTGGAAATATGAGAGGACAATAATCTTTGTTACTGATTTATAAACATGTCCCTAAAATTTCACATCAGTTTGAGGTCTAGATTAGGAGTTATGCTCAATAGCGTAATTAGAAAGCCTTTTATTAATTAAACGGCATAATTTGCGTAAAGCCTATCTAAACCCAATTTTTGACACCAAACCTCTTACCCACTGATGCAATATAATATTTTGGGATTTTTGAAGATTTTTAATTATTTTTAAATTAATCATAACATAGGGTTATTACCTTGATTCGGTAATTGCCGATTATACCCTTTTCGTTTATAAAATGAGTTTTACACGACATTTTGATACCAAATATTTTGCTACTGATTTTATATGATAAATGAAGTAATTTGAACTTTATAAACTGATCAGGAAATTCAGATTTCCTATTTTAACCCGGAAATCGCTTAAAACGACTTTTTACGCGTTTTAAACGAATAGTATAGGTTAAAACCATTCTTGTCATATAAGACTTATCACCAACTGATATAACCTATTAAATTAAGAAGTTTTACTGATTATATCAGACCCGAATCTCAGAATTATATTTAATCTCTTTTATAATCTTTAAAATGACCAAAATACCCCTACGGAGGGCTTAAATTGAGATTAAACTCGTTTTGGGCATAATGGAAGGTATCCTACTGATATCACAACATATTTAAAGCTTATTAACTTAGGAAACCTGTTCATGACTCATTTGGTTACCCGTTATGCGTTATTCGTGTTCGGTTCGGTTTATGTAACTAGTTTGCATAAATTGACCGAAACGGGTCAAACCCTATCATTTTCACCTCAAAATCCAGAATGTGTTTAGTTTACCCATATTATACAAGTCTTCAAACTTGTCGGGACTAAATCACATTCTAATCCGGTCTTCGCTTAATCTTGCGTTTTGAACCGTATACTTTTCTTTAAAACTAACCGGTCTAAGTTTAGGCTTAATTAAGATCCGTTAGGAATCTAATAGGTTATTAAAACCTTCGTTCCAGATTAGGAGCCCAGTAAAAGCTACGTGCACTTGCTGTTGTGATTTATACTTTGCTCAGGTAAATACTTTTAAGTTATTTTCCCTATACGGGCTTTGGATACGGTATTATAATAATACCGCTTGGTCGGGTATGAAGTCGTACAATCAAATATTGATTAAAAAGATGCATAACCCGTTTTATTCTGTCTTGTTTGATGCAATACCTTTGGGGGGTTAATGACCGTGTCCTGGATATCCTAGGCTCATTCATTAGAAATGGCCACGACTTAAGCACGAGGTGTAGGCATACACCTGATAGCTGCGTATGTAAAAAGGTAGTCCACAAGAAGGGTATCTTCTTGTGGGTATTATACCAAGTGGTGTGTCTATTAATCTTGTTAAACCGACTCTTCTAACCGGGTCCTAAATGGACGACAAACATGTAAAACTGTATACAAGTTTATTTTTAAATAATTATCCCAAGTTATAAAAGATATTTTTGTGCCATGTGCATATAAACTAATTTTCTTAAACTCTTTTCAAAATGAGTTAGTTAATTGTATTTACCAGTGTAAACTAACGTATTTTCCCAAAAAGGTTAAGTGCAGGTACTATACGAAATAGGCTGGCTACTCCAGGCATCAATAATCAAGTCTTGCAAACTCTAGATGTTAAAGTCTGTTGAACAATGATTTTATTTATCTTTTGATCCGCCTGTGAACCCTTTACAGTCCGTTGTAATACTTTGATATTACTATTTATTCGGTTTGTAATGTGATTCATACCTTTTGCTTCCGCTGTGCATTTATAATTTGTGTTGTTTGGCTATGATGATATCAACAACATCACGATACTCCCCACCGGTAATACGGGGAAATATCGGGGTGTGACAGTCGGTTGACATGTTATCCGGTCGGCTGACATGTTGTCCGGTCGGATGGCATGTTATCCGATCGGTTGACATGTTGTCCGATCGGTTGACATGTTGTCCGATCGGTTGACATGTTGTCCGATCGGTTGACATGTTGTCCGATCGGTTGACATGTTGTCCGGTCGGTTGACATGTTGTCCGATCGGCTGGTTTGAAGTTGATTTGCCGTTCGATCAGACAGCAGTCCGATTGGACGGCAATTCGTTCCAATTTTCTGATTAAGTTATACTCAATTGTTTTTGGAAAGGATACCGGTGAATTGACTGAGACGATGTGTCGTCGTGTTAAACAACGGAAATTCCATCGATTTCGGCCCGTCCGGGAACCACCCCGTTCCATCAGATCCGGCCGCTCTTGTCGGTTTTTCCGTGTTTAATCCGAAATCACACCCTCTTTGATTAGATAACATAGTTTGAGATGAGATTGTCTGTAAATCATGTGGGAATCACTCAGATCTGAGTTGTTTATTGGTGAAAACGAGGTCACACTCTGGAGTTCATATGAACTCTTGATGACATCATCTTAGAACACCTCAAATCAGTGGATTTCGTGGTTAAAAGTTGATTTTTAAAAGATAGAGAGGTGCAGAATTGAGTGTAGATCATAGGAGTACAAGGTTTAGGTTGAAAACTTACAAGAATTGCGAGAAAACAAGCGAAAATGGCGAAGCAGCGTCTGGCCGAACGAGAGCAGTCACCTCAACTGTTGTTGAGTTGACAAATGGGGTATCTATAGGCAAAGGGGGAAGGAAGAAGGGGGGGTTTGGGCCATCCGTTCGGACATGTCCATCCGTTCGGACAGGGCCATCCGTTCGGACAGGGCCATCCGTTCGGACATGGTTTTATCGTTCTGACTTTTGTAATGAGCGCTGCGATGATTTTGTTTCACAGTTTCGTATAGATTTGTATGTATTTATTATATATTTAATTATTCATAAGGGGCCGTATGTACGTATTCATGTTATATATTTAATTATTCAAAGTTGCGATATAATAATCGGGTTTTGTTTCGAGTATGCGATTATTTGCGACGCTTCACGGTCATCGAGGAGGGTAGAATAGGTCCTCACTCCATGTCATCGTGAACGTTAATGTGTATTTTGAGTAATGAGTTGCACTGCGACACACCGCGGCTATCAAGGAGGGTAGAATTGGTCCTCTCTCGACATCTTCGTGGTTGTCAGCAAGCGCAACGTGATGTGATGTGATAGTGATAGAATATGCGATAATATGCGAAATTATTGCGATATAGCGATGTATGCGATATAGTTACATTATGATCCGAATCTCTGGTGCTAGGCGTAACGAGTATAATGAGTAGTAACAACGCACGAATGTGCGGGTTGTTACATTTCAATCCCTTTCCTGATAGAAAAACCACAAGCCATCGCATACCTAACATACATTGAATAACAATCATCGAGGCTTGGGAATATCATGTCCATTTTGTGCTTTATCTCTTCACTAACGTCGGAAATGATAAATGGAAAACCAGTTTTAGGGCAAAACCTTTCATTCGAAGAAACACCCTCGTCTGAGAAAACACAGTGAGAACAAATTAAGAAAAACGCCATTAAAATAGTAAATGTCTCCATAAAACATTATCGATGAAAACGCCATTAAATGAATAACAAGCAAGAGCTAATAAACATATAATTGAAAACGCCATAATGAAACCACCATTAGTTGAATAATTAACAATATGAAGAACTGTTGTTACTGTCTTCCTAAAACGTGTTAATGAAAACGTCATAATTAACAAAACTGATGTTTACAAATTAACAAATTAATGCCATTAGTTGAATAATTAACAAATAGTAAGAACTGATGTTTACAAATTAACGCCAAACATTCAAAACTAATCAGATATACGTAACTAGGTGTAAAACGCCATTGATCGTAAACAATAAGTATATATTAGATCACAAACGACAATTAACATTAATAATGAAAACGCCAAATACTGGATATATGAAGAACGCCATTGAAACATAAACGCTTTGTCAAATATTATTTTGAAAAAAAAAACCAACATTGAAAAAAGCATAAAGAACAAAACATCATATCTGTTGCATATGTGTTGCATTTGCTGGAACACATATGAAAACGTCAACAAATATTACTTTGTAAAACAGAATCCACGTTAGACGCCATATCTCGGAAGCTTGGAAAGGAGGTAACTGCTAATACGAAATTTTTGGAGTTTTTTTTTTGAAATGGAATTATAACGCGATTTATGGAGGGGAACGTTGACAATGACAATCGTACCCCTGCATATCATTTAGCGCCCATGCCATCCGTTCTCACCGTTTTCACACTTTCAACTGTTTTCTCCTGATCCCGTTTCTTATTTTGTAATACATATATCTTTTTTCGCTGCTTCAAGCGGGTGGATGTTCACTAGTATACATGATGAAAGTATGATAAAAATATTAAAGTGTACTCTATCTAATACTCCCATCTAGTCAAAGCATGAGCAAATCAAATGCTCAAACTAGAACATAAAACAATGAATGTGTTGTTGTAAGAATAAAATGCAATCTCAAAAAATAAGATGGAGCAAGAGGACTAACAAGCAACCAAAATCTAGCGTCAAAACAACAAAGATGAATAGGAAGGGATAGACACCGTCCTCAAAGGTGGAACCAAAATTAGGTTCCACCCTTAAACTGGTCCAAATTTTCTACTTGTCATCATTAAGTTTTGTAAAGGGTGGATTTATATTTAATCCTACCTCAAAGGTGGAATAATAATATTAATGTGAACGAAGGGTGTAAACTTAGGACATATATTCGTACTTGTTTCGTCATACTTGAAATTAAAGTAAAGTATAAATCCATGATCTAGTGGTCTAGCAATATGATGTTTGTGAGTTTAAATTCTTGTAAGTATAAGGTTAGCTGGTATTAACTATTAAGTGTAAAAAATTAAAAAAGGTTTATCTTAGAAATTAAATTAAAAGTGAAGTAGAAACGAGTCACTGAAAAGTTTTATTGTTTCAGTTCCGAATTGGATTGAAATTTAAATATGGGCTACGCTGTTGGGGCGGCGATGCACTGGGCTTGCTAGCGTGGGTGAATATTGTTGGGTTCTAGAATAATGGGTTGCTCATAATCATATAATCATAATTTTTAATTATTAAATTAATTAATTACCTATATAAGTATATAAATATTTTTCTATGTATGGTTGTAATTTGTATATATAACATAATACAGCTTCTTTAGTTATTATTGTGCTTATAATTATGATATATATATATATATATATATATAAGGAGGAGTTCATGCGAGAACCACCCTTATTGTGAGAACCGCGAGAACCAATGTGAACACAACCTAAAATAGCTAAAAAAACCTAAAAAAAACTAACCCCCCCCCCCCCCCAAAAAAAAAAAAAAAAAAAAAACCTAAACCCCCCTCCCCCACCCCCCAAAAACCTAACCCCCCCCTCCCAAGCTAAAATGCTAAAAACTAAACCCCCAAAAAACCTAAAAAAAATATAATTTTTTTTAATATTTTTTTATGCTCAAATCGCTACTTTTAGTGGCAAAATTTTTTTAAAAAAAAAAAAATTTTTTTTTGGCTTCGAAAAGTAGAGATTTTTATATAAAAATATTAAAAAAAAAAATTGTGTGATTTTTAGCTACTTTTAGGCATTTTTTGTTGTGTTCACATTGGTTTTCGCGGTTCTCGCAAGATCTTCTCCCTATATATATATTTATATATATATATATATATTTTTATACGAAATTAAAGTTATTATATTTGTATAAATAATGGTTTCAATAGGCTTGCGAGTTTAGTTAAGCTAGACATCAACTCGAACTAGAAGCTTTAATCTAGAATTGAGCTAGGGGACTATCATTCTTAAGCTAATCTAGATTCAAGCGAGATAATATTTTAGAATGTAATATCATTCTTGATTTCTTTCATGAATTCTTACAATTTTAAATTGATTTCTAAAATTTACCATAAAATATCCATAGTCTCAAAAATTTTATTCTGGTCCCAATTCAATTATTAGTGCTACAGCATCTTAAGATACTAAACGGCTTGTAGTATAGCGGTATCAATGTGTTATTTGAAGATATTAATTCCTTTAAGTTGAAGATGTAAATTTAAGTAGAATTAGAAGAGATATAAATTAGCTACATGTAAAAAAAGAAATCTCAAGATAAAAGTTATTTTGACTTGGAAAAATTACGCCCGGAGGTTTTGAATTGTTTTTGTTATAAGTTTTCAACTTGTATGAATTATTTCTGAATATCCATAAATAAAGTATGATGTAGACGTTGTGAAAGACATAGTTAGTCATCATAGAGCGGTTTTAACATATTTTTTTTTTTTGAAAATCGTTTTAACATATTATTAATTAATGTTTTGACCATACTGAAGACGAGAAACGACATTTGAGCTTTGATGCATCTTATTTAAATACCCATAGCAAAATTTTATAACCACATTTTTGGTATGTTTTTGTCTCTAGTTCACCAATTTTAAACTAAAATTGGGTCAAAATGTAACAAAAAGATATCCAAACTGAATTTCCCTTCCTTAAATTCATGATCACAAAGCAATACTTTCTTTCACTTATATTGACTATTTGCATTTTGGAATTTTGCACGATGAGATTAGTGGGGGCCGAAAGTTTGAAAAGAGAATCATGTTATCAAACCTTAAAAATGTTTCTTCTCCCATGATCATCATAATCTTCCTTTTCCTTATAATTGCAATACTAAATGTTTTCTTTTTATTATTACAACGTTTATAATGGGTTCACATGTGAATAATTATAATTATTTATTACAATAGCTAGTTAGATGAATAGTTTCTATGATTTTAGTTATAGTCACACACACCTTTAGGGTTTACGTTTACATTGTATATTCGAATTATGTGGTTTTCATTTTATAATAACAACAAAAGCTAGTGATGTTCTTCATATATTTAATTACACCATTATTTGTGTAATTAATTAACTCATTATATGTTTGAATCATCAAGACTTTCTTCATATATTTAATTCTGGAATCATTTTTTTTTTCAAATATTTACAATTATTCAGAGATGTAGAAAGATCTTAATGTCATTTTCATTTCCACATTAAGAATTTTCAACCCACTAAATATAAATCCTTCTTTTTCCCAGGAGCATATTTATGTCTTTTGACTTTTTGTTAATCTTTCGATAATTTTCTCAAATAATTATGTGTTTTGGGTAGTTCCCAACATGCTTCCTATGATGCAACCATTAACACATGAATGATGCATTGTTTTTTAATTGTAACATGTGATATCACCTCCTTCTCGATACCTTCTTATTTCTTTCCTGTTTCCTAAACAAATATGTATATAATTTATTTACAAACTTATATAAAAAGTATATAAAACTTAACCGTGGTAACATTTTAAATGATTTATTTTTTGATTACTTAAGACAATAACATTAAGCTTATCATTACATATATCTGAATTAGATGAAGTTAATTATCTCTTTCAGAAAATTTTGATTTTTTTATTCCCCGTGATGGCCAACATATATTAATTACTCTTGTAAATTAAGTTTTAACTTATAATATTTATGATTATGTTTTGGTTCAATCTAGCTAGGTATATTTCTTCTTCCATTTCCAGCACACATTTTTCTCTTCTAATACACACATAATATACATTAATCAATGAGTTTTTTTATAACAAAAATATACACTTAAGGGATTAGGATCAAATACAAAGGATCCTAATTGTAAGAAGTGTAAGAATGATTTATAAAGTGACAAGTGTCCAATAACCTAAAAAAACCCACTACAAAAAAAAAAAAAAAAAAAAACTTAAACATCCACCACCACCAAAAACCTAAACCCCCCCCCCCCCCCATCATTTTTTTTTTGCCAAGGGGGTGGGGGTTTAGGTTTTTGGGTGGTGGTGGGGTGGGGTGGGGTGGGGTGGGGTGGGGGTGGGTGTTTAGGTTTTGGGTGGTGATGTAGTGGGTTTAATTTTAAGTTATTGGACACTTGTCACTCTATAAATCCTTCTTACACTTCTTACAATTAGAAGCCTTTGTAGAATAACTTGACCTTAAATTTAAGAGTCCTTGTTTATTCTGCCCAAGTGCCCAGGAAAAAAATTTCATTTCTTTATCATGATATGTACTGAAATGATGGTGTACGATTACCTACCGGTAAAACTTTGATTGTTTCGAGTTTTTAACATCAAGTTATAACTAACTGTTTCCGCATTTCGACAGATATTACCTCTATGTAGCAGTATGTTGTAGAGGTGTTCGTTATTCAGTTTGAAGCTGATTAAGCTGAAAACTGAACTGAACCGAAACCAATTAAAAACCAAACTGAATTATATATAGATTCAGTTTCATGTTCGGTTTTTAACCGAAACCGAGTTGGTCATTGTATTCTCAGTTTGGTTTTCCTTTCGCAAAATCTAATTCTGTAATAAACTGAATAACAAATAATGATTATATAAGTTGTTGGAAAAAGTAGTGAACAATGAGTTTTTTTTTCATGCATATGAAAATGTTTTTATTTTCCTAAACTTAGACACCAATATTTAGACTACTCGGTGTGGGGGAGTGGACTAGGGCCGGTGAGGGCCGGCAACGCCCCAACACACCGCCAGTGGTGGACCCATGATTTTTTTTTCATTGAGTGTAGAATATTTTTAAAGATTTTAGGCCCTTAGGTATATGTAGGGATGGCGAAAAAGCCCAAGCCCGACGGGTATACCCGAAACCCGAAATATACGGGCCGGGTATACCCAAAGCCCAATAGGTATGGGCCGGGTACAGGCTTAAAAAAAGAAAAAAAAATCGGGTACGGGTATGGGATTTAGTGATACCCACCCGATACCCGGCCCATTTACCCGAATAATACCCGAAAGTATCATATTATATATTTCCATATATATAAACTAGGTTAGAACCCCGTTTATTACACGGGTTGAATAAATTTAATTTTATATACCAAATAATAAAAAAATATATCTTTAAAAATCTCGTTTATTACACGGGTTGAATAAATGTAATTTTATATACCAAATAATAAAACAATATATATATATATATATATATATATATTTATCTCGTTTATTACATGGGTTGAATAAATATAATTTTACATATTAAATAATAATAAAAGTTGTATTTTTAAGAACCCCGTGTATTGTACGGGTTGAGTAAATTTAATTTTATATATTAAATAATGAAAAAAGTTAAATTTTTAAGAACCTCATGTGTCATACGGGTTGAGCACATGTAATTTTATATACCAAACAATAAAAGATTATATCTTTATAAACCCTATGTATTATATGGATTGAATAAATCTAATTTTATTTACTACATAATAAAAAAGTTATATTTTTAAAAATCCCGAGTATTACACGAGTTACGTAGATGTAATTTTGTATAGTAAAAACTAAAAATGTTATATCTTTAAAAAACCTCGTTTATTACACGGGTTGAATGAATCTAATAAAAATTTATATCTTTAAAAAAACTAACGGATATACTCGATATACGATGGATGGGGTGGTTGCCGTGACGGTTCTTATAAATGTCACGTAAACTGTGAGTGCAGTATGTCTATCGTTTGCGTCAATCACGAAACGTTGCTGGATCGAATGAAATAAGATTGATAAAAGTGTTGAAGAAAACAAGATATGAAACAAAGGTAGCTTCGTATGAAGCCACCAGCTTCGTACGAAGACACCACATCATGCTTGGTTCGAACCTACATCTCTATAAATAGAGGTCTTGGGTTCTAACGAAATAGGACTTTGTGTATTTTGATGCGAAGCTCTGTCAGTTTGGTTTCACGATGTAAACGTTGTCATATCAGTAATAGAAACCAGTTATATTTACATCTCTTTGTTTGATCCACACACGTGATTGGATTCCGCACAGTTCACGTGTCGGTACGCATTCAAGGTCAAGGAATTCATCAAGATCCTGAATTCACAAGTGGTATCAGAGCGGGTGCTTGATTGCTAAGGATTGAAGACACAGAGAATCATGCTTCTACATCAGATTCATAGCTGATTTCATCATCTTCATCATATTTCTACTTCTACTCATCTTCTTTTCATTTTCTTGAAAACTTTAAACTCAAATTTACAGTGTTTTTACGGTTAAAATAAGCTGGATTTTTGATATAACGTGTGAAAAAATAGAGTTAAACAATCCTACAAATTTTCAAAACAAAATTCAAAGATTTACACATTCAGTTGATTGAAAATTTGTTCGAAAATGAAAATGTTTGCTGATTGTATTTGGTTCGAAGCTACACCTTCGAATGAAGCCACTTGGGTTTGAAGAAATCTTTGTTCGAAGCTGTTTTAGTCTGATAGTTGTGCGAAGGCACTGTTGTAGGCTCGTTCTGTGACAACCCTCACAAAACCAGGTATCCGTACAATTAATTAATATTTAATTAATGCTTAATTACTGTGCTTGCTTACAATTGTGGTTAAACTGTTTCTTGATTTCTGATACATACATACTCATGCATCACATTTATATTGTCACTCTATTATTTACACACAAACATTAGTGACAACCTTGATGCACAAAAGCACAGTGAGCACACTATACGGATAACCCAGTAAACATGCTGACATTGCCAGCACCTAGACAGACACTATATTGAGGCCAGTATGAGCTGGGAATAAAGTACTACACTGGTAGGGAGTGTAGGGATGTGAGGATCATTAAACTGCGTCACTAGGTGATAGATATAGTGCCCGGAAGTGCGTAAAACATACCTAAAGTGCAGAATTCTGCACTAGTAACCAAAATTCAGCTTTTAACAAAGCTAGTAAAGTGCAAAAACTTGGTAAAATAATTCTAGACACTTTCCAAAGTGTCAGGAATTTATTGTGTCACTAAAAACACTATTAAAGACACTTTAAAGCTTATTTGACACTTTAACGGATCAATATCTAACCGAACAACCGGACTTTACCCGGAACATAAAAATATTGCCAAAGACATTGTTTCTGCTTTTCTGAGCTAGTTAGGGTCCCCGAACACCCTAACACCCTTTATATTTGATTACACACTTAAATCTCTAACTTAACCATTTTAATCTAACTAATTAGTAACTAAAGACTTGAAATCCAACCCCATACCCCCCCTTGCGAACCGGTTTGTGGAGTGGGGACACACCCCACAATTCTTTGATTATTTTAATCCCCATGTTTAGTATCCAGATGACACAATATATGTTGGATAATAAGTACATGGGATTATAAGTAAACATGAGGGTTAAGAGCTTCATTTCACAATCACCAACTCAACTCTTGCTCTCTCTTTCCCTCTTGTCCATCCGTCCGCCACCACCACACCACCATACCGCCACCATCAAGCCTCCTACAAGCAAACCATACATACCCAACGGTGTTAAAGATCATACAATCAAGCTCGGTGCTTTCGGAAGTGCAAGGACCTCTCTAGATTTCTTTTATCCACCACATTTACATCTTGTTTCTTCCCTAGCCTTGAGCTAGTAGTAAGTGCCTCTAAACATCATCTTGTTCTTGTTTATGGTGGTTAATAAGTGATTTAATGGTTAAAAGTTAAGAACACTAAAGAACATAACATAAAGTCTTGAACATAAGTGATTAATGGTGGATAAAGAGAAGATACATGTGTAAATCTTATGAATCTTGTATGATTGTGATTATTTGATGTTGTTTGTTACTAAGAGTGGGATGGATCATCATCTAACCATACTAGATCATGTTCAAGAACATGAACTAGTAGTATGTTAGTGTTAAAATTATAAAAGATGATGAACCCTTCCACTCATGAAACATGAACTTGAGTAAATGTAATTTTTCTTGTAAAATAAGACTCTAAACATGTAGATCTAAAGATCTACAAGTGGTTTTTCGGATGAACCAAGTGAAAGATGCAAGATTTGTTAAAACCCGGACCTTACATAAACTAAAAGCATTTTAGTGAATAAACAAGTGTGTAAACACTTGTGTCACAAGAAAAATTTAACAAGAAATATTTTTGGTAAATCATGACTAGAAGTTGTGAAACTTCAAGATCTTTAAAAATAAAGTTTTTAAGAAACTAATTTTATTTTTAAAGATAACAAGATCTATTAAATATGTTAGAAAGTTACTACATATTTTTACAGAACATTCAAGTTCATGAGTTTATAATTTAGGGTTGTTTTTGTCAAGATAGTGATTAAAGATTTTATATTGTTGATTGATGATCGTTGATTGAAATTTTGAAAAGAAAATGATACGCTTGTAAGCGTGGACACCTCCAGTTACAGAGGAAACTCTGGCGAAATTTTTCTAGAAATATAACACTTAGAAATATTTTTCTAAACAAATGTTTACAAAATATATTTTTAACTTTGTTTTCAAAATAAACTTCGCCATGATTTTATTTCAAAAATTACAAAGTATCAGAGGTGGATTTTCGTAAATAAAACTTGTTAAGTATATATTTAGAATATATATTACGTAATAAAACGCTCGTGTGATTATGTAATTATTTTGTGAACTACATATATTATTTTTAGGATAAAAATAATATAACCTGGGAATATTACGAAATCACGACTCCAAAATAATACCAACGCTATCACAAATAAATATTTAAGTTACACCGGTATTGTTATTACAACGCGAACTTTAAAATGTAACTTGTGTATTTTCGGAAAATACTCTTAAATGTGTATTTTGATAAAGTATTATTTTGGAAATGGTATGAAGTAAAATATAATATTTTTGGGAAAAATATGTATATTTTGGAGTTAGAATATTTTAGACAAGTGATTAAAATATATTTTTTTCAAGTGAGACTTAAAAATATATTTTCGGAAATATAACGTATACATGTATTAAAACCCCCATCCTTGGGAAGGAATACACTTATAAAATAAATAAGAAGTGTGATTACGGAATAGTTACCTAACTATTTCTCCAACAAAACGTTAAACCTTAAGCCAAGGCACGGCCGTCCGTCTAATAGAAGTTAGTACGTGTAGGTCGTCACGCAGCAGGTTGATTGGGATTGACTATTTCGAGACGCACTTCTGTGAGTTCATGTCCCCCTTTTCTCTTAACTGTTTTCAGTTTTTATACTTCGGGGGTGGAATACATGTTACAGTAACTATGGATACTTTTATACATGGTATGGTTAGCTTAAGGAGGGTTTACTACTTAGATCATGTGAGTGGGTAGGCTGGCACTAGAGGCCATTAATCCTCATTGTAGGACCGAGGGTCATTAGCAGTAGATCTATCTGGGTGTAGCGAGCCCAACTCCAGGCCCACTGTACGGACCTTGGGGTGACTTTGAGCCCGATGCATAAATATGCTAGGTTTGAGTCTTCCTACAGCACTTCACACATATCATTGGACTTGCAACCCAATGGTGATATCTTTTTCCTTATTTTCTACATACCAGGGATTTTCATACATACAAACATATTACCAAGGTTTTACATACTCACTTTTACATGAACTCGCTCAACTTTATGTTGATTTTTCAACTTACATGTATTTCAGGAAACTAGGGGATCTGGCAAGGTATGCGATGTCGTCAAGCTGTGTAAGAATAATGGTGTCATCCGAGTTTAGGAATTGTGATCTTTGCCTGGACGGGTCACGAATCTTAAACTGTGTTTCTATTCATGTCTTTTAGTTGTGTCTTGAGAACAAGTTCTAAGTATGTTATGGTTGTATTTTGTTTCACGTATCGACTTTTAAACAATGTTGTCGTGTTTACTTTTAAAACTTACTAAATGGATGAACATCATGGTTTTATTTACATATAGCATTGTTGTGATTATGCTATGGTATTAAGAAGTCACACCAAAATAAACCCACGCTTCCGCAAAGCCAGGGTGTGACACGTTCGAACACACCTTTTCAGAATTTGTGACTTCATACGAACACATCTTCGTACGAATCCACACTGAGTTTGAACAGTTTGTTTTCTGGCTTCGTACGAACGTAAAATTATTAGGTTTGTTTTTCAGATTTGATCAAGTATTTGTTTGTTTGCAGGTTATACAAAGATCAGAATCATGGCTGAAGAGTTTTACAACACGTTCTATAATGCATTCACCTCCGAAACATCTGATTAAACAACTGTCACACCTAAAAGCATTTCCAAAACTATAACTGATAACATAAATCATGACAATGTATACAGAAATCACCAAAGGCCACCTAAACTAATGAACATTGAAGATTATCATTGGTGGAGTACACGTTTTGAAAACTGGGTGAAGGGTTATGCCAATGAAAGTTGGGTTTCAATGATATATGGTTATGAGAAACCTGTAAATGAACAAAATGTTTTACTTTCGGTTCCATAATATTCAAAAACACAGAAAGAAAAACATTCTGAAGAGCTAAGAATGATAACATTATTACAACAGGCAGTAAGAGAGGATATTTTTACTTTGCTTCAGCATGGTGAAACTTCAAAGTCAATGTGGGAAGCTCTAAAGTTGAAAGCGGAAGGAAGGAAAGATATCAAGAAAAACAAAATTTCATTATTAAAAAAAGAGTTTGATTTGTTTGAATGCATGAAAGGAGAGAGTGTGCGAGAAATGATTGAGAGGTTTTGTCATTTGAAAATTGAGTTAGAACGTTTTGGAATCTATAAAGAGAGAGAAGAGATGGTTGATAAATTGGTCGAGACATTGCCACATGAGGAAGATTGGAAAACTTATGTGATTGTTTTGAAAAATGATGCTAAATTTGATGAGATGACATTAGAGAGTCTGATTGAAAAATTGGAGGGACACAATTTGCTGCTGCAAAAACAAAACAAGATGTCTAGCTCTAGTTATCAACATAATTTTGATCTGTACTATCGCAGAGGAATGCCTCAAAACAACGAATATGCAAAGATAAGAACAACATTCAGTGTAGATAAATCTGGTGATTCATCAAACAATAAGTCTTCGAGCTATGATCTAGGATACCATTCTTCATCTGCATCCTCTAAATCTGGTCCAAACTAGGATTGGAAAAATTCTCCACATATGAACAATGAGTTTGCTCAACAACACATGAGTTTTTTAGCATCTATTCTGGTATCTTATGAAGGTTTAATTGCAGGAAAGATCGGTAATCCGAACATGACGAAGGAGGATTACGATCAAGTTGATCCAGAAGAGATGGAGCTCATGGACATTCGCTGGTGCATGGCAAGTGTCATCAGAAGAGCTTAAAGGTTCATGGAGATAACTGGCAGAAAGTGCTTGGAAGGCCCAGCCATGAAGATAGGTTTTGATAAGAAGAAAGTCACTTGCTTCAAGTGTAAGCAAAAAGGGCACTTCAAGGGGGAATGCAACAACAACAAAGCTGATGATAGCGTGAATCCTTTTCACGAAGATTACTACAAAAAGGCTATTTATCATCAGAACAACGAGCAACCAACAAGAAAGCAGATTGATGAAGGATCGTCTAAAGAAAAGAAACATGTTGTATTGACAATTCGTGATCGTAGTGAATCCAGTATTCTTTAAGATAAAAAGTTTAATTGGGATGATTATATTAAAGTAGATGGTAACAGATGTATAATTCATGATGATGAAGGGTTTGATTGGAGTGAACATTTCAAAGAAGATGGAGAAATCAAGGCAATGATTGCTAAGATCAAGAAGAGTCGAGAGGAGATAGAAGCTCAAGGTTATTTGGACAGTATGTACGATGATTACAAAGAAGCAAGACGGGATAGAAGATGGGATTCTGAATATGAACGTTATGTTGATCCTAAAGGAAATCCAACAGTGGATCCCGATGAAGTGGATTTTAAAGCCCTAGTTGCTGCTATACCAACTGAAAGTGTTTGGCTTAAAGGGCTTAGAGAGATTCGAGATTACAGAGAAAAGGTTGAAGAAGAAATCCATAAAGTGATCTATGCAAGCTTGGTGAAAAAGAAGAAGAAGACGGTTGAAGAGATTATGGTTGAGAGTGAGAAGTTAGTAAAGGATGTGAAGAAAGAGAAATCTAGTGAAGAGAAATCAGAGGAAGCTGTTGCAGAGAAATAGCAGAAGAACGAGGAAGATCAGAAGGCAGAAAAAGCCAATATGCCTAATGCTGAGGTAAAAATTCAATTTGAATCTTCTGAAATGTTAGATAAGTTTGATAATAAAGCTGATGAACAGTGCAAGAAATGCATGGAAACGTGTAGAGCTTGTACCGAAAAGGATAAAAGTCTAAGATCTAGAGATATAGAATTTACTAAAATTGAACAGATTTTCAAAGATAAGTGTAATGAAATGATAGAAAACGAAAAGTTTTTAAAACAAGAAAATGAAAAGCTGAAACAAAAATGTGATGCTTTTGAAAAAGAAAACAAAATTTTAAAGGAAAAGTGTTCAGAAGTTTGCAATGAATGTATTCCAAAAGATAAAATTATTCAAGGGTTGCAAAAAGAATATGATGTAATGAAGTTGTCATATCATACGGTTAAAGAAGCATATGAAATTTTGGAAAGTAAGGTCACAAGTCTGGATAATAGATTGTCTGCATGTCAGAAATCAAATAGTTTTCTTGAAGCCAAATTTGCTGGAAAACAACAAGTGTTAAATAACTATATTGATGAAACAACTAAACTTAAACAAGAACTGACTGAAAAAGAAAAATTAGTTAATAAACTTCAAAGTTATCATGCTTCATCATATATTCTTGAACGTATTTTCAACATCACACCCGATGGAAAAGATTCCGAAAAGAACAAAAAGGGAATTGGGTCAGAATACCATCAAGTTCCATCACCGTTGGAGGATAATTATACATTCTATAATGGCGAAAAAGTGGAAAAAGCAATAAACATGGTTGACCAATTACCCAACAACATTGATGTTACTTACTCCAAATCTGATGATCTTCATGATTCAGGGTTGGTAGGTAAGGTTGTTGAAAGTGTTCTAAATGAAAATGAGTCTACTAAAGAAGGTAAGTCTGAATCACAGAATGAAGATGAAGGTAGTTTTCATGAAAGTTATCTAAAAAATTCAAAATCTGAGAAAAAGGCGAATGATGGTTTGATAGGATTGGCTTATACCATGATTGGATCGGACAAGTTATTCTCAGATGTTGAAGTCCCGATTCAGAATATGATTTCAGAAAAGATTGACAAAGTGTTCAAATTGGTAGAAATTCAAAATTCTGAAATTTCAAAGTTTGCTGGGAAGAGCAAGAAATTTTTTTTATAACAAACCTAGTTACAAGAAAAAGAATATGAAGGCTGGGTTGGGTTATAAGAAGAAAAAAAATTGTAAAAAGTTTGAAAAACAGAATTATCGGAAAAAGATGAACTTTGTTCATGGAACAAGTTCTGAAGAAGAGAAAGAACTCCAATTTAGATGACAGTCTAATGAAGAGTTTTATGCTCAAAATAAACAGCAACAGCAGGCTAAAGATGTTTCAATGAAAGCAAGCATCAAATGTAATAAAATTTGACATGTTGGTCGCAAGTGTCCAAATCCAAAGCTTGTTGATGTTGGGAAACAGAAATCTGAGGTTAAGAAAGAAAAGTCTACCAGATTTGATTCGAAACAAACTTGGAGGTTCAACACAAACAAGTTTGCTTCAAATCAAACTTGGAAATCAAACCCAACAAGATTTGATTCGAGACAAAATTCAAAACAAGACACATTCAAATTTAAGATCACACAAAGTTGGTTTAAAACGGCTGATTTGACGAAGCCAAACCAATTTTGGAAGTCTAAAGCTTATGTATCAAAACAAAATGTTCAAAATGATTCAAAATTTAATCAAAGGAACATTTCAAAAGGACAAGTTGGGGCTGTTAAGAAACAAACTATGCCTGTAAATGATAAACAGAAAATTGATTCAACAAAAACTGATAAAGTAAAAAATGAAAAATTCTCTGAGAAAAATGACAAAGATTTTCCATCTTTGAATGATTCATTTTGTGTTGAATTGCCTAAGGTCAAACAGACCTGGGCTGAATTGTTCAAGTAATTGAGTAATGTGAATGTGCAGGTGCTTCTGAAGACTGTTGATTGTCAAAATGAAGAATGGAGCAGCCTGGCACGAGAGGAGGCTGCTGGTCCCTGCATCAGAAAACAGGGAGTGTTTGTTTCAGTACATAAATAAACTATATTAAAAACCCTAAAAATGGAAAATTTAAAAACAAAAACATGTTTCTGTTTTTGTCAAAAATCGAAAAACTCAAAAAATATGTTTGTTTTTAAATTTGCCAAAAATAAAAAATTTTAAAAAATGTTGCATGAATACGCCGAAACCCTCACAACTGAACAAACATGATTAATTTCACAAGATTGAAAAACGGTTTTCAAACTGTCAAATATCAGTGTGTTGTAAATCATGGGGGTACTTTATGCAAAACAGAGCATGTGTTTGCAGAAAATGGATGGCGAGACAAAGCTACCTGCATCGGTTTGTCAAACTTTCTTTAAATGTTTTGAATTTTAGGGGGAGTAAAAATTTTGAAAATACAAAAACATGATAAAATTCAAAAATGAATTTTTGTGTAAAAAGAGGAAATGATAGTACATCAGCAGACAATCACTGTACGCTAAAGAAATGGAAAGTCAAATGTGATAAACGATTTCACTGATAATATGCCAGTAGGTTTTTACACGCTTAGTAGATTGATTTTGAGATATAAACCTAAATATCAATAGCTTGCTTATCTCGTGGGGAACATCTCTCGGATATATGGGTAACTACCGAAATCTTATTTGAGAGATTGCCAGATTATGAGATACTAGGTCTTTATACTCTTTGATATCTGGGGTATTATACCTGGTCTTTTGATATTGTTGAAGCAATGGCCTAGACCTTGTATAAAACTTTACGTGCTTAAATCTTACCCTCTGCACAAAAATTGAAAAATATTGAAAGATATAAATTAATTGTAGTTGTAAAGAAGACCCCTAAGTGGGACACACCTAAAGTTGAGCCTTCATCTCTTTGACTGAACGATAGTTCATACCTGAGCTCTCAAGGTCTCACACTAACCCAGAGTACAGATATCATTGTAGTATATTCACCTGTAAGACTGAATCTAGGGAATTTTGATACGGGAGTATATTCTGAGGTGAGACACGCGAATAAGTTAAGTTTTTAAGACACTAAATCCCGTATCTCGAATCAGTTGAACTTTGTGTGAAAATTTAAGTGGATCAGTATACTGACAATCTAAGTGAATCGTTTAGAACTTAAAGTGTTTAAAGCTCAACAATGCTAGTGAATTGTCATAAACTGATATGATCCTCTGACACGAACTCAAACAAAAATATTGTCTGTAAACATTTCTTTACTGCTTTATGTTAAAGAAAAAGTACAAAAAGATTTTAGGCGTGTTTTAGCACAAATCTTTGAAAAATTCAAAAAGATTTTTGACAACCGATGTTTGAAGGCTAAGTTTCAAAATCTAAGTATGCTGAACATGTTTCTGAAAATAAACAAGTTCATTAGGTTGGACTTGGAAGATTATCTGTGAGGTTTTGAATTCTTAAAATGAAAGGACCCTAATACGTTTAACCTTAAAACGACGCAGCGGAAATACGAGCCTTAAAATTTCTTTCTTTATTAATTACATTACTTACGTGAAGGCTCAATTACAAAATGTCAAACATTCATGTTTAATTAACACTTCTATGTTTTACATAATTTAAACTATGTGACCGTTCTTTCCGTACAATCCTTGCTCCTTGACTCGATCTACGCCAGCTTATCTTCGTTAGCGATAGAGAAAATCCGTGTGGTTCTTGTGGACATCATATACAACTTAACCGTTAGTCGTTGACATCACCATACAACACTATTCTATATAATTGAAAATCGTATAACACTCCATAATTTAAACTTGGATTCATTCCATTATCCTCTTAAATTCTTTGTCCAAGTTCGGCTTCAATTCCTCATGAACCCGACGATCTCATACCTGCATTACATTCCAATCTCAAGGCACACTATTAGTAACGTCAATACTCAAACGTATTGAAACTATGCATACATACATACATGCCCCATTCTTTCATGGGCGATAAATCCTACTTCGTGCATACGTACATTCACATGTATATTCATACACACATACAAGCTTTATTCCTTTGTGTACATTCAATCCCATTTAATACATACGTATATATGTTCATATATGTATACTCATACATCTATTTACATACACCTGAAAACATACATGCAAACATAAACACATCTATACGTACATGCTTACATACTTACATATAGTTATATAATGCATATAATGTAGTTAGATAGCATTCACAAAAGTTTGGAGTTGAAGTATGCGAAAAATATGAAAGAACCAACGATTGGCGCAAGAAGAAACCATTCTGGCACAACCTTGTGTCAGTTCTGGATACAGATGACATCAGTCAGGGGTGCAACCTTGTGCCTAGGGGGCGCAACCTTGCGCCTGGTTCAGAGCTGCAACTTTCAGCTTAACAAAATATTACAAATTTGGTCATAACTTTCTCATTTCTTGTCCGTTTTACGATCCGTTTCTTCCCACATGATCGTAATTTGGTCCTTTATCATATGGACTCGAAATATAACATCCGGACTAAGGAAATTCTTAACTTATATGTTTTCGACTTAATATTCATTTACTAGTTATTTGACCCGTTCATGTTTTTCCCAAACAACTCATTTGTTTATACTTAAAACTCACATGAACATTATAACTATAAAAGGGTTTACATTATCCGGAGTTCCGTACATGGGGTTTATGAACCCGATACCCGGTATACGTTAGACTCATTCATTTCAATCAATTATATGTAATTGAACTTCATTAGTAAAACTTCCTTATTTTGACCCGTTGGTCTACATAGCGAAAACCTTCGCTTCTAAATAACCAAATCTTAATAGGCTTCGATTATCATGCTTAAGTAACTAGCGCATAACTTTGCTTAAATAAACTAGGAAGTGATTCGGAAATCACTTACTCAATACTACTTACTTGATATCATCATCAATAACGCATTTCAACATAACTTCTAACAATTATCATACAATTAATCTCTTTTACTACTAAAGAGGGAGTCCGGGAGTTTACCTATCTCGTGTTTCCGAGTTCATGCATAGCTTCCGTGTTTACCTTTGACCCGTTGTCCTTCCATGCTTGTGTCCATGTTGACATGACTCCTATCCGTACATGTTGTCACATTCATAACATAATTAGCATACATACACTCATGACTAAGCACTTTTCATACTTATAATACATGCTCATCTTCATTACTACTTAATTAGCATTCCTTACAAGTGATAACACATACTAACCTATACTAGGCATTTCATCAAACACTTGGTGTGCGTACTACTTTCCAAGCATAGTGTACAAGTAACTTGTGCACAATCATACCAAATTCTTATCAAGATCATCACATTCATCATTTTCACCTAACCTCCTTTCAAAATCAGATTTATATAACATCAACATTCAACAATTAACTTCACATATCAAACTACAACTAGTATAACACATAATTCTTCAACATTTCCATGACATTATTACCTACAAGTGGGTTTACAGAACAACATCAAATTAATCCAAATTTCATGCATAATTCAAGTCTCATGTGATGATTATAGCCTCTTACCATCCTAATTTCGCATGTATACACAGATTAATCGAAGACCCATTTCATCAATGTTCATCATTTCACGAATTGTGACTTACCTTAAGTTAAGAACAACTAAAATAACATGGATTTTGCTTCATGCACTGATTTCCAGCCTAAAATCATCATCAATTTGCTAAAATTGAGTGTGTTCTTGTTAGTTAGGATGAACCCTCTCTTCCTTTCTCTATCTCACGACACACACACATATACTTTAGTCAATTTCCTGCACTTTTGTTTAGTCATAACATCTTCCTTCCATTTAACATATTTAGCCCTTAACCTTTCATAACATGCCATTTATCACACCATATGCTAACTTGGTTAACTTGGTTTATTCACAATAATTTACTTACTAGTATTTTATTTACTTTCATATGGTAAAATTATATGTACCATTTTCTTTTCTAATTGCATCAACATAATATAAAAGTATTATATTATGACTTACAAAAGTTTGGGGTGTTACATAAAATTGTCAAATATATGAAGTTATTTGATAGAGGGACTGAGCCAGGTCATCATTCCTGGGAAAACCTAAAAATATTTCACTGTCACATATTTGAAATGCTCCAGCTTATGAGCTAGATTTCAAATCTTAAAATGTCAAATTTTCTTATAGATGGTTTGAGAATTTGCAGATTTTGCCAGACTACGATCCCAATTGCTGAGCTTAAGGGGGAGTCTGAAGACAAGCAAACAAAGAGCCAGTTGACGATTCTGGAAAAGCTTGTAGAGACAGGTGTCGATCCTAGAAGCTGAAAGCAAGGGGGAGCCTGAAGACAGAGTTAATCGAAAGAGGGAGCAGCTGAAGCTGAAAACAGATCCATAGGGATTCTGTTAGAGATTGGGAAGTTTGTGTTGCTGACAATGTTAACATTTATAAAAGACTCAGAGAGAGACGATAGCTACGAGATTGACTGCAGCAATATCCAAGGGGGAGTCTGTGAGTCCAGTATGTCTATCGCTTGCCTCAATCACGAAACGTAGCTGGATCGAATGAAACAAGACTGATAAAAGTGTTGAAGAAAACAAGATATGAAGCAAAGGTAGCTTTGTACGAAGCCACCAGCTTCATACAAAGCCACCACATCATGCTTGGTTCGAACCTACATCTCTATAAATAGAGGCCTTGGGTTCTAACAAAATAGGACTTTGTGTATTTTGATGCTAAGCTCTTTCAGTTTGGTTTCACGGTGTAAACGTTGTCATATCAGTAATAGAAACCAGTTATATTTACATCTCTGTGTTTGATCCACACACGTGATTGGATTCCGCACAGTTCACGTGTCGGTACACATTCAAGGTCAAGGAATCCATCAAGATCCTGAATTCACATAAACATAGTTATTACCGTATTTGAGTTGAGAGTTGAACACGAAAATAAAAGTATAGAACCAATTAACAATGATTAATATTTTTGTTTACCCCTTATAAATATTGTTGAAATAGGTTGTACCCTTAATTACTTTAGTTTAATAAAATAAATAAATCATTTACATAATATTAATTTATATTTAGCGTACATTTTTTTTTAATTTCAAGATAAATAATTTTGAAATTTGATAAATATTTTAAAATATTATATTATCTCCTATACGAATTGTTTAAATTTATATTTTAAATTTAATTTTATAATTATCTTTTAATTGATATTAATTATCTATAAAAAAATAGATGGCTTTAATGAATGACGTGTGACCTCCCATTGGTTTCTTTTATTATATAGTATAGACTTAGTACATGTACTTATTACTTTCTCTATAGTCATATGTTGATATGTATTTGGCAGGTGCTTAGTGAACAAATAACTTATTTTTGAGCATGTATATTGGATATTGAAGCTATCACCCTTTATTATGTGGATATTTATGCAATTTGGTGGTCCTGATACAATTACTTAATTAAGTAATCGTTTTGATTTAGTTTGGTATATGTGGTCTTAATATGATATGTAAGTTATTAATCATATTTTCATTTGTTATAACCATTAAAATAGTAAATTATATAAACATCAAAGTAAAAATTGCACATCTGTCCCAACGGGTATTTTTATGAAATTAATGGGTATACCCGATACTCGCGAGTATGCCCGATACCCGACGGGTAATTACCCGACAAATACCCAATGGGTAACGGGCCGGGTATGGGACAAAGAATTACAGTCGGGTACGGGCCTGGGATTACCAATACCCGGCCCATTACCATTCCTAGGTATATGAAAAAAAATTCGTTTCATATCAGGCCGTATCGGGTCGGTTCGGGTCGGGTCATGTAAAACAAAAGAATATGAAGCTAAAATTTAAAAAAAATAAAAAACACGTCAAACGTCGTTACAAATGTCACGCCCCTCGATCCGTTTTACCGGTTCGGAAGCCGCGGGACAGAAAACCCGTGGTATTTGTGTTTACTTGGCATCAGAAAATTTTAACAGGATCGTTTAAAAATGGAAAACACCGTATTATTTTTATTAATAATATCGGGACAAACCCCTTAGTTTACAGTAAAGGAATTTCACTGGGAAATTCCCTGATTACAGAAAACATGTTTATTTATTTACTGAGCCACTTCATTCAAGCTGGAGTGCTACGCGGCACTTCTCCTTGTTCACAGTAAATCACCTGAAACATGCTTTAAAAAGATTTTATCAGCGGGAAATACTGGCGAGTGCATTCCATTTTATACAAAAAGACACCTTGCTATAATTTACAGTATTAAGAGTGATTACAATTGCCCCTATCTTATAATTATATGGTCTAGTTGTCACTCGATCGGATCTGTGACTGTGGTCACACCACTATTGGGTCCGTTCACCCAATAGTGACGAGTATCACGAATTAGGTGCGCCCGCCTAAAAGTGATAAAACAACAGTAATGTATACAAAACCCTACTTACTGCCAGCAATTAAAGATTTGCAAAGACTTAATCCCTGTAATTATAACTGGAAAATAATTCGAGTTTTAGCAAAACTATTTGATAAAAAGAGAATGACTCACATTGCAGATTTAAACGATCACTGGTAGCCTATTGATTAAGCCGGTAAACCTAGTTAAATAAAAATGCAAACGAAACTAGGTTAGTAACTTAATACAACTTTCACGATAGCTCACGAGATCGAAACCCTCACGACGAATGACAAAGTATAGCCCAAGATTCGGGCAGCACTTAAACATCCATCGAATTGGTTTTAATCGATCGGACATTGTATTGTAGTAGTGATCGAGTTATTACCCCATTATCGTAGCAGCGTTTCACTATGTTGGACGTGTTTTTAGAACAGATTATAGTGGTTTTGATAGAAAAAAATTGAGCAGACTGAACTGGCCATGCAACGCTCAATTTATAGCTGAATTTTTGGTTTCTCGCGGCTCGCGAAACCCTTAAGGGAATCCTTCGCGCCTCGCGAGGGGCAGCCTAGCTAAGGCTAGGGCTGCCGTGTCATCCCCTAGGCTTGCCACGTGTGCGGCACGTGGCCCTGATGCTTATCCGGAGATTCTTAGGTATGTCGCGCCCCGTGAAGACCTTATCTAACTTTGTCGCGCCCCGCGACCAAGGAACAAAATTTGTTTTTCTTGATTTTTCATAAAAATTAGGGTTTTGTTGGTTTGGGTTTCCACTTACGGAGCATTTTAGGACATTTTCGTGCAAGTCGTTACATCCTCCCCACCTTGTTTAAAATCTCATCCTCGAGATTTACTGGAACAAGTAAGGATATTTCCTTTTCATTTCTGATTCCAGTTCCCATGTGTACTCAGGTCCTCTTTTCGAATCCCACTTTACTTTGACCAGCGCCAATCTCTTATGTTTGAGTTGCTTAACCTTTCTGTCTTCTATCTGAAGAGGTTTCTCAACAAACTTTAACTTTTCGTTTATCTCTATATCTTGAAGAAGTACTACCAATGATTCATTAGATAAGCATTTCTTAAGATTGGATACATGAAATATATCATGTACACCTGCCAGTTCTTCTGGGAGTTGTAATTGGTAAGCAACTGGTCCTATTCGTTGGACAACGGTAAATGGTCATATATACCTTGGACTTAGTTTCCCTTTCTTACCGAATCGAACGACTCCTTTCCAAGGAGAAACTTTCAACAGTACTTTATCTCCGACTTGAAATTCTAACGGCTTGCATCGACTGTCAGCGTAGCTCTTCTGGCGGTCTCGAGCCGTCTTCAGTCTCTCCTTGATTTGAGTTATCTTGTCGGTGGTTTCCTGTACAATCTCGAGACCTGATAACTGACTTTCTCCTGTTTCTGCCCAACATACTGGAGTTCGGCACTTTCGTCCATAAAGTGCTTCGAACGGGGCAACACTGATGCTTGTGTGATAACTATTGTTATAGGAGAATTCTATTAATGGCAAATATAAAAACCCTTAATGCTGTAAATTGTAACAATGTGTCGTTTGGTGCAAATTGAATGACTCGCCAGTATTTCCCCGTTGATAAAATCTTTTTAAACATGTTTCAGGTGATCTACTGTGAACCAGGAAAAGTGCCGCGTAGCACTACCAGCTTGGATAGAATGGCTCAGTAAAATAAATAAACATGTTTTTGTGTAAATAGGTAATTTCCCCATGAAATTTCTTTATTGTAAATTACCGGGTTTACCCCAAAATGTGAAATAAAATAATCGGACATTCTCAGTTTTAAAAGATCCTGTTAATATTTCCTCTGTCAAATTAACCACCAATACCACGGGATTCTGTCCCGCGACTTCAGGAACGGGTAAAACCGGGCCAGGGGCCGTGACAGAAAAAGGTGGTATCAGAGCCACTGATCTAAGCCAATTAAGTATTTAGAAATACTTAATTTTCCAAATTGCCTGTAACGCCCGTCTCAATTAATCAAGGTTTTAATAATAAAATCCACATTTTAATGCTAAAATGTGACTTTACAAAAACTTGTCATACCAACATTCCCATATGTTTACAACGTTTCTAAAACATATTTATAAGTGTTTACATAATTCACTTATAACAAAACAAATCAAGATTTGACACGGAAGCTTCATTTAACGTGTGTTCGGTTCTTGCTCGCTGCTTGATCTTCATCCGGGACTCTCGACGATCACCTATGATCAAAACCAACTTAGAAGTCAGTTTTGATAGTTAAATAACAAGTACAACAAGGTAATTGGGTCAAGTAATCAAAATAAACAAGAATTTACTCCGTCGCCGCGTGCCACGGCAAACCCTTTTGGCCGTGGCGCGACGCCACGCCACGGCTTCATTTTGACAGAATGTTTTGCATCAGTTGCTGCATATTCCCAGCCAAGCTTGATTTTACGAAAACGAGCATAACACTTTCGTTATTGATCCGATTTACACGATTCTTTTTCCTACGTGATCGTAATTTAATTCCCCATCACATGGAGTTAAAATCCTACATCCGGATTAAATAAATTTGAGATTTTTAAGCCTTCTACGTATTATCTTTTTACTAAATTTTGACCCGTCTATGTGTTTATCAAACAAACATGTTTGTTTGACCTCCCATTTTTCACAAACCCTTTATCTCCAACATTGTCTATCATATTAGGTTCCAGTCACAGGTTCCTACGCATTATTTACCCATTTTACTTATAATCTTATTTTGACCCATTAAGGGTATTTATGTCCTTTTAAGCATAATGCACACCCATTTCTCGTATGCCTCCTAATTTCAACCATTCATATTGATTGGTCTTCCACCACAACTATGATTGTGGTGGATTTAATGTAATAGACTATTTATTCCGATTTTTTATCCCTCGGATATGCCATTCTACGACAAGACGCATTTAAGGCATTTGACCCTTAAAAGTTTTTGCCTACCTCTTTTATTCGCATCTAAGGGTTACAAGGTCATAATATAAGTTTCTAAACGACCACTAAGGGGTCGTTTACCCGGTTTACCCAACAAGGCCCTTTTTGGTCAACTTTAATCCTTCATTTTTGCGATGAAGGACTTCACTAAATATTTGACCCTCATTACACTTTTAACTATAAGGCTATATATGCGTACCTGGCCAGGCCAACACTTAGACCCGATTTATACCTTGGTTTTATTATCATATGTTCTATGGCAACACAATTATCCAAGTTGCTAATCGTTCCTGTTAAAATAGGACTCAACAACCACGTTAGTCGATATTGTCAAATGGTGTTACCACCACCATTTGACCCGTTTGGCCTATATGACCAAACCTTTACATATGTAGTAAAAACATAGTTTTTAGTTACCAATTTGCCCATCCGACCCATTTCGGATTTTCCTTTCATTAGATCCCTTTCCTTACTTATTTAGCCCATTTCGGCTTACACCATGAGTATCCTTTTAACTTCGGTTTACATTAGTCGACACTTGACCAAATTCCATTTTTATCCTTTTTCTTAATGTTAGATTACACTACGAGGTAATCTTATCGAAAAATCATAATTTCTTAGTCCTTTCATGACCAATTTACCATTTCGCCCTTTTTACCATAACCCATGGTTTTTATTGTTTATATTAATCCGACCCGCATCAATTGTGTTGGAAATCGATGTTTTCCATATTATCTTTATCGTATTTATACTCATAGAATAAGAAAATATTCTAGAAAGGGGTGTAAGTTTCACTTACCTCTCATCCGGTTTACGCTTCTCTTCTCGTGCTTGATCCATTTGACCGCTTCTTTCCTAAGCCTCCACCTAGCTCGTTAAGCGTTAAACTATTGTCAACATTTACAAGGCGGTTAAATTAGTCATTAACAATTACGACTATTCCACCTCACTTAGTTTCTATGTCGAAACTACTATTCGACTTCATCATTAGTTAACTTAGCTTATTAAAGTTAACTACTTTCATGATATTTAGAACTCTTCTTGTTTCATATTTCGCCTGCCATATTATTCAAATGTGCTTTTCACTCGAAATTTCAACACTTTAGTTCTCATTTAGGCATTTTAACAAACACCTAATGTGCATAATTTTACATATTTACTAACTAGTTATTTTTTCCAAGATTTACATAAAAAATCAGACCTCTATGTCTAGTGTTCATGAACTACATCTAGAACATATATCATAACATCAATATTCATCAATTTAACACCCTAATCCAAGTGTTCGTCACAATGACATAAAAACCCACTTAGCACATAAATGGGTAATATTCTATTTCACAATTTTTCATCAAATCCTTACTAGGGTTTGTTCCTAGACATGGATTTATCCTAATTTCACTCTTACATGCAAGCAATAATTTTGTTTATCATAATTTCATCAAGAATCCCAACTTCACTAAACCTAAAAATTTAACACACCTTGTGATCCCCTAAGCTTGGTGATCACGAATTTGTGTTAATCCATACGATTTGGCTCTAAATTGCCTTTCAATTTGTTGAATCTTGATGAACTAGGGTTACACCTTTTTTCTTCTTGCTCCTGGGCGATTACACGCGCGCACACACACACACACACACTCTTTGTGTGCTTGTTGTGTGTTATTGTTTGTTTTAATGAATATGAGTTTCCCACTTAACAACATTAGTCCCTCATGTTTTTATCTTGATAAATTGGAGCTACAACTCACCATTTATCACTTAGCCACATACTACTAACTAGGTTAATTAGTCCTAGTTAACTTAATAGGTTCGGGAAGTTATAACTCGTTATATTTTAAGTCCCGTTAACTCGAGCCTTTTACATACTTTGTTTTCTCAAAGTATTTATTCTCCTATTTAATTAACATCAAGCTTATTAATTTCAAGCTCACTATTTACCGGGTTAATTTTTACCACTAACGGTAGTTTTACCCGTCTTTACTATTAACGTGGTTTGATTACCAAACCCGTTTTTGGGGTGTTACAAGTCTACCCCCCTTAAAGAGGTTTCGTCCCCGAAACCTTATTTACGTAGTTCATTGGTTTAATCAAACGAACCTAGTTTCGTTTTCAAGGCTCCCGTTTCTTTTGATTAGAAGTTTTCATTTATACTGACGCATACGTCCTTCTTGTGTAAGGCCTCGTTGGCCGTTACTTTCAGCTCGTATCCATTATCTTTATTAATTATCTATTTTGGCGGTTAGACTTGTTAGTCGCCGTCACTTCATACCCCGTCACCCGGGTATTCTATTGCCAATCCTCCCCTTTGCGTGTTTTCTGATTTCATATCTCGTAACTCACGTTATGACGTGGTTATATTATGGATCACCCTTTTTTTGTGACCGTGACCACATGACGTCTTTTTTACGTTTATGTCGACTTTTCATTACCGTAAATCTTTCTCTCGAATGTATCGCCTTGCACCTGTCAGTGTCAAGATCTTTATTCTTTGATACTAATCATTTTCCGAATTCATCTCATAATATTCATATTTGTTAAAGCGTTGTTTCTTACTAATACTAAATTTTAGTTTAACGCTTTTCTCTTTGACTATGTCAATTACTCATGTCAAGGAAATTGATAACCCACAATTTATTCTTTTTCCGTTCTTGTTTTAGACGGGGAATCATAATCAGTTCCCTCGTTTTACGCTATTGACCCGTAGGTTCTTTCACTTAGTCTCATAGGCTAATTCTTTAGATTTTCCCCCTTTTTAAGGTGAGGCCCAACAATTCGTTTCCTTCTATTTATGACTCGTGAGTCGTTTTGGTCCGTAGACTTTAACACTACTTATAATCTCGTAGTTTATGATGATCTCGTAGATCATCTTTTATTTGTGTCTTTATGCAAATGTACCTAAGACATCCCTTGTTTGTTTGGAATCATTTGTTTTTACTTTTGAACTTTAGTTGACCTTGACCATAGTCTAAGGCTTCATTCATAACCCATTTCGGACTAATCTTCTGACTTTATGACTCCTCACGTCATATACACGTCGGTTTGCTCTACGTTTACCGTTTCCTGGTTCATACTTATACTTCTTTATAGCCCATTACTCGGGTTCTTTTATCTTAATGTTTTTAACGCCAATGACCCTTTACATAGGTTTATTAATATTTCGCGCTCTCATTTATTCAGTTTGCGCTTACTTGCATTAGCAAGCGTCATCCTTTATTTAAGTCGTTTGACTTATTCGTGTGAACTTCGTCACTTATAAGTGTCAAGCCTCATTCTTTGTTCGACCCGTTCAACTTTAAAATAGTTGAACGTAATTTTTCAAAATTTCTATCTACAACATCTTATCATCTTTTAGTCATGACTTGAAACCCAAATCTTTTGACTTTCCTTCCGAGTTCCCGCTTCTCGGTCTACGCATGTGTTTAAATCCTTACCCATCAACCGGGTGTTTTACCGAAGTCGTTATTATTGCAACCCTTCCGGTATGCATTAATATTTCGCTTCGATTTATTTGGTCGTCTTAGCGAAATCCATCGCTTTCATTCGACCATGTCTTTTATTCTTTATGTGACCATCCTTGACGGCCTTATAGATTATGAATGACGATTATCATCGTCATCCTTTCTTTACTACGGCCAAAGTTAACAACTTTGATTATCTTTTTCGTGTGGGCAATACCTTCGCTTTTATGATCCGGCGGGTCATCTATACTTTGGTTTTACTTGCCCATTTTATCAACCATGGCTCTTTCGTCCCTTCTCTCGGGCTTATTATTCTAATGTAATACGCTTCCGTCACCTGGCTTGCGTTTACATTATTCTCAAGTATTTTGCTTATTTGATTCATTTGGGTACTTTTAATTTATCCCATTTACCCTGTCCTTACTACATCGGATGTAAGTATGTCCATCAAAAAAAGTTCATGGTACCACGTGCTCACCACTTACTTGGCCAGAGTAAGTGATCAATACCTGGTATACATGACCTTTTTATAATTTTCACATTACACCCCATGTAAGTAATGCCTCTATTTGTTTCTATTGGAAGCAATATCCCGGATAGGTTTTCTATTCGGGGTTTTCCAAGTTTTTAATGTACATATGCAACTTTCAATCTCTACGTATTTGTTGCATATTACTATTCACGTAATAATTTAAAATGCGCACCTGTAAATGCTTGCCCTAATGGGCTTTCTATGTCGTTAACCTTGTTCACGATCGTCACGCGATTTAGGTCCTTGATGAGTATGCTATGCTTTTCATACCTCGGACCGTTCCACCGTCATATCCGCAATTTGTTAAACTCTCGCTATCTTCAGATGCGAGTGTCCTTCAATTAAAACATTTACAAGAATTAGTAACATCAACTTCAATAATCGCCCGTATTATAATACAAGGCTTTTCTACTATACGCGTCAACGCGCGCAATTTCGTCAACTATATTTATCATTTAATTGAGGTAACGTGTATCACACGATAGCCCTATGTGTTGTTTACAACACTTTAGCATGCTAAACTATTAACATACATGTACTTACCGGATTTGCGATCAAGCCTCGAACCGAACACTTTATTCTTTTAACCTGGCTCTGATACCAACTTGTAACGCCCGTCCTAATTAATCAAGATTTTAATAATAAAATCCACATTTTAATGCTAAAATGTGACTTTACAAAAACTTGTCATACCAACATTCCCATATGTTTACAACATTTCTAAAACATATTTATAAGTGTTTACATAATTCACTTATAACAAAACAAATCAAGATTTGACGCGGAAGCTTCATTTAACGTGTGTTCGGTTCTTGCTCTCTGCTTGATCTTCATCCGGGACTCTCGACATTCACCTATGATCAAAACCAACTTAGAAGTCAGTTTTGATAGTTAAATAACAAGTACAACAAGGTAATTGGGTCAAATAATCAAAATAAACAAAATAAACAAGAATTTCAAGAATTTACTCCGTCGCCGCGCGCCACGGCTTCATTTTGACAGAATGTTTTGCATCAGTTGCTGCATATTCCCAGCCAAGCTTGATTTTACGAAAACGAGCATAACTCTTTCGTTATTGATCCGATTTACACGATTCTTTTTCCTACGTGATCGTAATTTAATTCTCCATCACATGGAGTTAAAATCCGACATCCGGATTAAATAAATTTGAGATTTTTAAGCCTTCGACCTATTATCTTTTTACTAAATTTTGACCCGTCTATGTGTTTATCAAACAAACATGTTTGTTTGACCTCCCATTTTTCACGAAACCTTTATCTCCAACATTGTCTATCATATTAGGTTCCAGTCACGGGTTCCTACGCATTATTTACCCATTTTACTTATAATCTTATTTTGACCCATTAAGGGTATTTATGTCCCTTTAAGCATAAAACACGCCCATTTCTCGTATGCCTCCTAATTTCAACCATTCATATTGATTGGTCTTCCACCACAACTATGATTGTGGTGGATTTAATGTAATAGACTATTTATTCTGAGTTTTTATCCCTCGGATATGCCATTCTGCGGCAAGACACATTTAAGGCATTTGACCCTTAAAAGTTTATACCTACCTCTTTTATTCGCATCTAAGGGTTACAAGGTCATAATATAAGTTTCTAAACGACCACTAAGGGGTCGTTTACCCGGTTTACCCAACAAGGCCCTTTTTGGTCAATTTTAATCCTTCATTTTTGCGATGAAGGACTTCACTAAATATTTTACCCTCATTGCACTTTTAACTATAAGGCTATATATGCGTACCTGGCCCGGCCAACAGTTAGACCCGATTTATACCTTGCTTTTATTATCATATGTTCTATTGCAACGCAATTATCCGAGTTGCTAATCGTTCCTGTTAACATAGGACTCGACAACCACGTTAGTCGATATTGTCAAATGGTGTTACCACCACCATTTGACCCGTTTGGCCTATATGACCAAACCTTTACATATGTAGTAAAAACATAGTTTTTAGTTACCAATTTGCCCATCCGACCCATTTCGGATTTTCCTTTCATTAGATCCCTTTCCTTACTTATTTAGCCCATTTCGGCTTACACCATGAGTATCCTTTTAACTTCGCTTTACATTAGTCGACACTTGACCAAATTCCATTTTTATCCTTTTTCTTAATGTTAGATTACACTACGAGGTAATCTTATCGAAAACTCATAATTTCTTAGTCCTTTCTTGACCAATTTACCATTTCACCCTTTTTACCATAACCCATGGTTTTTATTGTTTATATTAATCCGACCCGCATCAATTGTGTTGGAAATCGATGTTTCCCATATTATCTTTATCGTATTTATACTCATAGAATAAGCAAATATTCTAGAAAGGGGTGTAAGTTTCACTTACCTCTCATCCGGTTTACGCTTCTCTTCTCGTGCTTGATCCATTTGACTGCTTCTTTCCCAAGCCTCCACCTAGCTCGTTAAGCGTCAAACCATTGTCAACATTTACAAGGCGGTTAAATTAGTCATTAACAATCACGACTATTCCACCTCACTTATTTTCTATGTCGAAACTACTATTCGACTTCATCATTAGTTAACTTAGCTTATTAAAGTTAACTACTTTCAATCACATCACATGGTTAACAACATTAAGTCTAAATCAACATGATATTTAGAACTCTTCTTGTTTCATATTTCACCTAATTTGCCATATTATTCAAATGTGATTTTCACTCGAAATTTCAACACTTTAGTTCTCATTTAGGCATTTTAACAAACACCTAATGTGCATAATTTTACATATTTATTAACTAGTTCATAACTAGTTATTTTTACCAAAATTTACATCAAAAATCAAGCCTCTATGTCTAGTGTTCATGAACTACATCTAGAACTTATATCATAACATCAATATTCATCAATTTAACACCCTAATCCAAGTGTTCGTCACAATGACATAAAAACCCACTTAGCACATAAATGGGTAATATTCTATTTCACAATTTTTCATCATTAATTCATCAAATCCTTACTAGGGTTTGTTCCAAGACATGGATTTATCCTAATTTCACTCTTACATCAAACATGCAAGCAATAATTTTGTTTATCATAAGTTCATCAAGAATCTCAACTTCACTAAACATAAAAATTTAACATACCTTGTGATCCCCTAAGCTTGGTGATCACGAATTTGTGTTAATTCATACGATTTGGCTCTAAATTGCCTTTCAATTTGTTGAATCTTGATGAACTAGGGTTACACCTTTTTTTCTTCTTGCTCCTGGGCGATTACACGCACACACACACACACACACACACACTCTTAGTGTGTGTGTTGTGTGTTATTGTTTGTTTTAATGAATATGAGTTTCCCACTTGACAACATTAGTCCCTCATGTTTTTATCTTGATAAATTGGAGCTACAACTCACCATTTATCACTTAGCCACATACTACTAACTAGGTTAATTAACCCTAGTTAACTTAATAGGTTCGGGAAGTTATAACTCGTTATATTTTAAGTCCCGTTAACTCGGGCCTTTTACATACTTTGTTTTCTCAAAGTATTTATTCTCCTATTTAATTAACATCAAGCTTAATTATTTCAACCTCATTATTTACCGGGTTAATTTTTACCACTAACGGTAGTTTTACCCGTTGTTACTGTTTTGGTCAAAAAATCTGATGAGGATAATGCAACCAAACACTCTGTTACAGGGTATGATGCTTAAAATGTAGAACAATGACAAGGATCACTTCAATGTAAATTGCACAAATGACACAAGGATTTATACGGGGAAAAAACCCTTGATCAAGAGTTGATCTCTGGCACAAAAAACCCCGGGTGATGGAAACTACCGATCACCAAGCTCAAATAAATCAATAAATGTTTACAACTTCGGATAGTAACGAGCTAGGTACAAGGATCACTATGGTGAAATGTGTAAAAATGAGTGAAAACTAATAAGTGTTCGTCGAGAGCTTCAAGAGTGCGATTATATGAGAGTGTGTGTAGCTGAAAATGGCTAAGTGTTCTAATTCTAGCTCGTCACCCCTTTAAAAATAGAAGTTAGCTACAATAACAAACTATCCGACTTTTGTGCCAAGCTCCCACGTTCTCCACAACGTCCATTTCCAGTCAAACGTGTGCGAAATACCCGTGGAATATTCCATAGTAACGTTGCCAAGACCAAGTCAAGCTTGTTACTCCTGCGAAGTAATACAAAACACAAACAAACAATCGTTAGTATGAGGATCCTTAAGGTGATCCATGATCCTGATCCTGAAGCTCTTCTGAGGATCACTATCTGTCACAGAAGTAAGGATCATTAATTAGGATAACAAGTAAGGATCACTAATTGTTATAAAATCCTCCCCTAACAATTGCCCCCAAAATATAAGGAGTGATATGTAAAAATGAGCGAGTTATGTTTTCTTGATCTTATCCGTAACTAACTATCGTAAATATAGCCGCTATTGTTGAACTATCCGTTGCACCCATGACGTCACAGAAGTGACAACCCTGCACAATCATGATTATAAATAGGAGATAGAGATAGGATCGATTGCATTTAAAATTTCAGAGAGACTCCCTTTATAACTGCATTCCGAAGATAATCAGGTATTCTCTCTTCATCTTCTTCCTTCTCTTGCTCTGTTTTCATTTCTTTCCATCATTCCATCAAAGATGTTGCTCCGAAACTCCCCAGCTAAGGATCACCCGAAAAACAGCCCTCCGAAAAGCCAGGGGATCATCGAAGATTCCATTAAAGAACGCTGCTGTTTCAATGATGCACAGATTGATAGGATCCGCCACTGCTTCCCGGCGAACACCGAGTTTAGACCTTTTGATCCCAATGCCCTGAGTGATCATATCTCCGACAAGTGGGTTGCTTTCCCTGTCACTCCGTTCACCATAGGCTATACATATCCTTTCCCAGCCTTCACCCAATCTTTCTTTTCCCTAATCGACATCTCTTATATCCAAGCCATGCCGATGATTTGGAGGGTTTTGTACACCCTTGAAAGGATCATCGAGCAGGAAGGGATAGACCTAGGAATGTCAGAGCTGGGAGAGCTGTATGATCTTACTACCTTTGGTTCTCATCGCTATTTGTTTAAACGTAAGCCTGGTGAGGAACACCCGATCTTCAAAGCCACCAAGAACGATGCTAATTGGAAGTGGCGTTTCTTTTTCATCAAGAGAGATTCTATTGAGGATGGAAAGGACCTACCCAAGAAATGGGCTACCCATGGTAGGGTGGAGGATCCTGAGGAGGATCACCAGAAAACTTTCTTTTGATGTAAGGATCACTTATATATTTTTGCTTTCTTGTTATGCAGCTATCACCGTCTCATATCTCAGACTGTCTCCTGCTGCTAAAGAGAGACTCATCGCTTTCAAGAAACTTGATCCTGAAACAAGATCTTTCAAGACAACAACCCAAGATTCACAGGAGGTATCCTCAGGCTCTGTCACGATGTCAAGTAAGTATCCTTGTTTAAAATTTAAATAAATAGTGAAATATAAGTTAAGTGAAGATACTTATCTTGCTTTGGTTGTGTAGGTGCTGGAAAATCCACCAAGTCTGCTTCAAAGTTCAATGTCACTGATCTCACCACCGTCAGATCCTCCAAGAGAAAAGCTCCTACCAGTCCGACAGCTTCGGTCCCCAAGGCACCCCTCAAAGGAAAGGGAATCAAGAAGAGAAAGGCCTCTGAAGCTGAGGATCTGCAGGGTCTACCTCTGATCCGCCACCAATTCCTCGAGTACTTCAATGAGGTAAGGATCACTGTCTCTGCTTCGTATATCCTGTTGACATATCCTGCTGATATATCCTGCTGATTTGAGGATCACTTAGTCCTGACCTTATCTTTTATCCCTTTTGCAGAAATTCTCTGAGATTGAGGATTATGTTGGCCACGTTGAGGATCAGGATAGGAAGATTGCCGACCTCCAGCAGGTTGCATTGCTAAAGGACCTCAAAATTGCTGATCTTCAAAAGGAAGTCCGGGATGCCAAACAGGAGACGACCAAGGTGCTGGTTAATGTTGACTATGAGAAGCATGAGATCACCGAAGATGCCAAAATCTCTGCCGCCATAGCAATGTATAAGACCAAGCTGCAAATAGCCTTGGAAGCTCAGGATCCTGCTTTTGACAAGAGCACCTGGGATGTTGAAGGCTGGAAGGCAAGGCTGGCTGAACTGGACGATGAAGAGGCAGAGGAGGTTGAAGAGATCCTGACGATCGAGGCTGGAGGCAAGGGTGAAGGTGGTGAAACAAGTGGAGCTGGAGGTGGTAATGCAGCGAAGGTTTAGGCTGCATGATTGGGCGATGATGGAAACTTCTAGACATAGCCGGAGCCCAATTTTTTTTAGTTTGATGGTTGTTTTGTTGAACAATTTAATGGTTTGTACTGAACAATAGTTTTTAGGATTAAGGATCATGTATGATCCTTTGGACAATAGGCAGGATTGCAAATGGTGGAGGGATTCTCTGTTTGGGGGATGAAGCCATTGTGATCCTGCCGCCTTTATATTCCTGCACTATCTTTGAACTTATTATCATGGACACCCTTTACCTACCCCAGCGGACGGGCCACGTTTTGCTGGTAGATGCTCGGGGTAGGTAATTTTGACAACCTTTTAAGGGTTAGTCTTTTGTTAATAAATAAAATCTTAACCTTTTGTCGCTTATCTTGTGTTGTTATCCTTTTGTTTCTTTAATTCTCCTTTGTTTTGATGCACACTTATTGAATAAACAATTTTGAATAAGTCATATTGAAAATATTTAGGACATGATCCATGATCAAATATCCTATAGTTAAAGAATCCCAAAAAGCAATATGTTTTAAGGATCACAATTCTAGTTGTCAAATTTTAAGGGTTATTCAAATAAATAATGAACAGAATTAAAAATAGTTAACGATCATACCTGAGGGTCCAAGTTAGGATCCTAACCATAATAAGGATAACTATAAGATAAACCTTAGAGAGAAGTAAGGATCAGGGATCCCTAGTTTCTTGTCTTCAAGGACCTGAAATAGATCATAACTTGAGACTAAGCCAATATAAGATAAGAGTTAGCAACTGGGGACAAGCCCAAGGATAACTGGGGACAAGCCCAAGGATAACTGGGGACAAGCCCAAGGATCGTATGTAAACTGGAGTATGGCCCTAACTGGCGACTATCCAAACTTAGTGACATGAAAATGCCAAAACCTTAGCTAACCTGAAAACGTTAGAAACCTTAGGAACGGATGTATGGTACGTCTACCATTATACGTAGGATCCTAGGCATAGCCAGTACAATGGAATTATCAGCCCCTAAAGCGAGTACTGGTCCCACTGCCTTGAACTATACCAGGATCATCATGCGCTACAGGCGGAACTGGGGTCAAGCCCAAATAACTGGGGTTAAACCCAAGGAACGGATTGCTTCTGCAGATAACCAATGTTATTCTAAGGATACCTGAACTTTCAAAACTTAAAATCATGTGAGAGATGGATAAAGGACACATGATCCTTATCCGTATATGAGAAAATAAAGAAATGAAATAGTTTAAGATTAGGATATTACCAAAGTAAGAATCACCGATACTTTAAGGATCCTTCAAGGATACTCCTAACGTAAGGGTCATCTGTGCCATGAGGATCCTGGTCACATGAAATACTTCTTCAAGTGGACAGCATTCCAAGCTCTTGGTAGCAAATCACCTTCCATGGTTAGCAATCTATATGCCCCCTTTCCTGCTTCAGCTTCAATCAAATAAGGGCCTTCCCATTTTGGAGCCAATTTTCCATCAGCAGAATTGGTGGTATTCTGAAATGCTTTCCTTAATACCATATCTCCAACTTGAAACTTCCTGATCCTAACATTTTTGTTGTAAGCACCAACCATTCTTTGTTGATAGCTGGCCATCCTTATCCTAGCCATATCCCTGATTTCTTCAATAGTATCCAGGTCTTGAGCCAAGTTCTCATCATTCTCCTCAGGATCACGGGTACTTGTTCTAGCAGTTGGAACCACCATTTCTGTTGGGATCACTGATTCTGCCCCAAATACCAAAGAGAATGGTGTTTGACCAGTAGCATTCTTAGGGGTTGTCCTATCAGCCCAAAGCACATAAGGTAGTTCTTCTGCCCATTTCCCTTTCTTGGATCCAAGCTTCTTCTTCAAATTGTTGATGATGATCTTGTTGGATGATTCTGCTTGACCATTAGCTTGTGGGTGGACTGGTGTTGATGTTATCATCTTAATCCCCCAGCTGTCACAAAAGTTAGTGGTTCTGCCCCCAATAAATTGGGAACCATTATCACATATAATTTCAGAAGGAATTCCAAATCTAGTTATAATATTTCTTTTAATGAAGGATATAACTTCCTTTTCTCTGACTTGGGCAAAAGCTTCTGCCTCTATCCACTTGGAGAAGTAATCAGTCATAGCAAGCATGAATACCTTTCCACCAGGTGCCTTAGGGAGCTTACCAACTATATCCATACCCCATCTCATAAATGGCCAAGAGGAGGATATAGGATGCAATAATTCAGCTGGTTGATGAAGGATATTGCTGTGTCTCTGACAAGGATCACATCTCTTAGCATACTCCACAGCATCTCTCTTCATGGTTGGCCAGTAGTATCCTGTCCTCAGGATCCTTGAGAATAATGCCCTGCCCCCAGTGTGGTTTCCACAATCTCCTTCATGGAAGTCTTTTAAAACTTCTTGGATTTCAGGATCCTCAATGCATCTCAAGTATGGTCCTGCAAGAGATCGTCTATACAACATATTATTTAAAATTATGAATTGAGATACCTTAGATTTGAAAGCCCTAGGGTTTTCTCCTGTAGGAATCTCTCCATGTTGTAAGTATCTCATAATTGGTGAGATCCATGATCCTGATCCTGAATGGGATTGAGTATCCTCACTAGGGATAATTGCAGAATTCTTTCCTATCTCCATAGCCACATGATCCTCGATAGCCGGGGTCAGGATATGGATAATAGGGATTTTGATATCCTCCGGGATCTTTAAGGATGATCCTAAGTTAGCCAATGCATCATCTTCTGTATTTTCTTCCCTTGGTACCTGCGTCAAACTAAAGGAAACAAAAGAGAGTGCCAAATTTTTGACTATCTCTAAATATTTGGTTAGCTTTTCACCTTTAACAGCATAGGATCCATTAAAGTGGTTTGTAATTAACAATGAATCTACATGTACCTCAAGATACCTGATCCCCATATGCTTTGCAATTTGCAAACCACAAATTAAGGCTTCATATTCAGCCTCATTGTTAGTGGTTTGGAACTCACAAGCTATAGAGTGGGGTATTATGTCCCCCTGTGGCGATTTTAGTAGTATTCCAAGCCCTGTGCCTTTGACATTTGAGGATCCATCAGTATAGAGTATCCAAGGATCCTTGGTCTCCTCTAGCTGCTGGACTTCTAACTCAGCTTCTTTTTGTAAATCACTACTGAAATCAGCCACAAAGTCAGCTAATGCTTGGGATTTGATGGCTGTCCTAGGCTCATATCTTATATCATATGCACTTAGCTTCACTGCCCACTTAGCCATCCTTCCTGACATCTCTGGTTTCCTTCGTGATCCTTAACAAGGACCGCACTTACTGCTTTTGAGGATACTGCAAGATATAAGGATAGCACATCGCCTTTTTCTGGTTTCATCAAGGCCGGGGCTGAGGATAGGTAATCTTTGAGGGCTCTTAAAGCATTTTCGTGCTTCTCAGTCCACTCAAATTTCTTGTTCTTCCTTAGGATATCATAGAATTCTTTGCACTTCTCTGAGGATTTGGATATAAATCTGTTCAAAGCTGCTATCCTGCCTGTTAGCCTTTGAACATCCTTAGCATTGGCCGGAGATTTGATGTTCACTATTGCTTTGATTTGTTCCGGGCTAGCTTCAATGCCTCTCTTTGTCACCATAAATCCTAAGAATTTACCTGCTTTAACACCAAAGTGACATTTTGAAGGATTAAGTTTCATGTTATATTTGTCAAGGATATCGAATGCTTCCTCCAAGTCCCTTAGGTGATCCTCAGCTTTTATGGATTTTACCACCATATCATCTATGTAAACCTCCATGGTTTGTCCAATCTGATCCTTGAACATCATATTCACCAGCCTTTGATATGTTGCACCTGCATTTCTTAGTCCGAATGGCATAGCAATATAGCAGTATATACCAGTTGGAGTCATGAAGGCTGTATCCTCTTGGTCGGATGGTTCCATTTGGATTTGTTGAAATCCAGATGAAGCATCCATAAAAGTTAACAGTTCATGACCCGCAGTTGCATCCACCATGGAGTCAATGTGGGGTAATGGGAAAGGATCTTTGGGACATGCCTTATTTAAATCGGTAAAATCGACACATACCCTCCACTTTCTGTTTTTCTTTTGAACAACAACCACATTGGCCAACCATCTTGGATATTTGACCTCTCTAATCATACCTGCCCGGAGCAACTTCTCTACCTCTTCTTGGATAATGGCATTCCTTTCCGGTGCAAACTTTCTTCTCCTTTGATGGATTGGTTTGAAGGACCTATCAATGCCAAGTTTGTGAGTGATTACATCTTTAGATATACCAGTCATGTCTTCGTGTTTCCATGCAAAGGTAGTCTTTCTCCTTTTGAGGAAGGATATGAGGTCTTCCTTCATACCGCCAAGGATCCCTGATCCGATATAGATTTTGGATTCAGGATCATCAGGATCCATGAGGACTTCTACCACATCCTGCTCTCTTGCCTCCAAGACATCCCTTGGAGGATACTTTGATTGCTATTGCTCCCTTGACTTCGAGGCTGGTTTCATCGATGAGGTATAGCAATTCTTAGCCTCCTGCTGATCACTATCAATCTTCACTATTCCCCAAGGACTAGGGAGCTTCACACATTGATGGTAGGTAGATGGGACTGCCTTCATATCGTGTATCCAGGGCCTGCCAAGGATAACATTACAACAAGACAAACAGTCAATAACACAAAATTTTTTATAAGAGTGTAGGCCTTCAATATATATTGGGAGTTTAATGTCCCCCAGGGTATTCTTAGTTTCGCCACTGAATCCCACGAGCACGGAGGATCTTGGTATGATGTCGGATTCGGGAATACCCATCTTCTTTAGAACATCAAGCTGGATAATGTTCACTGAGCTTCCTCCGTCTATAAGGATCCTGCGGACAAAATGGTTAGAAATGAAAAGAGTAATAACCAAACCATCGTGATGAGGATCCTGGATATCAACACGATCATCCTCATCAAAGGTTATGACTTTTCCTTCGGAGACACTTGATGTTCGAACGGGTCTTTCTCCATTATCCATTTTAGTTTCCTTTGCATGCCTTTTAGCTGCTGAGAAGGATGTGCCACAAATGTCTGATCCTCCAGAAATAAAGTTTATTACTTGTGCATCTGCTGGAGGGGCTGGAGCCTTCTCAGGGATCCTTTCAGGATCCTGAGTCCTTGACTTTTTTCTTCCTAACAATTCTTTTAGATGCCCCTTGCTCAACAAGTATCCAATTTCCTTTCTTAGTGCAATGCATTCTTCTGTGAGATGCCCAAAATCTTCATGGTATGCACACCACTTTGATTTATCCTTAGTTGCAGCTGGCCTATCATTTTTTCTGGGCCATCTAGCTTTATCACCTAGATTCTGCATCGCAAGGATTAGTTCATTGTTATCAACAGAAAAACAATATTCAGAAATTGGAGGATAATCCTCATCATCCTCTTCTTGATCAACAGAATGCACGTTCTGGTTATCAGATCTGTTGTAGGATCTGAACTTGTTGTTCCTGAATGAGGATCCTTGCTTATCTTGCTTTGAGGATCCTGCTAACCTCTCCTGGATCCTCTTGTCATCCTCTAGCCGAATGAACCTAAGTGCTCGGGTTCTTACCTCATCTAAGTTCCTGCATGGTGTCATAACAAGATCATCATAGAACGACGAATCCCTAAGCAATCCCATTTTAAAGGCCTCAACAGCCGTGGCTATATCTAAGTTGGGAATGTCTAAGGATTCTTTACTAAATTTGGTAATGTAATCCCTTAATGATTCATTATGACCCTGGGTTATCCTATATAGATCACTAGTTAATCGTTCAAATTTTCTACTACAAGAAAACTGATTATTAAACATGTTAACTAGATTAGCAAATGAGGTAATAGAGTAGGGGGGAAGACTTAGCAGCCATTTGAGAGCTGATCCAGTAAGAGTGGATCCGAATCCCTTGCACAGGCATGCTTCCTTTAACCTTTCTGGGATTGGATTGATCTCCATCCTTTCCCTGTATTGTGCTATGTGTTCTTCAGGATCCGTCGAACCATCATACAACTTCATTGTTGGCACATGGAACCTCTTGGGTATCTCAGCATCACAGATTGGTGGTGCAAAACGAGATATCTTGTGGCTCCCATCTGCAATCTCTGGGATGGGTTTGACCACTCCTGGAACACTTGATATCATATCCTTTAGCTTTTGCAATTCTCTGGCCATGGCATGATTGATACCTGGATCCTGCATAAGACCATGGTTAGTAGTATAAGAATTATTAAAAGTGTTACCTCCCATTGGATTCAAATTAGGAAGAATGGATGTTAATCCATATTGTTGGGGCTCTGGAATGATCGAGGGACCAGTAGAAGCATTGGTCTGCATTGGAATAAAATCTCCCTGATGGACATCTGAACTTCCTATTTGCAAACTCCTCAAGGATCCTGGCATCTGGAAGGATCCCTGAAACTGGGACGATCCTGGAACAAAGGAGGATCCTTGAACCTGGGATGATCCCGGAAAAAAGGAGGATCCTTGAACCTGGGATGATCCTGGAACAAAGGAGGATCCTTGAACCTGGGATGATCCTGGAACAAAGGAGGATCCTTGAACCTGGGATGATCCAGGAACAAAGGAGGATCCTTGAACCTGGGATGATCCTGGAACAAAGGAGGATCCTTGAACCTGGGATGATCCTGGAACAAAGGAGGATCCTTGAATCTGGTGCGCTCCTGAATATCCTCCTGAATTCGTGAGGGATCCCACATGCTGAGGATAGGATCCCGCTGGCTGGAAATAGGAACCCGATGCCTGGGTCACTGTTGTTGTTCCGTAGTGCACTCCTTTTGGTCCACCCACATATTGAACATCTGGAACCACTGATGGCTGAGAAGTAATCACCGGAGTGTCAAAATTCAAAGATCTGGGCATCAGTGGGGAATGATCCTCTGCCGTTTTCTTTTGTTTCTTGAGATCTCCGATTTCTTTGAGAATCCTTTCATTGGTCTTATCCTGTTGCTGTATATGATCCTTCATCTGCAAAATCAAAGTAAACATGTCACTAGTAGTGGGAGTGTAAGAAGCAGAAGAAGTTGGAGGTTTTGAGAAAATGGGAGTTGGTTTCTTCGCAGCATTCTCAGCATTCTTCTGGGATCCAGAAGGTGGTGGAGGCAAAGGGGGAACGCCTTGTGAAGAAGTGAATGAGGGCATCAAATTTGAAGCATTCTTCGCTGAGGAAGCCATTTGCTTGGTTGCAGTGAATTGAAATGAGCACATAAATACGAATTTTTCTAAGAGTGAAGCACCAATTGCCCCACGGTGGGCGCCAAACTGTTTTGGTCAAAAAATCTGATGAGGATAATGCAACCAAACTCTCTGTTACAGGGTATGATGCTTAAAATGTAGAACAATGACAAGGATCACTTCAATGTAAATTGCACAAATGACACAAGGATTTATACAGGGAAAAAGCCCTTGATCAAGAGTTGATCTCCGGCACAAAAAACCCCGGGTGATGGAAACTACCGATCACCAAGCTCAAATAAATCAATAAATGTTTACAACTTCGGATAGTAACGAGCTAGGTACAAGGATCACTATGGTGAAATGTGTAAAAATGAGTGAAAACTAATAAGTGTTCGTCGAGAGCTTCAAGAGTGCGATTATATGAGAGTGTGTGTAGCTGAAAATGGCTAAGTGTTCTAATTCTAACTCGTCACCCCTTTAAAAATAGAAGTTAGCTACAATAACAAACTATCCGACTTTTGTGCCAAGCTCCCACGTTCTCCACAACGTCCATTTCCAGTCAAACGTGTGCGAAATACCCGTGGAATATTCCATAGTAACGTTGCCAAGACCAAGTCAAGCTTGTTACTCCTGCGAAGTAATACAAAACACAAACAAACAATCGTTAGTATGAGGATCCTTAAGGTGATCCATGATCCTGATCCTGAAGCTCTTCTGAGGATCACTATCTGTCACAGAAGTAAGGATCATTAATTAGGATAACAAGTAAGGATCACTAATTGTTAGAAAATCCTCCCCTAACAATTACTATTAACGTGGTTTGATTACCAAACCCATTTTTAGGGTGTTACAAGTCTACCCCCTTAAAGAGGTCTCGTCCCCGAAACCTTATTTACGTAGTTCATTGGTTGGAACCCAATCACAACTTCCAATTAATTTAGAACCCGCAATTCCGGACCCTATTGTCAACCACCAACTTCTACCCGGAGAATTGGAGGAATGGTGGATGAGTGTCTGGCAATTTCAGAATTTCATGAATAATCCTAATGTCAATTTTCCCCAGTTTGATCCTGAAACTGCATCATACCCACCTATGACCACAGAAAACTTAGCTGAACTCCGCCACTATGTCAAGGAACTAGTGGTCGCAGGAAATAGGATTCGGGAAGTGGGGGAGAAGATCTCATGGTAATAAGACGAGAGGGAGCGTCGTTTCTGAAAGGCCAGCTGACGGTGGTGATGTGGTTGTGTAATAATAATATAAAAACAATATAATAATAATAGTAATAATATAATATTGTATAATAATAATGAAAATAAAACTTTTGTAAAATAAATGATGTGTACCGATGCATACTAATATATATAAAATATAAAGTCGCAAGGTCGACAATTTTGGCTATACGTGTTGACTTGATTATGTGTAATTGCCCTGTTATGTGTTTGGTCGCTATCTATTTTGTGGCAATAATTTGTATATATGGTTCATGATTCAGATGGAAAACATGGAAAACCAACCGGCAAACGAAGTTAACCAATCTGAACAAAATAATGAAGACCAATTTCTTAATAGGCAAGATATTGAGAATATCACTGCTCAGGGAATAGCTAATGCTATCCCAGCAATCATCGCTGCTGCTAGAAATCCCGTTGAACCTTCACAAGCTAACCACAACAAACGCACCCCTGACGATAACTTTAGTAACAGTGTCAACGGGGGCGGTAATAATAATAACGCCGTTCAAGCCCCATTTCTTAAGAGGATGAAAGTGGCAACAACTGGTTGCACTTACAAAGAATTTCTTGCCTGTAAGCCAACTGAATTTGCAGGCAATGAAGGGGCAACTGCCGAACTGCATTGGTTAGAGAAAACCGAAGCAGTGATTAAAATAAGTAAATGTGAGGAAGAAGATCAGGTGATGCATGCATCCCACCTTTTCAAGGAAGATGCAGGCAAAAGGAAGTGACGTGGCTTACTCCATGAGTTGGCAAGAATTCATGGAATTGGTGGAAAGAAAATTTTGTGCCGACTATGAAAAGGAACAAATGACAAACAAGTTCCTGAACCACCGGATGGTGGATGTTGACTGTCGAGGGTATACCTCGAAAATTTTCGGGTATGCCAGAATTGTACCAACTCTGGCTTCGCCAGAACCGGTACTTATTTCTCGCTATATTTGGGGTTTAATTAGTGAAATCCGTGATATCATCAAAGCTACGAGACCCTGCACAATTGACGATGCAGTGGAATTAGCCAACACCTTAACCGACGGGCTGGTACGTACAAGAGAAGAAAACCGGAAATAGGAATTAGCCCAAAAGATTACCCAAGGATTTCGTGTGGGTAATAATAGTAATTTCAAGAGAAAAGGGACTGGACAATCTTCCACCCCGCCATTCTGCGGAAATTGTAAAAAGAAACATTTTGGAAAATGTAAGGAAAATTGTAATTTCTGCAAAATTCCGGGTCACCGAGAGGAGGAATGCAAGAAGAAATCAAAGATTTGCTACAATTGCGGCGAAGCTGGACATTTTAGACCAGAATGTCCTAAATGGGTCAAGCCAACTGGAAATAAGGTAAAAACGACTGATGGAGCTACTAAAAAGAACGCAAGGGCCTTTCAGCTGACAACACAAGAAGCAGATCTGATTCCGGATGTGATCGCTGGTACGTTTCTTGTACATGACGTTTATGCAAAAGTATTATTGGACTCTGGTGCAAACCAAAGTTTCATAAACACTTCGTTCTGCCAAGCTCTTAAGCAACCTTTAACCAAACTCAGGCAAATTTATAAGGTAGAAACGACAGATGGAAATTCTGTTAATATAGATAAGGTTTTGCAAGAAGAAAAGGTAGAACTTTCAGGCCATAAATTTTCTACAAACCTATTGCCTATGAATTTAGCAGGATTCGACGTCGTGTTAGGAATGGATTGGTTAGTAGCCAACCATGCTCGAATCCTCTATGATAAGAATTCCATAGAAATTCATACACCCGCAGGAGAAGTAATTGTAGTTACAGGAGATAAGCCACGGAAACCAATGAAGTTCATTTCTGGAATGAAAGTTGCTCGTTATGAATGAAAATAAGGAATAGTGTATATGATTTCGGTAATCATTAACACAAAAAGTAAGGAAGTTAAGGAAATTCCAATAATATCAGAATACCCGGATGTATTCCCAGAAGAGCTACCTGGACTCCCACTCGACAGGGAAGTAGAGTTTAGAATTCATCTAATTCCTGGAACTACACCGATAGCTAAGGCACCCTATCGGTTAGCACCCACCGAAATGTTAGAATTGAAAAAACAGTTAGATGAATTATTAAGCAAAGGATTCATACAACCTAGTTCATCCCCGTGGGGAGCACCGGTGTTGTTTGAGAAAAAGAAGGATGGTTCGATGCGAATGTGTATCGATTATAGGGAATTGAATAAGGTTACAATTAAGAATCGATACCCATTACCTAGGATTGATGATCTTTTCGATCAACTTCAGGGAGCTAGATATTTCTCTAAGATAGACTTGCGCTCCGGATACCATCAGTTGAAGGTACAAGAAGAAGACATACCTAAAACTGCCTTCAGGACTAGGTATGGTCATTACGAGTTTACAATCATGCCCTTCGGATTAACGAATGCTCCTGCAACATTCATGGACATGATGAATAGAATCTGTAAACCGTATTTGGATAAATTCGTAATTTTCTTCATCGACGATATACTTATTTATTCCAAAAGATAGGACGAGCATTATGAGCACCTACATGCACTCTTAACTTTGTTAAGAAAGGAAAAGCTTTACGCCAAATTCTCGAAGTGTGAATTTTGGCTACAGGAGGTGCAATTTTTAGGACACATGGTGAACCATGAAGGTATTCACGTAGATCCTTACAAGATAGAAGCAATAACCAAGTGGAAGGTCCCGCAATCAGCTACGGAAGTTAGAAGTTTTCTAGGATTAGCTAGATACTATAGGCGCTTTATTAAGGACTTTTCTAAGATAGCTGTTCCGTTAACTAAGTTAACCTGTGAAACAGTTAAGTTTGAATGGGGACCCAAGCAAGAAGAGACCTTTAGGATTTTAAAGCAAAGACTAACAAACGCCCCAATTCTAGCTTTACCAGACGGGACAGAAGATTTTGAAGTTTACTGCGATGCTTCAAAGCTAGGATTAGGATGTGTGCTAATGCAACGCAAAAAGGTAATTGCGTATGCATCAAGACAGTTGAAAAAGCACGGGGAGAATTATACGACTCATGACTTAGAGTTAGGAGCCATAATTTTTGCCCTTAAGATTTGGAGACATTATCTGTATGGAAGTAAGTTTACCGTCTATACAGATCATAAGAGCTTAAGATACATATTTGGACAAAAAAATTAAACATGAGTCAAAGGAGATGGATGGAAATTCTAAGTGACTACGATTGTGATATCCAATATCACGAAGGAAAGGCAAATGTAGTAGCAGCTGCCCTAAGTCGTAAGTATCATGAGAAACAAAGACGAGTTCGTGCTCTTAGATTAAGTTTACAATTAGATTTAAGGGAATAACTGAAGAACATACAGGAAACAACAATCTAGGATGATGCTGAAGGAATGAAAGGACGAATAAAGGAACTAGAACGAGGGACTGATGGAATTTGGAGATTCCATAAGAAAAGGATTTGGGTACCTAAGCAAGGAAATTTAAGAGATAAGATTTTAGAAGAAGCCCACAAATCCCGGTATACGATGCATCCTGGTAATAACAAAATGTCCCAAGATTTAAGAAATAATTTCTGGTGGATAGGAATGAAAAAATACATAGCTAGATATGTTTCTAAGTGCCTAACTTGTTCACAAGTTAAGGCAGAACAACAGAAACCCTCCGGTCTACTTCAAAAGTTAGAAATGCCTGTATGGAAGTGGGAACTAATAACAATGGACTTTGTTACTAAGTTTCCCAAAACCAGGAAAGGTAACAATGCAATCTGGGTGATTGTAGATCGATTAACTAAATTCGCTCATTTCCTGCCAATAAAGGAAACCTTTAGCATGGAAAGGTTAGCAAAGTTGTACGTAGATGAAATAGTATCCTTACATGGAGTCTCACTCTCCATTGTGTCAGATAGGGATAGTCGATTCACTTCACATTTCTGGACAAGTTTCCAAGAAGCAATGGGGACGCGACTAAATTTAAGTACTGCATACCATCCCCAATCAGATGGACAAAGTGAAAGGACGATCCAAACTTTAGAAGACAAGCTCAGAGCATGTGTTATAGACTTTGGAGGAAACTGGGACGACCATTTATCGTTAATAGAATTCTCCTATAACAATAGTTACCATGCAAGCATCGAGGCTGCCCCATTTGAAGCACTATATGGACGAAAGTGCCGAACTCCAGTTTGCTGGGCAGAAATAGGAGAAAGTCAATTATCAGGTCCTGAGATTGTACAGGAAACCACCGATAAGATAACTCAAATCAAGGAAAGACTGAAAACGGCTCGAGATCATTAGAAGAGTTATGCAGACAATCGACGCACGCCGTTAAAATTTCAAGTTGGAGACAAAGTACTGTTAAAAGTTTCTCCTTGGAAAGGAGTAGTTCGGTTCGGTAAGAAGGGAAAGTTAAGTCCAAGGTACATAGGACCATTCCCAGTGATCCAGCGGATAGGACCAGTTGCCTATCGCTTACAACTACCTGAAGAACTAGCCGGGGTGCATGACGTGTTTCACGTATCTAATCTCAAGAAATGTTTATCTGACGAATCCCTGGTAATACCTCTTCAAGATGTAGAGGTAAATGAAAAATTGAAATTTGTTGAGAAACCACTCCAAATAGAAGATAGAAAGATTATGTTCCTCAAGCACAAAAGATTGGTGCTAGTCAAAGTAAAGTGGGATTTAAAAAGAGGACCTGAGTACACATGGGAACTAGAATCAGAAATGAAGCGAAAGTACCCTTACCTGTTTCAGTAAATCTCGAGGACGAGATTTTAAATAAGGTGGGGAGGATGTAAGGACCTGCAAAAATGTCCCACAACACTTTGTAAGTAGAATCCCGGAACCCTAAAACCCTAATCCTTGTGAAAAACCAAGAAAATCAAATTTGATTGGTCGCTCGCGGGCCGCGTAAGATTTAAGCCAAGCTTCCGGCCACATGTTTGACACGTGGCAGACCTAAGGCGTGACACGGCAGCCCTAGCCGTAGCTAGGGTGGCCCTCGCGGGCCGCGCAAGATTCCCTTAAGGTTTACGCTGGCCGCGAGAGACTCATTTTTCAGCTATAAATTGGACGTGCATGGGGCGTTCATCTGTGTTTGAAAAATCTTTCAAAACAACAAACATTCTGCTTATAAACGAGCATTTTAGGGTCGATACACTGCTACGATTACAAGGTAATAACTCGATCACTGCTACGATACAATGTCCGATCGATTGAAACCGATCCGATGGATGTTTAAGTGCTGCCCGAATTCGGGCTATACTTTGTCATTCGTCGTGAGGGTTTTGATTTCGTGAGTTTATCGTAAATGTTGTATTAAGTTACTAACCTAGTTTCGTGTGCATTGTTATTTTAACTAGGTTACCGGGCTTAATCAGTAGGCTAAACTCTGTCCAACTAAACTTGCAAAGTGAGTCATTCTATTTTTATCAAATTGCTTTACAAAACCCTAAATGTTTTCAAGTTATACTTTGCAGTGATTAAGTCATTGCTAATCTTTAATTACTGGCAGTATGTGGGGGGTTTTGTGCACATTACTACTAACGATTTATCACTTTAGGTGGGCGAGCCTAATTAGTGATATGTCCACAGTCATAGATTCGGTTGAGTGACAGCTGAACCAGCTAATTATAAGACAGGGGTAAATATAAAACCCTTAATGCTGTACATTGTAACAATGTGTCGTTTTGTGCAAATTGAATGACTCGCTAGTATTTCCCCGCTGATAAAATCTTTTTAAACATGTTTCAGGTGATCTACTGTGAACCAGGAAAAGTGACGCGTAGCACTACCAGCTTGGATAGAATGGCTCAGTAAAATAAATAAACATTTTTTTGTGTAAACAGGGAATTTCCCCGTGAAATTTTTTTTATTGTAAATTACTGGGTTTGCCCCACAATGTGAAATAAAATAATCGGGCATTCTCAGTTTTAAAAGATCTTGTTAATATTTCCGTGGCCAAATTAACCACCAATACCACAGGTTTCTGTCCCGCGACTTCTGGAACGGGTAAAACCGGGCCAGGGGCCGTGACATCAATGCAATGCTTCTGTGTCATGGACTCCTTATCCTGCTACAATATTATATTGGGTAGGCCATGGATCCATGATATGAAAGCTGTGTATCAAAATCCCTACCCCTTGGGGGGGTTGTCAAGGTGGAAAGTGATCAACAAGAAGCGAAGGAGTGTTATTCTTCTTCGATGAAATCCTCAACAAAGCCTAAAGCAGGATAGCAATTAAAGATGCGAGCCCAGGATATGGTGGAGGCTTCAGAGCAGGATGTTAAGAAAATTATCCTGTATCAGGATAATCCAGATATCTCAGTGCTCGTAGGAACCAATATCCCTCAGGATATTGAAAATCAATTGACTAACTTTTTGAAATGCAGGATGTCAATATTCGCATGGAAACATGAGGATATGACAGGTATTTCCAAGGATATTATAACTCACAAGCTCGGAATTGACAGATCTTTCAAGCCTGTCCAGCAGAAACGAAGGAAGTTTGCTCCTGAACAGAACACAATCCTTCAGGTAGAGGTTGAAAGATTATTAAAGAGCAAGATGATTAGGGAAGTTAAATTTCCCAAATGGTTAGCAAATGTAGTTGTGGTTCAAAAGAAAAATGGGAAATGGAGAGTTTGTGTAGATTACACATACTTGAACAAAGCGTGTCCTAAAGACCCATTCCCTCTGCCTCATATCGACTCAATGGTGGATGCTACTGTCCGTCATGAAATGCTAACCTTCATGGATGCATCCTCAGGATTCCAGCAAATACAAATGGAACCTTCGGACCAAGAGGATACTGCTTTCATGACACCAACAGGTATTTATTGTTATACTGCTATGCCTTTTGGTCTGAAAAACGCATGTGCAACATATCAAAGACTAGTGAACATGATGTTTAAAGACAAACTGGGGGACACCATGGAGGTGTACATCGATGATATGGTGGTGAAATCCAAGAAAGCTGGGGATCATCTCCGGGATATTGAAGGAGCATTTGATATCCTGGACCAATACAATATGAAGCTGAATCCTGCCAAATGCCGTTTTGTAGTGGGGGCAGGAAAGTTTCTAGGATACATGGTGACTAAAAGGGGTATAGAAGCAAGCCCGGAACAGATCAAAGCTATCCTGGATATCAAGTCACCTTCCAACATGAAAGATGTACAAAGATTAACAGGACGAGTAGCAGCATTAAACAGGTTTATATCAAGATCCTCGGAGAAATGCAAGGAATTCTACGATATCCTGAAGAAGAATAAGAAATTCGAATGGGGAGAGAAGCATGAGGCAGCCTTGCAGGAATTGAAGCAATATCTTTCAACTGCACCACTATTGATGAAGCTAGAAGATGGTGAACCATTATCCCTGTATCTTGCAGTATCAGGGAGTGCAGTAAGTGCTGTTTTGGTAAAGGATCACGAAGGTCAGCAGTATCCTGTCTATTATGTTAGAAAAAGTTTATTAGATGCTGAGACTAGATACTCTCATTTGGAAAAATTGATATTGGCCCTAGTTATGGCATCGACAAAGCTTAGACATTATTTTGAGACACATAGGATACATGTTAAAACTAATTATCATGTTAAGAATGTGCTTAGGAAACCTGAGATATCGGGTAGGATGGCTAAGTTGTGAGTGAAATTAAGTGCCTATGATCTAGTATATGAACCTAGAAATGCTATAAAGTCTCAGGCTCTAGCAGACTTTGTGGCTGATTTCAGTAGTGATATTCAAAATGAAGTAGACCTAGAAGTACAAAAGCAAGGAGAAAACTTAGAATCCTAGACATTATATACTGATGGTGCATCTAATGTGAGAGGTGTAGGATTGGGTATACTACTAAAATTGCCACAGGGGGATATATTACCCCAGGCTATTAGGTGTGAATTTCCTGGCAATAATAATGAAGCAGAATATGAAGCTTTGATTGCAGGATTAGAATTGGCCAGGAATATGAATATTAAAAGTTTGCAAGTATTTGTTGATTCCTTGTTAATTGCTAACCATTTTAATGGATCCTATGCAGTCAAAGGTGAAAGGTTAATCGAGTACCTTGAAATTCTCAAAAAATTAGCAGGATATTTCGATGTTTTTGCACTTGAGCAGGTACCAAGAGAGGATAATGCTAAAGCAGATGCCTTAGCAAACTTAGGATCTTCAGTCAGAATACCAGAGGGAACTCAGATACCAATACTACATATCCTATATCCCGCACTGGATCTTTTCAAGTCTCAGGATAAGGAAGTAGCAAGTATTCAGGATCCTGATGACAATTATCCTGAGGAAGATCCCAAGTCCTGGATGGCTCCAGTTGTGAGATATCTCAAGGAAGGACATATTCCAAAGGATGAGAATCCTAAGGCTTTTAGGATGAAGGTATCCCGATTCACAATTATAAATAATATTCTATATAAGAAATCTCTTGCAGGACCATACCTGAGGTGCTTGGAGGATCCCGAAACTAAAGAAGTGCTTCAGGATATACACGAAGGGGATTGTGGCAACCATACTGGGGGCATATAATTATTCTCAAAGGTGTTGAGAACATGATATTATTGGCCGACGATGAGGAAGGATGCTGCAGAATATGCTTGAAGATGTGATGCATGTCAAAGGCACAACAATATACTGCATCAACCAGCTGAACCACTATATCCTATTGCTTCCCCTTGGCCATTCATGAAATGGGGTATGGACATAGTGGGAAAATTGCCAAAGGCTCCAGGAGGAAAGTTCTTTATACTGGCAATGACAGACTATTTCTCCAAGTGGGTTGAAGCTGAGGCATTTGTTCAAGTCAGAGACCAAGAAATAGTATCCTTCATAAAGAGGAATATCCTGACTAGGTTTGGGATACCAGCTGAGATAATTTGTGACAATGGCTCTCAATTTATCAGTAAAAGGACTACTGATTTTTGCAAAAGTTGGGGAATCAAGATGATTACATCCACTCCGGTACATCCTCAAGCAAATGGGCAAGCGGAATCCTCAAACAAGATAATAGTCAACAATTTGAAGAAAAGATTAGGAGCTAAAAAAGGAAGATGGGCAGAAGAATTACCCTTTGTTCTATGGGCCGATAGGACAATAGTATAGAGTGCAACCGGGCAAACCCCGTTTTCCTTAGTATTTGGAGCAGAAGCAGTGATCCCAACAGAGATGGTGATACCTACAGCAAGATCCAACCTCCGGGATCCTGAGAAGAATCCTGAAGCCCTATACCAAGAATTGGATACTATCGATGAGGCAAGGGATGCAGCGAAATTGAGAATGGCAGTATACCAACAGAGGGTATCCAAAGCATACAACAAAAACCTAAGGACTAGAAGGTTTCAAGTTGGAGATTGGGTATTAAGGAAGGCTTTTTAGAATACTACTAATCCTGCTGATGAAAAATTAGCTCCGAAGTGGTAAGGACCTTATGAGATTGAATCGGAATCTGGGAAAGGAGCATACCGGCTTAAGAATATGGAGGGGGATATGCTACCAAGATCCTGGAATGCTATACACCTCAAAGCCTATTTCAAGTGAGTTTAGAATTTAATTTCTAACTCAGGATGGTATGAATTCTATCTCTTTTTAAATATAATTCTATTTTATCTGAACCCAATACTAACTTAAGCATCGGAGGGGTGTTAGCCAAGCTAAAACCCACCTTAGTTTAAGGTTGTTTTGCAGAATATGCTTCGGGATATAACTTCAGGATATACACTCAGGATAATTCGAAAGATTAGAGGATTGGCCCCCTCTCTCACGTTTAAGGGATCCTGATCCCTTCACAGGTTTAAAGGTATTCACCTTTCTCTCGAATTGGTTTTAAACACCCCACCTGGAGCGCAAGTTATCCAGGGATAGTTCAAGATAGCGGGACCAGTCCATGTAAAAGTGGCTGACAATTTCGTTATTATTGGCTATATCCTGGATCCTAAAGGTATATGAGGATTGATAACCCTCTCTCACGAAAGGGTATTTTCGTACTCTCTAAGGTTTAAAGGTTTTCACCTTTCTAAGTCTTGGAGTTTATACACTCCCGCCTGTAGCGCATGAAAATTTGGGATTTTCCCCAGGATACTTAAGGGTTTATCCCCAGAATACCTATGGGTTTATCCCCAGAATATTAAGGATTTATCTCCAGGATATTTTAGGGTTTATCTCCTGTAATACAAAGTTATACAAACAGTTGCAATTGATGTCCAGAAAATTTCTAAGTACTCGAAGACATTATGCACAGGGGACATTCCCACTAAGGCATTGTGAGAAGCTCAAAGGATCAAGTTTGGGCATAGTTCACTAAGTATCCCAGACTGGGGACATTTAAGGACTAAAACGTAAGGATAGAGGTGTACTCTATTTCTAGTACGAACTTTCCTTTTTTGTTCTTTAAAAGCCTTATCTAAATTGTCTAAGTTTTAAAACTTTGTTTGAAAAAAAGTCTTGGTAGGATATTTGTGAGTATCCTGACCAGGATATGTTCTGAGGATATCCAGTCAAAATATTTGAAATATTACACTAAGATTGAAAAATTGGAATTATATTCAAACCAAGCAATACATAACAAAATTTGTAAGAATGGACAACAATGGATAAGGTCATAAAAGGTTATATTATTAACATTGCAAAAGGTTGTGCTTTTGGTTTCGTCTCAAACTGAGACCCATCCACCAAAAGCACGATTAGTTTTCTACCATATTTACTTAACAATTGAAGGCTTCGTCTTGGAACCCAAGATACCCCCTTCAATTGTTAGAGTGTTCAAAATAAAGCATACTAATTGATGACCAAGGGCTTCATCCTGAAACTCAGGACCCATCCACCTTTGGCTATCATATTGTCTTAGTGCAGGAAAGTAAATTGTTTGACAAACAGGAAATTAAAATTGTTCAACTATCACAAACCACCAAATTAAAAAAGTTGGCTCCGGCCTCGGCAACAATATCCATCATCGCCCACTTCGCTGCCTTCAAGGGGCAGCACCCTCTTCAACCATAGCTTCGTCAGCATCTGCACCAGCACCCGGTCCAGCATCCTTCCCGGAATCACCACCAGCATTTTTTACAGCATCGGCATTAGCATCGGCCGCCTTGTTAGGTTCCTCAGCCACAGGCTTTACGGGAGGCTTCACAGGGCCGCCGCCGAGATCTCTCATTTTTGCTTCCCAAGCTTCGACATTCCACAAAGGGCATTCAAGGCCCGTGGCCCTGGCCTCATACGCCATTTTCAACCAGGCTTGGAGAAGAGAGATGACGACAGAACCCTTAAGACCTTCTCGGTAAGAAAACATGTCCTGTTCGTGCTGAACCTGGGCTGCATCATATTTGGCCTGGGCTTCTTGAACGACTTTTTGAAGAGCAGCCTGATGTTCCTCGACCATCACCTTGAATTTGTCCTCATAGTGCCGAGATTTGGCGGCAGCTATCATCCCTTGGTCGGTAATGGTGACCTCGGTTTTCTTCAACTTGGACTCTAGCATCTTGTTGAGTCCGCAGGATTCCTCGTACAAATGAACTAAACGTTCGAATCCCTACAACAAAAAAACACAAGTATTAATATATACTACTCAAGATATTGGTTTAGCATATATGTACAGGATACGAGATGAGGATCTATACCTGGTTGAGAAAGGAGGTCATGAACCCGCTTGCCTCGACAAACCCATGATTCTCATAAGGAAATGTTTCGGGAGTGGCAGGAGAATCAGTCTCCTTCCTCTTTCGGGCACTGGAGGCCCGGGGCTTAGTAGCTGGTGAAGGCTTGGGAATGGCGGCGGCTTTAGAGCTGGTGGGCTTGGATGAATTGACCGGCTTGGGACTTGGGTCTTTCTTGACCTGAACAGGACCGGAGTAACTGTACAGCTCTTCGAGGTCAAAACCTTCTGGGGTTTTGACTGGTGCTGCATAAAGGTAGAGATTCTAAGTCCTTCTTACTCTTTCATTATGTTAAACAAATTAAGCATGTGCAGAATAACCCTTACCAGACATGTCGGACGATGAATATTGGCTGGAACTTGGGTGGTGTGTGGAAAAGCTCCTATCACTTTCCGGTAACCGGTAGATTACTTTGATTCTTTTTTCAGATTCTTCAGTGGGAGGGGCTACTTCTTTGAAATTCACTGCATAAAAGCCAAACAAGAGAATGTCAGTACAGGATATAGACTCTAGATGCATTTGGGGATATTCCTAAAAACCCTAAACCCTACTGGTGGTTAACCACTTCACCGGGAGGCTATCACCCTCATGATGGAATCTCGTTTGACAAAAAAGAACTTTCGTTGCCATCCATCCTCATTTTTGGTAGCTTTGAGGATGAGGGGTTTACTGGAAGTGGAAAAAAGTAGGAATCGGCTAGAACCATGTTATCGGAGATGATAAGCGATCGGAATATCCTCGATGCAGAGGTCAGGAAAGTGAAGGGTTTTGATTTGGTTAAGCACGATTAGTACCCTCCAAACCATGGGCATTGTTTGGGCAAAACAAAGACCAGTGGTTCGGAAAAACTGCATCATGAATTCAGGGAAAGGATACCGAAGGCCTAGTGGAAAAGGATATGCTGGAAAACAGATCCAATCATCAGATGATACATCCGAGCGAATTGACCGGTCGAATGGTCCAATGATCGATTTGTCGGGGAAGGCACCGGAGGCTCTCAACGCTGCGATATCTGCATTATCGAAGGCACAAATCTGGTTCTCGGGATTCCTGAGAAGGTTCTGTTGGGCGAAGGTCTCTGTCGATTCACTAGTATGAGAATGGGTTCTGGTAGCCATTGGGAGAAGGACGAAGAGATTAGCAAGAGAGGAAGAAGGAATGAGTAATTACCAGGAAACTCTGTTGAAGATGTGTGGTTTTCAAATAAAAAGAGAGAAGATATAGGGGCGTAATAGATAGCCATTGAGTAAATATCGCGTTGGAAGTTGCACAATGTCATTTCAACCGTCACTTCAAATCAATTGCCTCGATTCAAGAGATAAGAGTTTAAAATAATATCCGTTGGAATTGGTATACCAACAGATATATTTTGGGGACAATTGTTATGGGTGGTTTTCTGCTCATATATCCTGAATAATATTCTGACTGTGTTATTTTTTATTGTGATCAGGATACTGGATCTGGATATTGGTAACATTTTGACGCAGTATCCTGGTAATAACTAATTAATTCATGTGCAGATTAACATGGCAGGCTTATAACGTTCGAGTGGACCTGTTCTCCCGAAGACTCAGGCTAATCAGTTGAAATAAGGACGTTGAGGCCGGAAGAAGTGGTCTACAACGTTCACAAAGGGAATATTCGGCGTATCCCAGATTTATAGGCTAGTTTGTTAATTTCATTTTACTATAAATAGGATTGATCGGATCAGATAGAACACACACAATTTCTCGTACACTCTTACTCTCTACTAGCTGCAATCACTCACAAAACACTTACACTTGTACTCGAATCACATTGTAACACTTAGATGATCCGTATCATATCCTACACTGTATCCTGACATTTGAAGCAATAAGAAGAACAAGGCAGCTGCGATTGTCAGCTCCCGAGGTTTTGTGCCGGCGATCTAGATTGATCAAGGGCTTTCCTCGTACATCCCGTGTCACCCTTTACCTTTTTTGCTCATTGTTTGATTGTAGATATAGCTCGATATCCTGAGCTATATCCTCAAAACTGTTTTTGTTAACAACTGAACCAACATATTTTTTCACGAATACTTCTAGCACACTACCTCACTTAACTAATTTGATCACTTAATTACTTAGGTAATTTTTGACCAAAACACAAATCCTTATTCTAAAACACGACTTTGAATGACTATAATATCAACTTTACATAATGTAACGAGACAAGTTACATACCTTCATAGCACACCCTTAAAACGCGCGTCACCACCGGCTTGTCCACTTGACGTTCCGGTTTCCTTTCCTATTGAGTTCAACCGCAAACCGTTTAGAACTCTTTTCTTAACATATAACGCATAGTTCGCCATAATTTACAAATATGTGTTTTAGTTCAAATTTCCAGTTTTAAGCCTTCTTTTAGGAATTTTTACAAACACCTTAAAAGCAGAATTTTACACAATTCACAATCAAGTTCATAGCTTGTCCTTTTAGCCAAGATTAACGTTAATTAAGCATGTTTATGTAAATTTTTCATATCATATTCTGAAATCACTTCCTAGAACTCAAATTACACTAGAATAACAATCATCATTCTAGTGTTTAACATGTTCCTACAAAACCCACTTATCACCTTCAATGGTGATTGTGAATTCACAAGAAATAAGTATAATTTCAACAATGGTTGACTAGGGTTTATTCCTAGACACAATATCATTCCAATTTCATTCCAAACAACATTCATGCAACAAAATTTCGAATTTCAAGTATTCATTCAGAATTTTAGATGGAATCTTTCAACGAAATTTCACATACCTTATGATCCCTTTACTGAGGAGATCACTAATCTATGCTCGGATTTCGTTTTGGAACAGATTTAGGCCCTCAATATGATCAAATTGCACAACCTAGGGTTTGAGAGTTTCTCCTGGTCGCCTCCATGTGTTCTAATCGACCAGACACACACTTAAGTGTGTGTTTGGTGTAATTATTTTTGTTTTAATATTACAAGTTTCAATTTTAACAACTTTGGTACCCCCAACTATAGTTTAGTTCATGTTTTAGGTGTTTTAACCCACTTACATGTCACTACGAGACCTTTATCTAACTAGGTTATCTTTATTCCTAGTTAGTTTATTTATTTATTACCGACATCAATTATATAATAAAAGTTTATATTTTAGGGGTGTTACAAGTCCACCCCCCTTAAAAGGGGTTTCGTCCTCGAAACCGGAATATGTACCGAATAATGTTCGGTAGAGACGTCGCATCTCCTCTTCGGATTCCCATGTAGTATCCGAACACTTTTTATGCTCCCACTTGATCTTCACTTGATCAATTTTCTTATTCCGCAAACTTTTGACCTTCCGATCTAGAATCTCAATTGGCCTTACCGCATAGTTAAGGCTATTGTCCACCTCGATATCATCGTAGTGGATATAAGCTGTTTCCTCAGCTAAGCACTTTCGGAGTTGTGACACATGAAACGTGCTATGGATTCCGCTCAAGTCGTCTGGTAATTCAAGGCGATATGCTACCTTGCCAACTCGTTCGATGATTTTAAATGGCCCAATAAACCTCGGGCTTAGTTTCCCCCTTTTTCTGAATCGGATAACGCCTTTCCATGGGGATACTTTCAGCATAACCCTGTCACCCACCTGAAATTCAATCGGTTTCCGTCTCTTGTCAGCATAAGACTTTTGTCTGTCCTGGGCCACTTTCAAATGGGCTCGTACCACGTCAATTTTCTCATTAATGGCTTGAACTACATCCTTATGGGCCAGTTCACGCGGGCCCACCTGACCCCAACACACCGGAATTCTACATTTTCTACCATATAGCATCTCATTCGGGGCCATGCCGATACTGGCATGATAACTGTTGTTATAAGAAAATTCCGCTAACGGTAAATACACGTCCCAACTGCCCCCAAAATCGATAATACACGCCCTCAGCATGTCTTCTAGTGTCTGTATCATTCTTTCACTATGTCCATCCATCTGAGGATGGTATGCAGTGCTGATAAAAGTTTCATTCCCATCTGTTCTTGGAAATCTTGCCAAAAGTTTGAAGTAAACCGGGTATCCCTGTCATACACGATGGATACCGGTACTCCGTTGCGTGCCACTATTTCATTGGTATACACCTCCGACATCTTTTCTGATGTATAAGTCTCACGTATAGGAATAAAGTGAGCACTTTTCGTCAGTCTATCAACAACCACCCATATGGCGTCAAATCCTTGGTTCGTCTTTGGTAGTTTGGTCAACAGGTCCATGGTGATATGTTCCCATTTCCAAACTGGAATATCCAATGGCTGAAGCTTGCCATAGGGTCTTTGGTGTTCCGCCTTGACTTGTAAACAAGTCAAGCATTTTTCAACATCCCTTTTTATTCCGGGCCACCAGTAATTTTGCTTCAGGTCATTATACACCTTGGTCACTCCTGGATGGATCGAGTAACGACTTTTGTGTGCTTCGTCAAGTAGAAGCTTTTTGACTCCACACGAATTAGGAATCCATATTCTGCCAAACCGGGTTTTCAACCCATTGTTATTATCCGTTAACTCTTCCAACTTGTGACAACTGTGCTCTGTAATCAATGAACAATGCAAAACAATGTTAATTATCAATAAAACAATGTGTTTTGGTGTTATTATATGTGTTTTTGTGTTTGATGATTTTACAATTCGATTCGATTCCGATTTCAAGCTCTAAATCGCTTTCTGGAAGGTTATACGCGCACCGATGCGTAAATATAACCATTTTAATGCAACGAACACTCTGGAATAGTGAAATAGGCTTAACATACCTTAAATAACCTTCACATAACTTAGAAATAAATTTTGGATGGTTTGGTGTGTTGAAAACAAGTCTATTCGATCGCAGGGACTATTTGTGTCAAACTGCGAAACTATACCGATTCGTATGGTATTGAAGAGTCTGGAACTTGATCATAAGCTAAACATACCATAAATAACCTAAACATAGCTTGGAAATAAGCTTTGAGTGGTTCGGTGTGCAAAAACATGCTTATTTGATCTTACAAGGACTAAAAGTGTCAAAAACGACGTAAGTTTGCATTTTCGCGCATATCTTACGTTCTGACCACATCTGGATATCCAACATTTTTGTACACACTAAAATATTTTTATTTTAGTGATCGGCATGCAAAAATACCACTCGTCGCTTAATTTGGTTCGTTTTCGCGTCCGTTTGAGTTTCGTCGTAATTTAACGAACTACGCGACCGTACGACCAAACGAGCCGACATCCGAGAGTTTTCCGAGCACATTTTGAGTCCTCAAAACTTTATTCACCTTGTAGAGCCTTGAAAATGGCTTAACGGGTGTCAAAAAGGCCTGAAATGACCTCAAAATAGTGCAGGGACCTAAACTGTAAATTTTCAAACTTACGCTGAACTGGGGAGCCCAGGCGGGGCGCGTAAGCCTCCTCCCTATTCTTACGCGGCCCGCCTAAAAGTGCCAGCAACCAGAAAGTTGTTTTTCAGCAACTGTTTGATAGTTTAGGGGCTGTAAATGCAAATTCTTTGTGTGGTAGCCAAGTTAACACCTCTCCAAGGCGTCTAACCTGCTTGCAACAATTGTATGGATGAGATTTAATGCTTGGAAGCTACACAAACATGTGTAATGATCCTATGATCTTGCTACATGTAACACCCTAGTTGCTAATTAACGGTTTTACATGTAAATACCACTATTAGTTGTGTAGTTAAGACTACACATACTATAAAAATACGGGTTTATTAAAAACTTTGACAAATTATAAGTTATTCAACATAACATAATCGAATTCGTCGTTTAAAATCTACGATTAGGGCAATGTGCGGAAGCATGTATCTTTATCGTGTTCGGTTCTTCGTTGAGCTTGATCGTCTTCCGGCATCCAAAAGTACCTACATTTCATAAACATGAAATGCTTTAGTCATACGGGGTTTAAAACGTATCTAAACAAATCCGGGAAGCGAAACTAATTTAAATATATTTTATTACAGGGTCCACCGTAAATTACGGTGGGTACCGTAATTTACGGTAGCCCCTGAAAGTCAAATCTTCCACCGTAACTCAGTAGGCAACCACCGTAACTAAATCAGCTCCACCGTAACTTACGGTGGACACCGTAAGTTACGGTGGTCCCTGCATTCAACCTTTTCATTTTGCCGTTTATTGACACGAAAACTTTCGTATCTTTCAATCCGCTTATCCGTTTGACCTACCGTTTCTTCCTACATGATTGTAATTTGATCCTCCATCATATGGAGTTTAAATCCAACATTCGGTTTAACAACATTTCAGACTTTTAAGTCTTCGGCTTATTACCCTTTTTACCAAATTTTGACCCGTTCGATTCTTTATCAAACAAACAAGTTTGTTTGACCCTTATTTCTCATAAACCTATTAAATTCAATGATGTTTAACATATTAGGTTCCAATTACAGGTTCATATACCTTCTTAATCCCATTTTCACTCATAGGCTTATATTGACCCGTTATGGGTATTTAAGCATATTTTAAGCACAAATCGCATTCATTCGTTTCTAAATACTTATGTACACATTTCTTATCAAATGATCTCCCACCACAACTATATTTGTGGTGGATTCAATGTGGTGATTTATATATTCCAAATATTACCCTTCAAATCATTATTTTACGGCAAAGACTCTTTATAGAGTCATTTGACCAATATTTTACATCTTTCGCTTTTCATACTTATTCGAAATATTTATTTCATCCTATCACTTATTTCAAAACAACCTTTCTGGTTTGTTTGCTCAATTTCGCTTACAAGGGCGTTTTAGTCAATTTTTAGTCCTTCTTTTACGACGAAGGACTTTTAGTACTTGTTTGACCCAAAAATCCGACTTTTAGCTATAGTCTTGTTTAGAAACCATTATGTTTCTAAAATGTCATAATCATGACTAAATTTATTCGGTTTACCTAAAAGATAACCAAATATCTACATTTTAACCTTGTCTATTTCTTATAGAACTCCAAATTCTACATGATGAGTTGTATCATTATACATACCTGGCTCGGATCAATATATTGACCTGTTTCAATACCTTTCCTTTGTGGCTGCTAAGTGATAGCGATGTAAGCATCCATGTGCTATTTATTTCCTAAAATCATACAACTTGACAACCCATTAGTCGATATTGTCAAAGGGTGATAATTTCACCTTTTGACCCGTTTTGGTCTAAATGACCAATTACCATCGCCAAATTGTCAAATTACTATTTTTCCCTTAATGGTTATTATGATTAACTTATATGATAACCATTAAAAGTACATATTTCATTCGTCATAATATGATCGAATTACCGATTTAACTCATTTTTAGCCATCACTATGTTTTCTTATCATATTTGATTATCTTGTTCCGTACGACTATACGCCGGAACACTATATCTCAATTAGGTATTTGTCTTTTACGTAATTAATATGACAAAAGAATATTCTAAAATATATGACTAGTGTAAGATATACTTACCTTGCATCCATGCCATGCTTTTCTTTCCGTACTCGCTCTGTTTGACCCGCTTCCTCCACAAGCTTCCACCTAGCTTGTTAGGCGTCAAACTATCATCATATTTCATAAGATGGTTACTTTAGTCATTGTTAATCATAACTATTCCACGTTACGTATTTTTCTATCAAAATTATCATTCGATCTTATTAATGGTCGGTTTGACTACTAAAAGTCAAACGCCCCTTAGCATATAAGATGCACATTCAAGTTCGACAACTAATTTAAGCATTCCAATAATTACCCGGTAGGCATTATTTTTAGGCCCCCGTTTTAACTAAAGGTCTAACTAAGTCCATTGTCTTTTCAACACTTCAACTAGCTCAAGCGATTATCAAAGCTAGTTTGTTCATTCATTTCGCAAGAACTAAGGGTCTCTCATATATGAGCGAAAACCCCATTTCATCCTATTACTAGCATTCATCCAAAAATTTAATAAAATCAAGTTCTATCTATCAATTAGTAGATAACATGATTTCATACACTTAGTTACATGAATATGGCTACCAAATTTCATCATAACATTCAAAACCCATTTCAATCATGTATGAACAAGTACCCAAATTCATGGTTAAATCGAACACCTTCTATTTGTTATCATGCATGTTGATTCTAAGCATAGTTATATCATCAAAATCATCATAACATTAAAACCCACTTATTTAAGTGTGTTAATTTATCAAATCCTTCAATTCATAGCATGTTATTTATGATTTTCACTTAGGGTTTCGTTCCTAAGCAAGTATACATCACTAATCTAGCCCTATCTTATCTAATCCATGCCTAATTCGCGATTAGGATGATTATCAACTTTTTACAACTTCATGAATGTTAGAAATTCAACATACCTTAAGATCCCCTTGACTTGGTGATCACGAATATGTGCTTGAATTTCGATTTGGGTTTGATTTGCCCTTCCAATTTTCTTGATTTGTGCTTGTTAGGGTTTTCGAGCTCAAGATGTTCTTGGCTCCTGTGGATATCTCGACCAGAACACACACTTTAAGTGTGTGTTTTGGTGTTTAACTTTTGTTTTAATAAAACAAGTTTCCCACTTGACAATATTAGTCCCTCATGTTTCCTTTTGATCAAATGAAGCTATAACTCACCATTTGTCACTTAATCACATGCTACTAACTAGGTTAATTATTCCTTGTTACTTTAGTGGGTTCGGGCCCGTTATGTTTTTAAGTCCCGTTAACTCGGGCCTTTCGTAACTTTATTTCCTCAAGCATTTATTTTCCTTTTTAATTAATATTAGGATTATTTGTTTAAGTCCTAATACTCGCCGGGTTAGTTTTACCATTAACGGTATTTTATCCGTCTTTTAGTACTCACGTGGTTTGACTACCAAACTCGTTTTCGGGGTGTTACAAGTCTACCCCCTTAAAGAGGTTTCATCCTCGAAACCTTTTCTTACATAATTCATTGAGTTTAAACTCAATGTATTTGATCCGAAAAATCTTTTAAACATTACTTATACTTTTAACCAATTGTTAGTATTACCAGAAAAGTATGGTAACATCTTTCTGGTTACTAATTGTCTACGTATCTCATACATCATAGTGCAACTCGGAATAACGTAATCTCGTTATTTCCACTAGTTTAGTTAAATTAGCGATTTCCATCGCTTTCATACACTCTCGAATTCTTTATGATTCCGTTACTTTGGCCCGTTTAAAGGTCTTTAATGAAATCTGTCACTTTTCGCAACGATTTCTTTTGTTTTCAATATTATTTATTCGGTTCAGTTATACCGAATCCACCGCTTACAAGTAAACCAAATTTATTTAAATGACCTTAACCGGTCTCACTAATTAGACTTATTAGTCCAGTTACTTTTTACCGCTTGCTTAGTTATAATGTGATTCTACTTCACATTGCATTTCTTGACCGTGATCGTGTCACATCATGTTTAATTTGTATCAAAATTTCATTTTCGAAAATATCACTTTTCGAATATAACGTCTTGCGCATATCAGTGTCAAGACTTGAACCTTTCATGCTTAATATTCAATTTCCTATTAGGATTCATATTTGTAAAAACGTTATTTCTTACTAAAACCAAAGTTTTAGTTTAGGATCTTCTCTTTATCTTTTGTCAATTATCCGTACCAGGACATTGACAGTCTGTAATTTATTCTTTTACAGTCTTAGTTTTATGTGGGAATTCTCTACTGGTTCCCTCGCTCGTCTAAGAAACCCGTAGATTCTTTCACTTAGCCTCGTAGGCTATTTCTTTAGGCTTTCACCTCTTTAGGGCGTTGCCTTTATGATTCTTTTCCTTTTTATTCATGACCCATGGGACAGTTTAGTCCCGTAGACCATTACACTGTTTATAACCCGAACGTTATAATGATCCCGTAGATCGTCCTTTTTATATTTGAAAATCATTTGTTTTTGCATCAAAATTTCGTTCATTCCTACTGTGATTCGTGTCCACAATCATTTCATATTTAATTCTGACCCATTACATGGGTTCATTAATATCTCGCGCTTTCCTTTATTCGGTTTGCGCTCATATTTGTATTCAATCTCGTCCCATTACCGGGCTCATTATCATTTCCAATGTTACGATTTATCTAACCCTTTTAACTTGTTCGTGTGAGTTTCACCACTTTTGATAGTCAACCTTATCCTCTATGCCTTAGTATTCTTAGTAGTCGGTTTGTATTTTCATTTACTTAGTTATTGTCCCTTCCCTTGGGTCCATTGTACTAACGTAATACGCTCTTGTCTTCAGGCTTGTGTTTACGTTTATTATCAAATATTTTACTTATTTGATCTGTTTTGGGCACCTTTTCGATTCGTCACATTCATCATGTCCTTACTACATCGGATGTAAATGTGTCCGCTATAAGAAGTCCATGGTATCATATGCCACTACTTACTTGGCCAGAGTAAGCGATTAACACATGACACACATGACCTTTTTATAGTTTTCACATCACACCCCATGTAAGTAACACCTCTATTTAGTTTTCTTGGAAATAATATCCTGGATAGGTATTCTATTCAGGTTTCCCAAGTTTCTAATTTACATATGCAACAATTATTCTTTACATGTTTGTTGCATATTGCTAATTGCGCGATTATATTTAAAAGCACGCACCTGGTAATGCTTGCCCCGACGGGCGTTGCCTGCCATTAACCTTGTTCGCGGTCGTTACGCGATTTAGCCATTGATGAGCATGTTCCTCTTGTCATACCTCGGACTGTCCCTCTATCACATCCTTAATTTGTTTAACCTTTGTCATCTTTAAATGCAAGTGTCCTTCAATTAAGACATTCACAAAAGTTAGCCATGTCAACTTCACAAAACGCCCGTATCATAATACAAGGCTTTTCTACTATATGAGTCAACGCACAAAATTTCGTTAGTTATCTCTATCATTTAATTGGGGTGACGTGTATTACACGATAACCCTATGTGTTGTTTACAACACTTTAATACGCTAAACTATTAACATACATGCACTTACCGGAATTGCGATCAAGCCTTGAACCGAACACCAATCTTTGTTAAGAGCATAAGGTTTAAGTCCAAGCATGGTTTTTCCCCACCATACTTGAATCCCTTAAACCAAGGCTCTGATACCAACTTGTAACACCCTAGTTTCTAATTAACGGTTTTACATGTAAATACCACTATTAGTTGTGTAGTTAAGACTACACATACTATAAAAATACGGGTTTATTAAAAACTTTGACAAATTATAAGTTATTCAACATAACATAATCGAATTTGTCGTTTAAAATCTACGACGAGGCAATGTGCGGAAGCATGTATCTTTATCGTGTTTAGTTCTTCGTTGAGCTTGATCGTCTTCCAGCATCCAAAGGTACCTACATTTCATAAACATGAAATGCTTTAGTCATACGGGGTTTAAAACGTATCTAAACAAATCCGGGAAGCGAAACTAATTTAAATATATTTTATTACAGGGTCCACCGTAAATTACGGTGGGTACCGTAATTTACGGTAGCCCCTGAAAGTCAAATCTTCCACCGTAACTCAGTAGGCAACCACCATAACTAAATCAGCTCCACCATAACTTACGGTGGACACCGTAAGTTACGGTGGTCCCTGCATTCAACCTTTTCACTTTGCCGTTTATTGACACGAAAACTTTCGTATCTTTCAATCCGCTTATCCGTTTGACCTACCGTTTCTTCCTACATGATTGTAATTTGATCCTCCATCATATGGAGTTTAAATCCAACATTCGGTTTAACAACATTTCAGACTTTTAAGTCTTCGGCTTATTACCCTTTTTACCAAATTTTGACCCGTTCGATTCTTTATCAAACAAACAAGTTTGTTTGACCCTTATTTCTCATAAACCTATTAAATTCAATGATGTTTAACATATTAGGTTCCAATTACAGGTTCATATACCTTCTTAATCCCATTTTCACTCATAGGCTTATTTTGACCCGTTAAGGGTATTTAAGCATATTTTAAGCACAAATCGCATTCATTCGTTTCTAAATACTTATGTCCACATTTCTTATCAAATGATCTCCCACCAGAACTATATTTGTGGTGGATTCAATGTGGTGATTTATATATTCCAAATTTTACCCTTCAAATCATTATTTTACGGCAAAGACTCTTTATAGAGTCATTTGACCAATATTTTACATCTTTCGCTTTTCATACTTATTCGAAATATTTATTTCATCCTATCACTTATTTCAAAACAACCTTTATGGTTCGTTTGCTCAATTTCGCTTACAAGTGCGTTTTAGTCAATTTTTAGTCCTTCTTTTACGACGAAGGACTTTTAGTACTTGTTTGACCCAAAAATCCGACTTTTAGCTATAGTCTTGTTTAGAAACCAGTATGTTTCTAAAATGTCATAATCATGACTAAATTTATTCGGTTTACCTAAAAGATAACCAAATATCTACATTTTAACCTTGTCTATTTCTTATAGAACTCCAAATTCTACATGATGAGTTGTATCATTATACATACTTGGCTTGGATCAATATATTGACCTGTTTCAATACCTTTCCTTTGTGGATGCTAAGTGATAGCGACGTAAGCATCCATGTGCTATTTATTTCCTAAAATCATACAACTTGATAACCCATTAGTCGATATTGTCAAAGGGTGATAATTTCACCTTTTGACCCGTTTTGGTCTAAATGACCAATTACCATCGTCAAATTGTCAAATTACTATTTTTCCCTTAATGGTTATTATGATTTAACTTATATGATAACCATTAAAAGTACATATTTCATTCGTCATAATATGATCGAATTACCGTTTTAACTCATTTTTTGCCATCACTATGTTTTCTTATCATATTTGATTATCTTGTTCCGTACGACTACACACCGGAACACTATATCTCAATTAGGTATTTGTCTTTTACGTAATTAATACGACAAAAGAATATTCTAAAATATATGACTAGTGTAAGATATACTTACCTTGCATCCATGCCACGCTTTTCTTTCCGTACTCGCTCCGTTTGACCCGCTTCCTCCACAAGCTTCCACCTAGCTTGTTAGGCGTCAAACTATCATCATATTTCATAAGATGGTTACTTTAGTCATTGTTAATCATAACTATTCCACCTTACGTATTTTTCTATCAAAATTATCATTCGATCTTATTAATGGTCGGTTTGACTACTAAAAGTCAAACGCCCCTTAGCATATAAGATGCACATTCAAGTTCGACAACTAGTTTAAGCATTCCAATAATTACCCGGTAGGCATTATTTTTAGGCCCCCGTTTTAACTAAAGGTCTAACTAAGTCCATTGTCTTTTCAACACTTCAACTAGCTCAAGCGATTATCAAAGCTAGTTTGTTCATTCATTTCGCAAGAACTAAGGGTCTCTCATATATGAGCGAAAACCCCATTTCATCCTATTACTAGCATTCATCCAAACATTTAATAATATCAAGTTCTATCTATCAATTAGTAGATAACATGATCTCATACACTTAGTTACATGAATATGGCTACCAAATTTCATCATAACATTCAAAACCCATTTCAATCATGTATGAACAAGTACCCAAATTCATGGTTAAATCGAACACCTTCTATTTGTTATCATGCATGTTGATTCTAAGCATAGTTATATCTTCAAAATCATCATAACATTAAAACCCACTTATCTAAGTGTGTTAATTCATCAAATCCTTCAATTCATAGCATGTTATTTATGATTTTCACTTAGGGTTTCGTTCCTAAGCAAGTATACATCACTAATCTAGCCCTATCTTATCTAATCCATGCCTAATTCGCGATTAGGATGATTATCAACTTTTTACAACTTCATGAATGTTAGAAATTCGACATACCTTAAGATCCCCTTGACTTGGTGATCACGAATATGTGCTTGAATTTCGATTTGGGTTTGATTTGCCCTTCCAATTTTCTTGATTTGTGCTTGTTAGGGTTTTCAGCTCAAGATGTTCTTGGCTCCTGTGGATATCTCGACCAGAACACACACTTTAAGTGTGTGTTTTGGTGTTTAACTTTTGTTTTAATAAAACAAGTTTCCCACTTGACAATATTAGTCCCTCATGTTTCCTTTTGATCAAATGAAGCTATAACTCACCATTTGTCATTTAATCACATGCTACTAACTAGGTTAATTATTCCTTGTTACTTTAGCGGGTTCGGGAAGTTATAACCCGTTATGTTTTTAAGTCCCGTTAACTCGGGCCTTTCGTAACTTTATTTCCTCAAGCATTTATTTTCCTTTTTAATTAATATTAGGATTATTTGTTTAAGTCCTAATACTCACCGGGTTAGTTTTACCATTAACGGTATTTTATCCGTCTTTTAGTACTCACGTGGTTTGACTACCAAACCCGTTTTCGGGGTGTTACACTACAAGTATAAATAGCCCAACAATTTCATTCATTCATTGCTCATTTCCTCATTCTCCTCTCTACATCTGATTTGGAGCTCTCTCCCAAGTGTTTGGAGCTTTCTAATCTGGTTATTCTTTGTTGAAAAGATAGCTAAGACCTATTATAAGTCTTCTTTCATGCTTATTCTTTATGTTTAAGCAGAAAGTCAAACAGTTTGGTCAACAGTTTGACTTTCGGTTTTGGCCATCAATTGGTCAAGTCAAAGTTCAATTGAACTTTGCAACGTGATTGTAATCACGATGGTTATAATCCTTAGTGATTATACCTACTGATTACCACGTTAACTAGGCATAGTGACGAGTCAAAGTTTCGGTCAAAATACATTTTAGCACGCATTTTGCAACGGAACTGTTTTCGGGTATCAAAACCCATTGTTTTGATACCAAATCAGTTTTCTAAGTAGGTTAAACATGTTTTGACATGTTTAACTCGTCACTATTAGTTTAGTGCTTGTATAGGGTCGTAAGTTAAGCGGTCTAAACAACAGCTTAGACTTTCAAACCCGACCCGTTTGGTCGATCTTTAGGATCCGATCAAGCTCGATTAGTGATCATAATTGCATAGGGAATAACCACTGAGGTTATACCTTATGATCACATAGGATTGGTTAGTTATTTGTTAAGTAGCTTGTATGCCTATAGAAAATGACCAAAATAACCTTTTGAAGCTTAAATCCGTATTTTACATATGTGAACATGTTTTTGACATCTAAATTGATATGGTAACATAATTAGGCATAATTGGGCATATAAGACTTGACATAGCACATAGTTAACCATCCGAACATAGTTTTGCACGAACGACGTGTTAAAGTAGCATAAGCTACCTTAATGGGTCGTAACGGGTCGAAAGCACTTAGGTTAGGTTCCGATTTAGGATGTAGGCTTTGTTAAACCATATCACTTGAGTTCCACACTCATTTGGTTTACAAGACCTCATTCTATCCGATCTTCCGATTTAGGTGTCAATTTTATTTACTAGTGATCCGATTACTAGGTACTACTTGAATTTCCTTGGTTTGTCTGAGCTTCGCTAAGTTCTTTAGATCAAGGATACCCTTCTATTCAATGTGAGTACATAGATCCCCTCTTTTACTCTTTTCAATTGTTTTGGGGTGATTCATATGTATCAAAACGATTTTTTTGAGGTTTAAACGATGGTTTCAAAAACTATTAAGATGGTTTATACTAAACTAATAACGATTTTGATAAAGTGAACGAACTTGTTGGTTGTAACTACATAACGAATGACATTCATTAGCATTGATCAAGCCGACCAGTATTAGGTTATGGTACCATAGGATCTGACAAATCCCGTTATCAGACTACACCCATGGTTATGTGTGGGGGTTATGTAGGTAACGACCGAATCTGATGATTGTTAACTTACCCTTTGGTGGTTTGTTAATACGAGGAACGAGGTAGTCGAGTCACGAAGGTTTGAATGTTATTAGCGAGACGACCAAAAGTAGTTTCACAATTAAAACGAATACGATTTTGGGACGAGTTAAAACGATTTGGAACAACTTAAACGAGATAAAACGATTTGAAGGAACGATTGGTTTGGGTTGTTATTAGGTAATGGGATGGGTGTAACATGATAGAAGCGTGGTAGATACGCCGCTGGTACATCTTATATATAAGTGTTTCTATCATATTACATTGCGTGTCATTATTTAGTTCACTTGGGAAACGATTTGAAACGATGTCACACAATGAGGTTTTCGAAATGATATAAACCATACGATTTTTATTAACGAGTTTTTAACGAGATGTTTTACGAATTGGTTTACAAAAGCAAATGTTTGGGGGTTAAGAATCATGGCTATGAGATTTTATAAATTATAACCATCTTGATTTGAGTTGGTTAATCATGTTGCAATATTATATACTTTTCAAAACAAGGTTTCCAAGGTATTGCAATATATACATAAAGGAGCCATGATTCCGATACTCTTACAAAACCTATGTGGTCGCCAGCATTTCTTTGCTGACTTTATTTTTACATATGTTTCAGGTGATGTTGCATGATGATTACTAGGGAGCATGTTCACTTAGGAGCTGGACGTGGCCTTAGTGACATAAAAACGATAGTAGACGATGTTTAATTTGTTTGTTTGGTTTTAAGACAATGTAAATTTCTTAATAAATCAATAAAACGAAACTTTTAATTACCATGGTTGTTGAAACGATGATTCTGTTACAACACTCCCCGACGTTTCTGCCACGGTTTTGTTGTTTTAACGTGGTCGGGGTGTGACAGAAGTGTAGGTATCAGAGCCAATGGTTATAGGGAATTTGGTTATTAGTAATGCTTTGACCTAGACTATAACTTTCTAGGACCCTAACGCGAGTTATCTTGCGTTTAAATTTTAAAACAATACCGTCACCTATCCTTAGGTGATAACCACAACGAGAACACAATAACAAATCCACATCGAAAATTAATCATCTATCCTTGGATGATTGATTGTAAGGTTTTGAACCCTCTCAGTTTCCAAAATCTCGTCAAAGTTTGGGTCTAAATAATGTGAACACGTGCAAACTGGAAGAGTGAATGCCTGTACCCTGAGTTTTCTGTCTAAGGCTAGAGTGTTCGTACAAATCCGCAGTATCGGACCAGTCACTCTTACCTGGGAACTCTTGGGGTGAGTGTTCACTTATAGGCGAGCATGTCTTCAGCGATACATTATTATGATCTATTTACTTTGTTTAGTCACTGCATATCGTTTGTTTGTTCGAGGTAACGAACGAATGATCGCACTCCTTGTGTTTTGTCGATGTTTTCAATACCTCTTTTGTTTCTCCAATTATCGACCTCACTCGTTTCTCATGTTTCCTTGTTAGACAATGCCTCCTCGACGCGATGCTCAAACTTTTACCGCTGAAGAAGTCGCAGCCCTTGTCTCTCAGCAAATGGCTGTTGTACTTCCAAGTGTAGTGACCCAAATCCATGAGCTTTACAACAACAATAATAACAACAATAACGCACCGTGTAATTTCAATAATTTTAATTCTGCGAAGCCGCTTAAGTTTTCTGGGTCGCAAGGAGCAACTGCGCTCCTGCAGTGGTTTGAGAGTATCGAGAGCACATTCAGATATGTGCAGTGTCCGAATGAGCGAAAGGTTGAGTTTGCTTCAAGCGTGTTTGAGAAGCGAGCTCTTACATGGTGGAAAAGAGTGATGCGTGATAGGGGCGCCGAAGTGGCATTAGCACAAACTTGGGAAGAGCTCCGAGCTCTCATGATGAGAGAGTTCTATCCCCGTCATGAGATTCGAGCTTTGGAACGAGAGTTTGACGATTTGAAACAAGATGGGGGAGAACACCGTGCTTATACGGATCGATTTGAGGAGCTTAGTTTGTTGTGTCCCACTATGGTTACCCCACTGGAGAAAGCAATCGAGAGGTATATCGATGGTTTACCCGATTCTATTCAGGATATTGTGACCGGCGTTAATCCTACTACCGTCCGTCACGCGATCGAGTTGTCGGCTACCCTGACTGAGTCCCAAGTCAGGAAGGGTAAACTCACCCGCAAGGGTGATAAAAAGAAGTCAACTGATTCTGATAAGGAAAAGGGTAAGGGTAAGAAGGGTGAGTCTTCTAAAAGATCGAGGAAGCGCAAGGCTTCCCAGAACTTTGCTGTCACCAACCAGAACCCTCAGAACCCACCGACTCAACCTCCTACAAAGAAAGCGTATGCTGGTACCGCACCTCACTGTGCTCGATGTAATGGTCACCATGTTGCCCAACAGGCCTGTAAACAGTGTGCTACGTGTGGTAGACTTGGGCATTTGGCCAACATTTGTTGTTTTGGTCAAAATCAGGCTGCTCAGGTTCCAGCACAAGCTCAAGGGAATGTTGCAAGATTCCCACCTGGTTCGTGTTTCAATTGCGGAGAAATGGGTCATTTCCGCAACAATTGCCCTAGATTGGTAAATGCAAATGTCAATCCAAATGCAAACGCGAACGCAAATGTGAATCCCGCTCGTGGACGAGCATTCAATCTGAACGCGAATGAGGCGAGGGCAGACAACGAGGTTGTTAACGGTACGTTCCTTGTTAACAATCAACTTGCATCTGTTCTTTTCGATTCTGGTGCCGATAGGAGTTTTATTTCGTTATCGTTTGAGCCTTTACTTACGATACCTAGAACTAAACTAAGGAAACCTTTATCTGTTGAAGTTGCTACTGGTAAACCTCTTGTTCTCGATTCCGTTGTTCATGGTTGTCAATTGAACCTCGATAACCATCTTTTTCCCATTGACCTCGTACCAATGCAACTCGGGAGTTTCGACATTATCGTGGGGATGGATTGGTTAACCAAACACCATGCTGAGGTTGTTTGTTTCGATAAGATCATTCATATCCCTCTTTCGTCTGGTGATGTCCTAGAGGTTCGTGGAGAAAAACCATCTGGTGGATTGAAACTCATGTCATGTACGAAGGCCCAAAGTTACCTACGAAAAGGATATGTTTCCTTCCTGGCACATGTCACCGAGGAGAAAGGCAAGAACAAGAATATTCAGGATATTCTGATTCTTCGGGATTATCCAGAGGTGTTTCCTGATGAACTGCCTGGTTTGCCTCCATTTCGTCAACTCGAATTTCATATTGACCTTGTACCCAATGCTAACCCGATTGCGAAAGCACCTTATCGTCTTGCACCATCTGAGATGCAAGAATTATCAAAACAACTTCAAGAGTTGTCTGATAAAGGATTCACCCGTCCAAGCTTTTCGCCCTGGGGTGCTCCTATCCTCTTTGTGAAAAAGAAAGATGGATCTTTTCGAATGTGTATCGATTATCGTGAGCTGAATAAGCTTACCATTAAGAATCGATATCCCCTACCTCGAATCGATGATCTCTTTGATCAGCTGCAAGGTGCTACCTGCTTTTCCAAGATCGATATGCGTTCTGGGTATCATCAGCTTCGTGTATTCGAAGAAGATATTCCCAAAACTGCATTCCGCACAAGATATGGGCATTACAAGTTCACAGTCATGCCTTTTGGTTTGACGAATGCTCCAGCTATCTTTATGGACTTAATGAATAGGGTCTGTAAACCTTATTTAGACAAGTTCAACATTGTGTTCATCGACGATATTCTCATTTATTCAAAGTCTCGAGCCGATCACGAGCAACACCTTCGTTTGACTTTGGAACTCCTGAAGAAGGAACAACTTTTTGCTAAATTCTCCAAGTGTGAATTTTGGCTTAAAGAAGTTCAGTTTTTGGGACATATTGTCAACAAGCAAGGTATTCATGTGGATCCATCCAAAATTGCAGCAATCAAGGATTGGAATACACCAACGACACCTACAGAAATTCGTTCTTTTCTTGGTCTCGCTGGATATTATCGACGTTTCATTTCTAATTTCTCGAAGATTGCGGTTCCACTCACTGCTTTGACTCAAAAGAATAAGCCTTTTGAGTGGGGACCCAAACAAGAAGAAGCATTCCAAACGCTGAAACAGAAGCTCTGTGATGCTCCTGTTTTATCCTTGCCCAAGGGAAACGATGATTTCGTTGTCTACTGTGACGCATCCAACTTGGGCCTTGGTTGTGTTCTTATGCAACGAGGTAAAGTTATTGCGTATGCGTCTAGATAATTGAAAGTTCACGAGAAGAACTACACGACTCACGATCTTGAGTTGGGAGCTGTGGTTTTCGCTCTCAAAATCTGGAGACACTATCTCTATGGCACGAAGTGTGTGGTTTTCACAGACCACAAAAGTCTCCAGCATATTCTTAATCAGAAAGAGCTCAACACGAGGCAACGTCGATGGGTTGAACTCTTAAACGACTATGATTGCGAGATTCGCTACCATCCTGGTAAGGCGAATGTCGTAGCCGATGCGCTTAGTCGAAAGGAGCGAGTCAAGCTTCATTCTGTTCGAACTCTATTTGATCTTCAAACTCGTGTTCTTCAAGCTCAGCAATTTTGTGTTTCACAAAATTTGATGGGTAAAGAATTACCACATCAGCTTGAGCTTAAACTCGAAGCGAAGGACGATGGTTTACTCTATTTCATGGATCGTTTGTGGATTCCAAAACAAGACGATCTTCACACTTTAGTGATGGACGAATCTCATAAGTCTCGATATTCTATCCATCCTGGTGCTGATAAAATGTACAAGGATCTTCGTACTAAGTTCTGGTAACCAGGTATGAAGAAAGATGTTGCCTTGTATGTATCGAAATGCCTAACTTGTCTCAAAGTCAAGGCAGAACATCAACGACCTTCTGGTTTGCTTGTACAACCAGAGATACCAGTTTGGAAGTGGGAGAACATTGCTATGGATCTCATCACTAAATTACCGCGTACATCTAAAGGTCATGATGCTATTTGGGTTATTATCGATCGACTGACGAAGTCAGCTCATTTTATTCCGATTCGTGAGGATCTATCTGCTGATAAACTTGCAAAGATTTATGTTGATGAGATTGTATCACGACATGGTGTTCCTTTGGATAACATTTCCGATCGTGATGCTCGATTTTCATCTCATTTTTGGAAGACCATGCAATCTGCCATGGGAACCCAACTAAATCTAAGCACTGCTTATCATCCCCAAACAGATGGTCAATCTGAGAGAACGATTCAAACTTTGTAGGATATGCTTAGAGCATGCGTGATAGACTTTGGTGGTAATTGGGATTCTCATCTGCTATTGATCGAGTTCTCTTACAACAATAGTTATCATGCTAGTATCAATATGGCACCATTCGAAGCTCTCTACGGTCGAAAATGTCGTTCACCTGTTTGTTGGAACGAGACCGGTGAAGCTCAGCTTACTGGACCGGAACTTGTTCTGGAAACAACAGACAAAATCAAGAAAATCCGCGATAATCTTGTGACAGCTAGATTCCGTCAAAAGAGTTATGCAGATTTACGACGCAAGCCCTTAGAATTTCAAGTCGGAGACCATGTCCTACTCAAGGTATCACCTTGGAAGGGAGTGGTGAGATTTGAAAAGAAAGGAAAACTTGCACCATGATATGTTGGACCATTTAAGATTGTTGAAGGAGTTGGAAAGGTTGCCTATCGACAGAGCTACCTCCAGAGCTTGGAAATATCCATCCGACTTTTCACGTATCCATTTTGCGAAAGTGTTTAGCTGACGCTGATCTTCACATTCCACTCGATGAAATCCAAATCAATGAAACAATGCACTTTGTCGAGAAACCTGTGGAGATAGTGGACCGTACATACAAACAGTTGAAGAACAAACGAATTCATTTAGTCAAGATTCGCTGGGAATCCAAACGTGGCCCAGAGTTTACTTGGGAACGTGAGGACCAAATGAAGATGAAATATCCGCAATTTTTCTCACAAGTTTCCTCTAGTTAAAATTTCGGGACGAAATTTCCTAAAGTAGGGGAGACTGTGACAACTGTGCTCTGTAATCAAAGAACAATGCAAAAAAATGTTAATTATCAATAAAACAATGTGTTTTGGTGTTATTATATGTGTTTTTGAGTTTCATGATTTTACAATTCGATTCGATTCAATTCCGATTTCAAGCTCTAAATCGCTTTCTAGAAGGTTATACGGGCACCGATGCGTAAATATAACCAGTTTAATGCAACGAACACTCCAAAAAAGTGAAATAGGATTAACATACCTTAAATAACCTTCACATAACTTAGAAATAAGTTTTGGATGGTTTGGTGTGTTGAAAACAAGTCTATTCGATCGTAGGGACTATTTGTGTCAGACTGCGAAACTATACCGATTCGTATGGTATCGAAGAGTCCAGAACTTTATCATAAGCTAAACATACCATAAATAACCTAAACATAGCTTGGAAATAAGCTTTGAGTGGTTCGGTGTGCAAAAACATGCTTATTTGATCTTACAGGGACTAAAAGTGTAAAAAACGATGTAAGTTTGCATTTTCGCGCATATCTTACGTTCTGACCACATCTGGACATCCAAAATTTTTGTACACACTAAAATATTTTTATTTTAGTGATCGGCATGCAAAAATACCACTCGTCGCTTAATTTGGTTCGTTTTCACGTCCGTTTGAGTTTCGTCGTAATTTAACGAACAACGCGACCGTACGACCAAACGAGCCAACATCCGAGAGTTTTCCGAGCACATTTTGAGTCCTCTAAACTTTATTGACCTTGTAGAGCCTTGAAAATGGCTTAACGGGTGTCAAAAAGGCCTGAAATGAGCTCAAAACAAGTGCAGGGACCTAAACTGTAAATTTTCAAACTTATGCTGAACTGGGGAGCCCAGGCGGGGCGCGTAAGCCTCCTCCCTATTCTTACGCGGCCCACCTAAAAGTGACACCAACCAGAAAGTTGTTTTTCAGCAACTGTTTGATAGTTTAGGGGATGTAAATGCAAATTCTCTGTGTGGTAGCCAAGTTAACACCTCTACAAGGCTTCTAACCTGCTTGCAACAATTGTATGGATGAGATTTAATGCTTGGAAGCTACACAAACATGTGTAATGATCCTATGATCTTGCTACAAGTATAAATAGCCCAATAATTTCATTCATTCATTGCTCATTTCCTCATTCTCCTCTCTACATCTGATTTGGAGCTCTCTCCCAAGTGTTTAGAGCTTTCTAATCTGGTTATTCTTTGTAGAAAAGATAACTAGGACCCTTTGTAAGTCTTCTTTCATGCTTATTCTTTATGTTTAAGCAGAAAGTCAAACAGTTTGGCCAACAGTTTGACTTTCAGTTTTGACCATCAATTGGTCAAGTCAAAGTTCAATTGAACTTTGCAACGTGATTGTAATCACGATGGTTATAATCCTTAGCGATTATACCTACTGATTACCACGTTAACTAGGCATAGTGACGAGTCAAAGTTTCGGTCAAAATGCGTTTTAGCACGCATTTTGCAACGGAACTGTTTTCGGGTATCAAAACCCATTGTTTTGATACCAAATCAGTTTTCTAAGTAGGTTAAACATGTTTTGACATGTTTAACTCATCACTATTAGTTTAGTGCTTGTATAGGGTCGTAAGTTAAGCGGTCTAAACAACCGCTTAGACTTTCGAACCCGACCCGTTTGGTCGATCATTTTGCAATATTATATACTTTTCAAAACAAGGTTTCCAAGGTATTGCAATATATACATAAACGAGCCATGATTCCGATACTCTTACAAAACCTATGTGCTCGCCAGCATTTCTTTGCTGACTTTATTTTTACATATGTTTCAGGTGATATTGCATGATGATTACTAGGGAGCATGTTCACTTAGGAGCTGGACGTGGCCTTAGTGACATAAAAACGATAGTAGACGAAGTTTAATTTGTTTGTTTGGTTTTAAGACAATGTAAATTTCTTAATAAATCAATAAAACGAAACTTTTAATTACCATGGTTGTTGAAACGATGATTCTGTTACAACACTCCCCGGCGTTTCCGCCACGGTTTTGTTGTTTTAACGTGGTCGGGATGTGACACAACTGGCCAACGATTCTTTCTCTTTTCCATTTTTCCTCTTTTATCGCCTCGGCTTGTGCTTCTCGGATTCGTTCAAGTAGACCCGAGGTTACAACAAGCTGCATCGATCGCACTCGTAATGGAACATAATCTGTTTTCCTACTCAAAGCATCCGCCATGACATTGGCCTTCCCGGGGTGGTAATGTATCTCGTAGTCATAGTCCTTTACCGTCTCCAACCATCGCCTTTGCTGCATATTTAACTCCTTCTGATCGAAGAAGTATTTTAAGCTCTTATGGTCGGTAAATATGGTGCACTTTACTCCGTATAAATAGTGCCTCCATATTTTTAATGCAAATACTACTGCCGCCAATTCAAGATCGTGTGTGGGTTATTTCTTTTCATGCACCTTTAGTTGTCTCGAGGCATAAGCTATCACTTTGCCTCGTTGCATCAAAACACATCCGAGCCCCAAATGTGACGCATCCGAGTAGACTACCAAATCGTCGACTCCGTCCGGCAATGTTAATACCGGAGCGTGAGTTAACTTCTCCTTTAGCGTTTGGAATGCCCTTTCCTGTTCAAGTCCCCATACAAATCTTTCCTCCTTGCGATTTAATTTAGTTAGCGGCGAAGCAATCTTGGAGAAATCTTGAATGAATCTCCTGTAGTATTCCGCAAGCTCTAAGAAACTTCTAATTTTCGAGGGATTCTTTGGAGGGCTCCATTTCGACACGGCTTCTATCTTTGACGGATCTACCAATATTCCATCGACACTTATGATGTGGCCGAGGAATTGTACCTCTCGTAACCAAAAGGCACACTTCAAAAATTTTGCATACAACCTTTCCCGCCTGAGTGTCTCTTGCACCTCCTGTAATTGATGCGCGTGATCTGCCTCATTTTTCGAATACACGAGAATGTCATCGATAAACACGATTACCGACTTGTCCAACATAGGTTTGCAAACCCGGTTCATGAGGTCCATGAAGGCCGCGGGTGCATTCATCAATCCGAATGACATTATGAGGAACTCGTAATGCCCATACCGAGTACGAAAGGCCGTTTTTGGCACATCTTCTTCCTTGACCTTTAATTGATGGTATCCCGATCTAAGGTCAATTTTCGAGAACCAATTCGCACCTTGTAGTTGGTCGAATAAATCATCTATTCTCGGGAGCGGGTATCGATTTTTCAGCATGAGTTTGTTTAACTCCCGGTAATCGATACACATTCACATGCTCCCGTCTTTTTTTTTCACGAACAATACCGGTGCGCCCCAAGGAGACACACTCGGCCTTATAAATCCTTTATCGAGCAAGTCTTGAATTTGCGACATTAATTCTTGTAGCTCCGATGGCGCGAGTCGGTATGGTGCCTTGGCTACGGGTTTCGCGCCCGGAATCAATTCGATTCCGAACTCTACCTCCCGTTCGGGCGGTATTCCGGGCAAGTCTTCCGGGAACACGTCTTCGTAATCACGCACCACCGGTACGTCTTCAATCTTCGGTAATTCTTTCCCTTTTTCATTTGCGTATATCATAAACGCTCTACATCCATTCCTCATATGCTTGTGAGCTTTCAACATCGAGCATATCATAGGATTGCCTCCTTTCTCACCATAGATGGTAACGTGTTTTCCGCTCGGAGATGTTAACTTTATCTCTTTACGAAAACACGTGACTTTTGCGTGGTGTCGGGATAGCCAATCCATCCCAACAACCACTTGGAATTCTCCCATCTACATCGGGATTAGATCTATTGAGTATTCTTCGTCATCGATACTTAATTTACAGCATTGACAAACATCACACACTATGAAACTCTTGTTATCCCCTATTTCAACTTCTAAGGGCACAGATAATTTCGTCAATACAAATGAAGGATGTCTGATAAATCCATGTGAAATAAAGGATTTATTTGCACCCGTATCAAATAATACACGTGCAGGAATCGAGTTTATTGTGAATATACCTGAGACCACATCAGGTTCTGTCTTTGCTTCAGCCGCAGTTAGTTTGAAGGATCTAGCCTTCACCTTTGGAGTTTCTATTGGAGATTCTTTATTCTCCTTCTTCCCAACCAAGTCCGGGCATTCTGACTTTTTGTGGCCCGGTTGGTAAAACTTGTAGCAAATAGAAACCTTTCCCGAACATAGTGATGCTGTGTGTCCCGTCTTCCCGCATATGGGACACGGTTTGTCCTTGAAGCGACACTCACCCTTGTTCCCTTTCCCACAAACTTTACAACTCAGCGACCCGCTTTTTGCATTGACCTTTCGTGTCGGCTCCGATGTTCTCGCCTTCTTTGTAGAACTTGGATTCATATCTTGCGCCCTTCGCTCGCCCCTCTCTATTTGTTTCTTTAACTCGATCTCCTGCTCCCGAGCGGTGTTAATGATTTCCGTGAGTGTCTCGTACTTCGAAGGAGTCATGAACTCCCAATATTCACATATTATAATAATAGTATATCTTCTGCTCTTCGGTAGTTACTAGCTCATCGCAGAATCTCAGCTTATCCATGAAAATACCAGTGATCTTATCAATTGATTCACCCTTTTGTCTCAACTGGATGAATTCCTCCTTGATTCCGTTGATGACCGCTTTGGGACTGTGGTGTTTAAGGAATGGTACCTTAAACTCGTCCCACGTCATGGCCTTTGCAGCTTAGGCTCCGATCTCCTTCTTTTTATTATCCCACCAATCCATGGCTTGACCCCTTAACTGACCCGTCCCTTAGCCACATAATCGCTAACGTCACAATGGGTCCTCTTAAACACCCCTTCAACATCACTTAGCCATCTTTGGCATATTATCGGGTCAACTTCCCCGTTGTAAATTGGCAGTTTACACGCCATAATCTCTTTGTATGAACAACCCTTACGTTCTTTGGATTTTTCCTTCACAAGGTTGACATTGTCTTCCAACCTTTTAACCCGTTCTTCAACTAACGAAAGCACGGTATTTTGGATTTTGTCTATAAAACTGGATAGACTATTTTCGATTGCCTTTCCTACCTCTTCGGCAATCACCTCTTTCATTTGTTCGGTGACCGTCGGCAACGCATCATTGCTACCCTTTTCCGTCATCTTGAAACTGAAATGTTTATACCAATTGTTAAACATTTCACTTATAACATATATTTTATTCACTTCGGTTTAGCCAAGTCTATAACTTGCTTTAACCGTTCTTATTTAGTGCACTTTCTGGGTTTGAGCGTTTTAACACATTCTTCCCGTGCACATCCATTCACATCTCTTTTTCCAACATTTAATAAAATCTACTAAAGTAACTAATTCTTACCGGATGTTTGATCAAGCTTGAACCGAACACACTTTTTTATCAACCTTGAGCTCTGATTACCAACTTGTAACACCCGTCTCATTAAATTAACATTTTTAATATAAAATACGCATTTTTATAAATCAAATGCATAAGTTCCAAAAGTTAGACAAAATTTTAAGTTTGCATATATGGTTAGTAGACTAACAAACTAGTTTAGACATCCAGATGATAAGTTAAGTGTTTACAAAAAAACAGAACATTGTCTACAACAAAGTTTGATAAACGCGGAAGCTTCAAAACGATGTGTTCGGTTCTTGAATCCATGATTGATCGCCATCCGGAGTAGACTAAGTTCACCTAATGTCAAAACCATGACAAACATTAGTTTTGACAACATTAAAATACATATAAACAAGTTCTGGATGTCAAACAATCAAAACTAAAATAAAATTTCGGAATCAGGTCTGTCGCGCCACGCGACAGACTCCTTGAGATCTTTCGCGTGCCGCGAGCACCCTCGCATGGCGCACGGGGTTTAATACTTCCTATCGCGTGGCGTGAGGAAGTCCCATTTCCAGCAGGTGCAGGTTTGAGACCTGCATTCCTGCCCAGCTCCATTTGTCACAAATTATAACTTCATATGCCCATAACTTTTGATATGAATGTCCGTTTTAAGTGATTCTTTTTTCTACACGTCCGTAATTAAATTACCCAAGCATCTAACATGATTATTATATCAGAGCTTGAGTTTATGGACTAAAAGTCTATAAATCCCTTTCTATTTATTCGACCCGCATAGTTTTTGCACTATTTGTACTTCTACTATTATTATAACCTCAAGGCTTATTAACCCAACATCCGGGGCTTACAATCACCTGCGTTTCATTACCAAATCTATGGTTTCATGCTCTTGTGATCTATTTTTTCCAAATGCTATTCAAAACATATTATCACTTTCAATTAAACATCTAATCGACCCGTTTGGCTCATCTATGGAATCCTCCATTTTCAATGACTACCAAACGTTTCCTAATCTAATTTTGATTCATTCGATTAAGTAGTGATCATCGTCACTTCAGCTAATACAAATCCTTATTCTAAAACATGACTTTGAATGACTATAATATCAAATTTACATAATGTAACGAGACAAGTTACATAACTTCAAAGCACACCCTTTAAACGCGCGTCACCACCGGCTTGTCCATTTGACGTTCCGGTTTCCTTTCCTATAGAGTTCAACCGCAACCCGTTTAGAACTCTTTTCTTAACATATAACGCATAGTTCGCCATAATTTACAAATATGCGTTTTAGTTCAAATTTCCAGTTTTAAGCCTTCTTTTAGGCATTTTTACAAACACCTTAATAGCAGAATTTTACACAATTCACAATCAAGTTCATAGCTTGTCCTTTTAGCCAAGATTAACGTCAATTAAGCATGTTTATGTAAATTTTTCATATCATATTCTGAAATCTCTTCCTAGAACTCAAATTACACTGGAATAACAATCATAATTCTAGTGTTTAACATGTTCCTACAAACCCCACTTATCACCTTCAATGGTGATTATGAATTCACAAGAAATAAGCATAACTTCAACAATGATTGACTAGGGTTTATTCCTAGACACAATATCATTCCAATTTCATTCCGAACAACATTCATGCAACAAAATTTCGAATTTTAAGTATTCATTCAGAATTTTAGATGGAATCTTTCAACGAAATTTCACATACCTTATGATCGCTTTACTGAGGAAATCACTAATCTATGCTCGGATTTCGTTTTGGAACAGATTTAGGCCCTCAATATGATCAAATTGCACAACCTAGGGTTTGAGAGTTTCTCCTGGTCGCCCCCCTGTGTTCTAATCGACCAAACATACACTTAAGTGTGTGTTTGGTGTAATTATTTTTGTTTTAATATTACAAGTTTCAATTTTAACAACTTTGGTCCCCCAACTATAGTTTAGTTCATGTTTTAGGTGTTTTAACCCACTTACATGTCACTACGAGACCTTCTTCTAACTAGGTTATCTTTATTCCTAGTTAGTTTATTTTATTTATTACCGACATCAATTATATAATAAAAGTTTATATTTTAGGGGTGTTACATACTGGCGAGTGCATCCAAGTTTAATCAAAACAGTTTAAATAACTTCACTGTATTGAGAGCGATTATAATGTTTCTATCTACACAGTTACTCATTCAGTATGGTTAATTCCTGACTTGTGGTCATGTTACTCATTGGCTAACTCTTTGTCTAATAGTAACGGATTTCAAGTAATGTGCAAAACCCCAGCATACCGGCAGTTAATTCCTGACTTGTGGTCATGTTACTCACTGTTAATTATGCTTAAAACATTTGAGGTTTGGTAAAACAATTTGGTAGAAAAAGAGAATGACTCACTTTGTTTACTTAGGTAATACTTTGGCTTTCTGGTGATTCTCCGGGTTATTATCTATTAAAATAAACCAATGCACACGTGTTAGTAAGATAACCCAAATTACATTAGCCATACAACCGAGACAGAACACCAACGAACTGAGTCAGGCAGAGCCTTGACATGCGTTATGGAGCCCTAGATCAATCGGGTAGGGTAACTAATATTATAACCGAGGGTTATAATACTTACAACGAGTCAGAGCTTCGCTATTTAGGGGTTTTAATCCCGAGTCTAATTGCCTAGATATTTGAGAGAGAATGAAAGAAATGAGCGGAGGTAAACATAGGCCTTCGGTCCCTTTTATAGGGCTGCTCGTATGGCGGCTCGCGCTCCGCGACGATCATGGGGTCGCCTTTCGCGGCCCGCGAGGCCACTAGGGTAAGCCCTAGCCTTATCGAGTCAACCAATAGCCTTCACACACGTTAGGACACGTGGCAAACTGGTGTGTCACCTGGTGTCACTACGTCGCGGCCCGCGACAGACTTGGGTTGACCGGGTCGCGCCCCGCGAGGGCACTATATTATTGTTTTTATTTATATTAAGATATTTTAGGGCTATTTCTCGTATACGGGGTATAATAGGAATGTTTTGGGTGTCGTAAGAGGGTTGTTATATCCCCCCACCTTGATTTGAATCTCGTCCTCGAGATCTACTGGAACTGGAGTGGATATTTCCTTCGCATTTCTGACTCGAGCTCCCAAGTGTATTCTGGTCTTCTCTTGGAATCCCATTTCACTTTGACCAGAACTAATCTCATGTGCTTGAGATTCTTAATCTTTCTATCTTCAATCTTCATAGGTTTCTCTATAAACTTAAGTTTCTCATTTACCTCTATGTCCTTCAGAGGTACTACTAATGATTCATCTGCTAAGCATTTCTTGAGGTTACATACATGAAACACATCATGTATTCCTGCCATTTCCTCTGGCAGTTGTAGCTGATAAGCTACGGGTCCTATTCTTTTGATAATCTCAAAAGGTCCAACATACTTTGGGCTTAGCTTTCCTCTTTTAATGAATCTGACCACTCCTTTCCATGGAGAAACTTTTAATAATACCTTATCTCCAACTTGAAATTCCAACGGTTTTCGTCTGTTACCTGCATAACTCTTTTGACGATCTCGTGCTGCTTTTAGTCTTTCCTTGACTTGAATAATCTTGTCCGTTGTTTCTTGTACTATCTTTGGTCCAGATAATTGCTTTTCTCCAATCTCTGCCCAACAGACTGGAGTTCGGCACTTTCGTCCATAAAGTGCTTCAAACGGTGCGACATTGATACTGGTATGATAGCTATTATTTAGCAACATAGTTTGCTATATTGTAACACCCGAAATTTCGTATGTCATATTATAAAAATTATAATCGCAATATTTTGACGAAAAAGAAATAGTAAATATAAATTTTTACCATTTGTAAAGTTTTATAAGTTTTAGTAAAATCTAGATTTTATGTATACATAAAAGTTAACTAAGTTAGTATGTAAATAGGAGGAAAGTGACATGTTCTAAAAGCCTAAGGGGTGGAAATGAAAATTGTGGAATTAAAACACTTAATAAAAAAAGTCAGTGTTTGGTTCTGGGGGATGTGCGATCAAGAGAGGGAGAGAGCCAGGAAGAACCAAACCCTAACAACAAAGAATCCATCAAATTGAAAGGGAAATTGAAGGCTAATCGAATGCATGAACTAGGAATGTCGATCACTTAGGTATCTCCAACATCAATTAAGTCGAAATTGGTGCTTTAGTGAAGCTTGATTTAATGGGTCTTTTGATAATTTGTGAATGTACGTAAAAATATTGATGGTAGAAGGTTACAATTAGTCCATAAGACTTGAATGAAGTATGAAACTCAGATTATATTGATGGTTTTTATGTAAACCCATTTATGTATAAAACCCACAAGAAATTTATGATGGTTTTGAAGTAATAATAGATGTAGTATGATATATGAACTTGAATTATGCTTATTGATGTTAAAGAAATCTGAATATTCAAAGAATTTATGTGTTTATGATGTATTGCCATGATTTTAGAAAGACTTGGTAGGAATGTGCTTAATATGCTTATACATTGTGCTAGTTAATTAGTACGCACATAAGGTGTTCGATGAAATGCTTGAGTTGAATTGGTTATGTATAAACATGAGAAATTGAAGTATTGATGATCTAATGATGGTATGAAATATAATTGTGAGTAATGAATGTTATGGTAAATGATGTAAATATGCGTAAGGGATGTATAACGCGAAAGTTAAACGCGTATGTGATGCACCTTATAGGGTCGAACAAAGGAGGGGAATCAAACCAAGCAAAGGCAATAGGAGCGCATGACTCCAGTAAGTTCATATGAACTTTATTTACCTTACATATAGATTTACAAATGGAAATTTTGGTATTTAAGCCTTAGTGTAAAGTTGCATTGTTGATCATGATTGATTTGGGTAGGTAGAGTTTTGAGAGATGTTTAAGAAATGATGTAGTAACGGATGTGTAATGACCCATTTTAAATGGGTCGGAATTGTTGATATGTATGATGTCAAAATGGTTAAAGTGAGGACTTGTTGATAACGGGTCAAAATGAGGAAAAGTGAGTTAGTAATGTATGGTAAGAATCGACCCATTTCGGATGGGTCGAAAAGTCTATGCTTTGAATGTTTTCGATACGTAAGGATGAATGAGTATAAAGAAAATTTATACTTGCTAGGAAAGGATGAATACGACAAGAATGTTGACAAAGTGATGAATTTTTTAACGGGTCGAATAATGATAAGTAAATAAAAGCTTAAATTTTGGTTTAGTAAATTGAACTAATGAATGTTTTGGTGTTATGCATGTTAGGTAAATCTCACTCTTGATGATAGCGAGCTCAGATCGAACACACATTACATCGCCCTTTACGCGCTTCCGGTTAAAGTCGTCTTTTGTAAATGGTTCAAAACACTTTCATAATGTAAATGTTAAACTTATGTCTAGGATGTTTTCGTAAGTAAGTTAGGATCTTTAAATCTTTTTGGTAGTTCGGACAAAACACTTGTGATGGAATTTTGTATAGTTACAACTTTTAAGTCTTTTGAAACGTGTTATAGAATTTAGTTTGAATGATGATTGTTAAAAGCAGGGAATCACTTATAGTACGAACGGGTCATGCCCAATTTTTGTTAAAATTAGTATGTCATTATTATTATTATTTTCGAATGTGAAAAAGTGGGCACTACAAGTTGGTATCAGAGCCAAGGTTTGAGAGATTCGAACATGATGGAATGCTCGGACTCAAACCGAAAGCTCGTAAGAATGGGTGTGTTCGCTCCGAGACGCAAGAAGAGGTAAACTTTTCAAGAAAAATTTTCTAGTAAATATTGTTATGAGTTAATGATGTTATATAGAGATTAGAAAGAGATAAAAACATATCTATAATAGAAAAAGGGATTTATAGGTTATAAACCGAGTTTTAAGGCGAACGACGATGATAAACGGGTCCGCATTTAAATTACCGACACGTAGGAAAAAAGAATTCAGCAAAACGGACTAGTAGAACTAAAGTTATGAGGTTTTAAAGTTAGAATTTTGGAAAAAGTTGGAGCTGGGCAAGTGCAGCAACAAAGAACCAAACAGTCTGTCGAAAATGGGGCGTCGCGTCACGCGACACCCACCTGGTATCACCATCGCATCACGCGACCGTAGTCGCGTCCGCGACAAACAAGAGGGTAAGCCCTCGCGACCCGCGAGAGCTCCAGATGCTAGCAATTGTTTGATTTTGTTGTTTTGATTATGGGACTTGTTTTAATCAGTTTTCAAGGCCTCGTAACTAATGTTTAAGGTGATTTTGATATTAAGAATAATGAAGGAAAGTACATATGAAGGGTGAGAAGGTAAATCATTATGATCAAAGATTATGATCTACATGATACAACATGATCGTCAATGACGATAATGTATAAAGTATGAATTGTAAATTGAATGTAGTATGATAACATGAGTTTAAATATGATGAAGAGAAGTATGAAAAGAAATCTAATGAATGAGATGAATGTTTTATGTAGATGGCGGATGCAGTGAATTTAAATGATGATGATTATGATATTACCAATAATGATGGTAAAGATGATGCCCTATGATAAATGGTATGCGGTGTGGTCACGAAGTGACCGTTAACATCGATGAGAATGATGAATGTTATGCGGTGTGGTCACGAAGTGACCATTAACACCGAGAATGATGAATGATATACGGTGTGGTCACGAAGTGACCGTTAACACCAAGGATGATGAATGGTATGCTGTGTGGGCACGGAGTAGGCGTTAACACCGAGGATGATGAAAGGAATGCGGCATGGTCACTAAGTGGCTATTAACACCTAGAATTATGAAATAAAAGCATGATAACCATAATTAAAAGGACAAAGGTCAATAAGATGTAAGCATGATGGCATGAAGTAACATATAACGAAGTGAAAAGTATATAAAATTAACGAATGTGTAATAAGTAAGAGAATGAAAGTCATTGAAATATGTTAGGCATATTAACATATTTCCTAAACTATGTTTTAGAATATTTCTTAAGGCAAATACAATAGTTTTGTTAAGTTTCCGAAAATGCAACCTATGATAATTAGGATCCTCTAAATGTCAACCGGGTCATGTTGAAATGTTTTGAAGTAAGAACACATATGATTGGAAGGTTGTGAATGAAGTTCTAGTTGGGTTTCCTATAATGAGAGATATGTGGTGTGGTCATAAAGGACCATTAACACCTAGCATGAAAGAAAGGAAAGTATAAAAATTTAAAATGTTAGAATGAAATGAACATGACCAAAGAATAAATTTTAATAATGATCTCGAATGATATAGTAGATGGCTGATGAAAATGAGGAAATTGTTAATAAAATATGTTTTGAGTAGTGGATGGTGCGAGAAAGTAAGTAAGAAGGATGAGGGATTCTATTCCCCTATGAACGAAAGGCATGCATGATGTGGCCTATCATGACCGATGTTAATGATGATGTACAAAGTGGAATGAAAGTTATTGAAATATGATTATGAATGCATCAATGTAACTTGAGATGACATGGAATGGAATGGAATGTATATGAAGTAATGAATGTAGAAAATGCTTAATATAGATGACGGACGGAGGAATACAAACGATAACAAATGACACGGTAGGAAGGAATAAAAGCAATGATTACGGAAGAGGATGGTATGGTCCTAGAATGTAATAAAAGGTAGGAATGATAATTACGATTAAGCTTAGAAAATATTGAACATGAAAGTATGATAGAATTCCGAGTATAGTATGGTCCTAAGAATGAAAATTTTGTCAAACAAAAAGTAAATGTTAGTAGAACTAAAATTTTAAAGGAAGGTATTTATGTGATAAGCACGGATAGAGCCTTAAGAAAGGGTTGTAGATGGATGAAAGTTAGAGTCGTTAGGTGGGAAGGAAAGTATGAAAGCAAATGAGGAGATGTTTTTTTTCTCCACCTAACTAAAGATAAGTATAAACATAACAAGTGGCATAGATAGCCTGATTGGTCAAGCATAATGTAGAACTAAAAGAACACACACACACACACACATATATATATATATAAGTGATGCGTATGTGAATGTATGTGAGATATGTTGCCGCTGGTTGTGGGAATATGAGTAGGGGTATGTTGATAGTTAATCGTCGTAGACCTAAACGGGATATACGAGTAAGAGTAAAATATATGAAAAATGTGGTAACATGTGATGGTGTAAGTAATTATATATATACATAGAAAGATGTTGAGGTAATAAGATTATGATGAAAGAAGTATGCTCCGAACACGTTGCGTATTGAGCATGTGATGATTGACTTATGAGGACTAAAATGAATAATGGGCTAAGACCTAGATGGATGATTTAAGCACCGACGAGGATAAAGATTTTTGTAAGAAATGATAAAATCATAACAAGTATGTCTAAAATCAATAAGGAAGTACAAATGTGTGAATTAGTCCATACTGTAGAAATGGATTAACAAGCAACTAATAGTAATAGAGTTACTAAATGTTTGAGGCAAGCATATGTATATGTATATATATACACACACACATACATCAGTAGTCAAAGTTTTTACGTCACAAGAGGGGGTGATTCCTGAAGAATGATGATATTAATAATAGAGGAATCAAGTAGTAGGCTCATGGTGAGCATTATTGTTTTTAACGGCATAGTGAAGGAACAAGTATGGTTAGTAAATTGGAAGGCAGAAGTAAATGACTCATAATGCTAGTAAATAAATTATAATCTTCATATCAATACAGGAAATAATGACGGCTCTAAATTCTTGTTTATTGTAAAGTACGGTTATTAGATGTTTTGAAATGTCATGATGGAAAAATGGTAAGAGTCGACCCGCATATCGGAAAATGGGTAGTAGAAAGGAAAGAAAAGTGAGGAACTGTTAAGAAAGCGGGGTACACACTTAGTATGCCAAATTTAGAATAATTAGAAAGAACTGTATGGAAGATGTGAAAGGTTAACGTCGAAGGAAGCTAGAATGAAAATATAAGAATGCGTAACTGCTAGAGGTGGAATGTTACATAAAGAGGGGTTGAGTGGAATGTAAAATATGATGAATATTTGAATGGATATATGAATACATCTTGCCCTCTGTCGAGTTTCCTATCGTATGTGAGGAATTATTAGAAGATAAACCTCTAAAGAAATGTTCGAGAGTTAAATTTTTTATACGCATGATTCTTGGTTCGTATTATAAAACACCCTACGTGGTAGAGTGTAATCTCAATTATCGAATGAATGGTTGTACCAAGTTTTATGTAATTCATACGTGAAATGGAGTGGCATATGTAATAAGCTTATAATCTCGTATGTAGCGGAACCTAGGTAAGTATATAGATAAGAATTAACCATTTGAGGTACAATGTTAGGTAACTGTCTTAGTATTACAATTGCTAGAAGGAATGACGTACGTATGACAACTATGGAATGTGATGACAAGTATAGATGAGTATGACACCTCAAGTGTAATATGAGTTACTCAAATGTAAGTATTTATTACACGATCATATTGATAGCGTGATTAAAGACTTATGTTGGCCCTTGTAACCTAGGGATAGACGGTAACGAGGTTGGGGCAAGATAGTATGTACACGATTTGTATAAACGTATACATTAAGTATTGGTTAACCATGCAGTTATGATATATCAATAGTGAAAGAAATATTGGTCTCGGGTAAAGATTATACATAGGTATTGCAAGAAAAGTATGAAAGGAACTATCAAGCAAGTGACATGAAAGAAATTTTGCTTGATATTGGCCATGGAAGGACGGGGAGTATGTAGAAGCTAAATATTTAGAAACTATTGAATGATGTTTGATTTGTGATTTTATATCAATGAATAGGAATGAACAAGTATGAATATTATGATAATTATCTCCCCTAAATAGATGTTAGAGGTATGCGGGAATGAATAATCTGACAGATAAGTTTTAAGAAATCAGCTTGAACAATTGAACGATAATCATGAAATAATGTAATAGGATCGCTTTGATTCATACAAGATTGAATTACCAAATGTATTAGATAAGTTTAGAATAGTAACAACCGATTCATCACGAGGGATGATCGAATGAAAGCATGTTATCGAAGTTCGAGGTATGAAATTACGAAGGGATACAGACAAACTCGTCAGAATGTATGTATTCAGGTTTCGGGGACGAAACCTTCTTTAAGGGGGGGGGGGGGTAGACTTGTAACACCCGAAATTTCATATGTCATATTATAAAAATTATAATCGCAATATTTTGACAAAAAAAGAAATGGTAAATATAAATTTTTACCATTTGTAAAGTTTTATAAGTTTTAGTAAAATCTAGATTTTATGTATACATGAAAGTAAACTAAGTTAGTATGTAAATGGGAAGAAAGTGACATGTTCCAAAAGAATGAGGGGGTGGAAATGAAAATTGTGGAATTAAAACACTTAATAAAAAATGTCAGTGTTTGGTTATGGGGGATGTGCAATCGAGAGAGGGAGAGAGTCAGGAAGAACCAAACCCTAAAAACATAGAATCCATCAAATTGAAAGGGAAATTGAAGGCTAATCGAATGCATGAACTAGGAATGTCGATCACTTAAGTATCTCCAACATCAAGTAAGTCGAAATTGGTTCATTCTGGTAAAGCGAGTATAGGTGCGTTGGTTAACCTTTGCTTTAAAATTCTAAAGGCTTCTTCTTGTCTTGGTCCCCATTCAAACTTAACTTATTTGCAAATCAGTTTGGTTAATGGAATGGCTATTCTAGAAAAATCTTGAATAAAACGTCTATAATATCCGGCCAATTAAAGAAAACTTCGTACTTCCGTTGGTGATTCAAGGGCTTTCTATTTGGTAATCGCCTCGATCTTTGTGGGATCCACATGAATTCCTTCATGATTAACCAGATGTCCAAGGAATTGCACTAGGTAACTGTCCAAAGAAAACTTCGCATTTTGAGAATTTAGCATAAAGCTTTTCTTTTCTCAATAATGTCAGAAGTGTATGCAGAACTCTTACAGTAAATTAGAATATCATCTATAAAGACAATTATGAATTTATCTAGGTATGGTTTACATATCCTGTTCATCATGTCCTTGGTTAAACCAAATGGCATGACTGTAAATTCATAATGACCTTACCTTGATCTGAAAGCAGTTTTAGGAATGTCCTCTTCCTGTACTTTCAATTGATGATATCCTGAGCGTAAGTCAATCTTGGAAAAGAATCGTGCTCCTTGAAGTTGATCGGACAGATCATCGATTCTCGGTAGTGGGTACCGATTTTTAATCGTAACCTTGTTCAATTCTCTATAATCAATGCACATACGCATTGATTCGTCCTTCTTTTTGACAAATAACACCGGTGTTCCCCACGGTGATGAACTAGGATGTACAAAACCTTTGTCGAGTAATTCGTCCAACTGTTTCTTCAGTTCCTGCATCTCCATTGGTGCTAACCGGTAAGGTGGCTTGGCAATCGGTGCCGTCCCTGGTATTAGGTGAATCCTAAATTCAACCTCTCGATCTGGCAGTAATCCAGGTAACTCTTCTGAAAAAACGTCTTAGAATTTAGATACTACAGGAATATCTTTTAATTCTTTTCCTTTAGTGTTAATGATTATAGAAATTATATACACTATTCCTCCCTTCCTTGCATAACTTGCAGCTTTCATCACAGAGATGAATTTTGTTGACCTGGTTGGCTTATCTCCTTTAATTGTGATCGTTTCACCCTTCAATGTACTTACTTGTACTGACTTTTGATCACATAAAATATTAGCACGATTGGCTACCAGCCAATCCATTCCTAAGACAATATCGAATCCTGCTAGATTCATTGGGTAAAGATTAGCAGTAAAATTATGGTTTAGAATTTATATCCTTGCTCCCTGCAGAACTTCACTTATCTTAAGAGAATCTCCATTTGCTGTCTCCACCAGACAGTCTTGTTGAAGTTTAGTTAATGGTTGGTTGAGAAGTTTGTAAAAAGTAGTATTGATAAAACTTTGGTTTGCACCAATGTCAAATAATACTTTAGCAAAATGTCATTAACTAAAAACGTACCGGCAATCACATCTGGAATCATCTTGGCTTCCTCAGCTGTCAGAACGAATGCTCTGGCATTCTTCTTGGGTCCTTTAGTTGCTTTAGCTTTGCTGGTTGTTGCTAGAGCTAGTTTCGGGCAGTTCGGTTTAATATGACCGGCTTCTCCACAATTGTAGCAGAGCCTATTGCTAGCTTTCTTCCTGCAATCTTCTTTCTTATGTCCAGATATTTTGCAAAAGTTGCAGAATATGGAACATTTTCCAGAGTGCTTCCTTTTGCAATACTTGCAGTAGGGTAAAGAGGTAGAACTTGTACCTTTTCCACGGTAGGTATTATTGTAACGAAATTCTTGGGTAAGCTTTTGGGCTAGGTTCTTCTTCTGATTTTCCTCTTGTGTACGTACCAATTCATCAGTCAAGGTGTTGGCTAGTTCTACTGCTTCTTCTATAGTTTGTGGTCTAGCTGCTTTGACTACATGTCTGATCTCACTGATTAATCCCCAGATGTAACGGGAGATTAATACTGGTTCTGGTGAGGCTAAGGTTGGGACTATCCTAGCATATTCGAAGAATATGGTAGTATAACCCTTGCAGTCTATTCCAGTCATTTTAAGATTCAAGGACTTATTGGCAATCTATTCTTTTTCATGAGGAGGACAAAATTTCCTTTCAACCATCTCCTTAAAGTTGGTCCATTCCATGGTATAAGCTCTGTCACTTCCCCTAGACTGGAGAATGGTATTCCACCACTCTAAGGCTGCATTCTTAAAAAGATTAGAAGCAATCATAATCTTATCTTCTTTTTCACATTTACTTATTTTTAAGACTGCTTCTGTCTTTTCTATCCAGCGTAAGGCTGCAATGGCTCCTACATTTCCTGAGAATTCTATTGGTTTGCAAGACCAGAATTCTTTATAAGAACAACCATATGAGATGGTTCTTCTTCTTTTTGGGATTGGTGCTTGGATAATTGGTCCGCGATTTTCATTCACGCTGTGACTTGGTTCAGTGGGTGCATGTTAACTTCTAGTTACAGATTTATTATTTTCTACTTCTTTAATAATCTTTATGATATATGGCATAGCATCTATGATTCATTGTGCTTCTATGTGTTCGATGGCACTGTTATTCACTTGGTTTCCGCTATTATCATTATTTTGGTTTTCCTGATTTACTTCGTTATCCATCTGAATTGTAAATATTTATCAGGTATTAATATCACAGAATAAGATTTAATACAAATAATCACACAAACAGATTGATAAAAAACGTCGAGCACTGCGACTTACTCTTTTTTATATATATCTATATATATGCATCGATTACATATCACAACTGGAAATTAAACACACTAGTAATTATGCATCGATAGTATTAGGTTATCTAGTTGATTTTTTTTTTCACACACACACACACATATATATATATATTATATTAGTTGCTGGCTTGTCTAAAACTATTGTTCACGCTCGTCATACTTCCAGAGGAGTTTCTCTCCTATCTGCCGGATTATATTTCCTTCCTCAACTAATTCTTCGCCATAGGAGCGAATTTCCTGCACGTTTTCTTCGCTCATGGGTGGTAGTGGTGCTGGTACAGGGTCAAGGTATCATGATATGGGTTCTCCATATGGGTATCGGGTGCTTATCACACTCTGCATATACCAATCGCTGTTCCAGAATGGGTCTAAAGGGTTCACGTCAGTATATTGTGCTATAGGATTTGTTGTGGGTACTGGTTCTTCATGATGATATAATTCCTGATATGACCTATTATCATCCAACCATGGATCATACTCTGGTGGGACTGGTGCTGGGATTCTAGGTATCTCATTGGGGTCAAATGCTGGGATTGGGAATTGGTTTTCCTGGTTTATTTCTAGCTCCATTGGTTGGCTGGGGAATAAGGGTAACAGTTCTGGTTCAACATTTTGGTTCAGATTAAGGTCTGCTGCGCTGGTTGCTAACATGTGGAAATCAGCTAACTGCCTATCAATTTCCTCTTCTCCTATTGGCCTATTAAATGCTTCCTGGATTTGTGCATTCATTTCTCTATTGGCTTTTGCTAGTGCTCTCTGTTGTTGTAATTTATTCATCCTTTTCCTCCTCTCACGCGCTCCTTTACTAAACCAACCTCTCTTTTTAGTAGTAAACGGTTCCTTAGATTGTGCCTTAAAGGCAAAGATTCCTTCCTCAGTATCAGCAGAGTATCCTGAGGAAGTTGGCTGAGATGAGGTTCCTTCATTCTTTAGGGAACTAGCTAATTGACGATAAGCGTTGGATGTACCTTGCTCACGCATACTGTAAACTAACAAATTGTCAAATAACACACAATAATAATATACACATTATCATAAATTATTTCCTAACACGTTTGATTAAAAATCTTGGTATCAGCAGAACAACTCATTAACTTAAACCAGTGGCTATGGCTCTGATACCACCTTCTGTCGCAGCCCTCGACCCCTGCCCCGGGAGCGAGCGGCCGCGGGAGCTGCTATCACAGAGCCGGTGGTGTCGGTGTTTATTAATTTGACAGCGGAAATGAGACATCAGAACCGTAGTTAGGAAATGTTATCAGAGTTTCAAAACACCAAACTTTTATAATAAACAAATGGGATAAAACTCAAGTTTCACTGATAATACATTTATAGGGATAAAACCCTAATTTATTGAAAACATAAACTCCTTTTATTTAGGTAACTTTTATAGCCACTTCTTTAAGCCTTCAGTGCTCTCCAGCTGGCTTCTATTAGCTTTCACATTAAGTTACCTGAAACGCATTTTAAAAAGATTTTTATCAGCAAGAAATGTTGGCGAGTGCATCCCAGATTAATCAAAACAGTTAAAATAACTTCACAGTATTGAGAGCGATTACAATGTCTCTATCTACACAATTACTCATTCAGTGTGGTCAATTCCTGACTTGTGGTCATGTTACTCATTGGCTAACTCTTTGTCCAATAGTAACGGATTTCAAGTAATGTACAAAACCCAAGCATACTAGCAGTATTTGTAGAATACATAGACTCAATCACTGTTAATTATGCTTAAAACATTTGAGGTTTGATACAACAATTTGGTAGAAAAAGAGAATGACTCACTTTGTTTACTTAGGTAATACTTTAGCTTCCTGGTGATTCTCCGGGTTATTATCTATTAAAATTAAACAATGCATACGTGTTAGTAAGATGACCCAAATTACATTAGCCATACAACCGAGACAGAACTCCAACGAATTGAGTCAGGCAGAGCCTTGACATGCATTACGGAGCCCTAGATCAATCGGGTAGGGTAACTAATACATAATTGAGGGTTATAATACTTACAACGAGGCAGAGCTTCGCTATTTAGGGGTATTATTCCCGAGTATAATTGCCTAGATATTTGAGAGAGAACGAAAGAAATGAGCGGAGGTAAACGGAGGCCTTCGGTCCCTTTTATAAGGCTGCTCGTATGACGGCTCGCGCCCCGCGACGATCATGGGGTCGCCCTTCGCGGCCCGCGAGGCCACTAGGGTAGGCCCTAGCCTTGTTGAGTCAACCAGTAGCCTTCACACGCGTTAGGACACGTGGTGGACTGGTGTATCGCCTGGTGTCACTACGTCGCGGCCCGCGACAGACCTGGCTTGACCGGGTCGCGCCCCGCGAGGGCACCATATTATTGTTTTTATTTGATTTTTATTTATTATAAGATATTTTAGGACTATTTCTCGTATACGGGGTATAATAGGAACGTTTAGGGTGTCGTAAGAGGGTTGTTATAGTTTTACACAGCAACATCGATTCATATCAACTTAGTTTAGTTTATAGGTGATTTGTTTCACTTTAGTTTTTAAGAATTTTTGTTTCACCTCAACATCCAAGATCAATTATATACCTACGACCTTACATATCAATATCGATTCATTTAAACTAGTTTTTAAGAAAGTTATCTTTAATAATGGATTGTGTGGGTTTTTTTTGGAACATCAGATATTTCATTTGCTATTTGCTATGTTGGAAAAGTATCCAATTTTTTTAAGAATGTTTGTTTTTTCTGAACTTTTGTTTTGTACCTTTTTTAGAATTTTGGATATATGTTTCATTATCTGAACTCGTATTCAAAATTTATGATATCCAAAACAAAAAAATTGGAAAGAAATGTGCTTCAGTAGCTAAGAGCTGTTTCATCAGCTAAGGAGAAGCAGACAGGAGAAGCTGCTACTTTTGTAAAGAGATGAGATGTGAATGATGGAACTTTCACTAATATGAGGCGTCTTGAATGAGTGGGAATTGTCTTATATTTATAGTGACTTGATGGGCTTTGATGGGTTTTCTTCATGTGGGTCACATTAAGCCTAATGGGCATGTCATAATCCAAATCTCTCTTATATCTTCGTGTGGGTCTCCTTAAGCCTGATGGGCCCATTGTAGTCCAAGTCTTTCTTATGTCTAACTCACTTTAAAGGAGAGGAGGCATCACCCCTCCTTCTCCTACGTTGGCTGCTCCTTCCGAGTAGTGGAGGAAACTCTACTACTGCTCTGGGGAGGAAACTTCAACTGCTGCTCCTAGGAAGGGGATCCTATTGTTGCTCTTAGGAAGGAGAGGAAATGCTTATACTTACCCTGTTATCGATGTGTATTGATTTTTCTCATTCGTTATGAGTCAAATTAATTTGTCTTTGATAACTCAACCTTGGCACTTTGGGTGGTGTTCATAGACAAAATCTTTAACTGTAGTGGTGTATATGTATCTTTGGTTGGATATTCTCATCATATTGCTTGTTTGTGCGGTGATTTATGCATCACATACGAGCCTTAGCTTTATCCTATTTCTATCGTTTCAATTGAAGATTAAATTTTCCTTCCGTAACCTACTCTAATTACTATCATTATGTCTCATGATTAGAACTAAACTCATTATGACTTGTGAGATACTTTGTAACCATAAGGATAAATATGTTGACAATACCACATACATTAATGAATTACAAGACTAATCTAAAAGAATAAATACATATATTAATATATTTATTTATATGACCATCATTATCATTTATATTATATAACTGATTAAAATATTAATATTATTCCTTATTAGATTAGTTGGTAATTGTTTGATGAACATAATTACCCTTCCTAACTAATCAAGGGTTTCGTCGTTGCAAAAAAAAAAAAAATTTAAATAAATAAATAATAAAATAATCAAGGGTTTCCCCTTAGGTGTATATAAGGAGAGATAACTAGAGAGATAAAGGTTACACAATCATTAACATCACGACATAGTTCTCTACTCTCTTTCTCTCAATCGTGTTCTTTAGAACACATAATCATCATCATAAACTATCCACAGTAAACAGGAATTCGACCAAGCTAATGTGATGACGTCTACTTCCCTCTTTGTTGCAGTTACTGGACTCTATGATGTGATAGGTATTAATCTTTTATCATGTTTTCAATACAATTATTACAGAACTGATCAACACGTGGTACCAGAGTATATGTTGTTCAATCAATTGTGTTGGTTTCCCTGAATCTAGAATTAAAACCAAAAAACTAACTATTGTTGAGGAAAACCTGATAAAATTCGTATAGAAAAATTGTTTCTATGCTTCCTTGTTTTGGGTAATAAAGGGTCTTTTATAAGAATTAGATTATGATCTCATTATATTCGAGATCATATGCTATTTTTGAAATCTGGAAATAATACAAGTTTTAAAGGTTTCGCTCTCAGAAAATAAAGTACTAAACGAAGATGCTCAACCTAAGTTTCTTGATGTTCATCATAAATTTCGTGAAAATCCCCTTATTTTAGGATGTAATCTTGATTAAAACCCGTTTCGAAGTTTCTGGTTGATGTTTTATCTCCAAGATTTTTTCGAAATCTTTAAAATAAATAAATAGAATATTTTCGAAATCTAATAAACCTTGGATATACTTAAAAGTTTCAAAATCTAAACTGAAATCATATGATTTTTTAATCCCATAGATCTCAAACTAAATCTTATCGGGTATATTAGTTTACAATTTACTAGGTTCTCATTTTGAGTTTGCGGGTTAACAGTTTGTGGATCATTGGTTTACGGAGTTTAGTGGTTTATGAGTTTAAAGGCTTACGTACATTTTTTTGAAAATTTAAAGTTTTCTCAAAAACTCAATTTATCCCGCAAACTACATTTTTCGAAAACTTAAAGGTTTCTCAAAAACATATCCTTTTCCCAAAAACTCAAATTTTCCTGGAAACATCACCTTTACCGCAAACCCTTAGTGTGTACCGCGCGAACAGGTGGTTTGCTATTAATTAGTTTTTCTAACACCTTAAATATCATATGTTTTACAAACAAGAGTCCAGAAGTTTCCTGCCTTGAAAGCTTCCCAAACAACTGCTTAAACATAACTGCTATATCAAACAAATACTCAAGTCAAGTTCAAAGTGTTGGGTCAATAAGTTAACACGGTCAAGATTGAAGACCAAAAGACCAAGTCAACACAGGACCAAAAGTACTGGATTTCAAAAGTGCGGGAACCCTTCCAAACATTTTTGAAAATCCAGATGTTTTCACTTTGTTAGAAGTAGTTTCAATGTAACAGTGGTTTAACTAACTGTCCAGCTTATCTAAAGTTATACTACATGCAATGGGTTCTATGCCCGTTTTGTCTATTTAATTTAAATAAAAGTCATCTTTTTTAAATTTGAAACTAGATAATCGTACTTTAAAGTTGTTAACTTAACACACTTAAATGTGCTTAATATTACTAAACTAATACACCTAATTCACATGACATCGGTTGCGAAGCAGGTGGTCTCAAGGGCGGATGGCTAGGGGTGTAATTAGGATTGGAAAAGGCCAATGACATTCCCGAGTGAATTTTTTGAGCTGCAACAGATTAACATTTTGTTGCAGGGTGTCACTTTATCTCTCGGGAGGGATAGTTAGTCATGGGATCTACATTCCTCTGGTATGTATTCTGCGAGCAGCTTAAAAGCCTTCTTTCAACATTTGAACAGGTTACAACCGAGCAGAGTTTTTACTTGGAATAATTGGGTACCTCCTAAGGTTAGTATTGTGGCATGGAGGGCTGATGTGGAGCACCTCCCTACTAAGTCCGCGTTGGTGGCAAGAGGCATTTAGGTTGAGTTGGAAGATTGTGTGGTGTGCAGCTTATTTAAGGAGTCTTGTGAACACTTGTTCGTTGACTTGCAGTTTGCGTAAACCATTTGGCAGTTAGTCATTCAATGGTTTAAACTCCACCATTCTTTCTGTTTTGTTTCAAGGATGTGGTGGAGTTTCACCATCATATTGGCGGGTCTAAAAAGAAAATGAAGGTTGTGTATGCTATTTTTCTGACTACTATTTGGAGTATTTGGGAGATGAGGAATAATTAAGTTTTTAATTAAAGACCAGTTTTGGTGACAAAGGTGGTGAAAGAAATAGTGGCGGAACTAGAAAAAAAATTCAGGGATATCTCAAAATTATATTGTTACCGTACATTCATAAACAATTCATGGATAGTGGTGAAACCAGGTATTTAATCCGCAAGGTCACAATCGATATTTTTTAATCTCCATTAGCACATGTCAATAAAAAAGTTCTACATAAAAGTAAAATACGAATGACTCTACCTACATTGTTGTAATATTAAAGTGACATATTTGAAATTCTTTTTATCGTTTAATATTTAACACTTAGAAAGTTTTTTATACATAATACAGTAACAAGAAATTTACGGTGTTAAATAAAAAATAATGCAAACTAAACTAAAAATGAATGTCATTTTAAAGTAAAGAAAATAAACTTGTAAATTAAAATATAGGCAAAAGATCAAATACAAATAATCTTAACATACTAAACATACAAATTGAAGGAAAACCCAAAAAGACAAGGTGGCATTTTTGTAATTACCACCAACTATCAAAGTTACAACAAAAAATACCTAAAAAAACACAATTTTTTTTTAACATTTTTTATTAAAAAATCGCTACATTTCGTTAGCAAAAAAAAAAAAAATTTTTTTTTTTTGCTGCTACCAAAAGTAGCGATTTTTTAATAAAAAATGTTAAAAAAATAAAATAAAATAATTTGTGTGTTTTTTTAGATTTTTTTAGGTTTTTTGGGGGTTTAGTTTTTAGCATTTTAGCTTGGGTAGGGGGGGGTTAGGTTTTTTTTAGGTTTTTGGGGGTGGGGGGGGGGGTTAGGTTTTTTTAGGTTTTTGGGGGGTGGGGGGGGGGTGGGGGGTTTAGGTTTTTTTTTTTTTGGGGGGGGGGGGGAGTGGTTAGGTTTTTTTAGGTATATTTGTAGAGTAACTTTGATAGTTATTGATAATTACAAAAATGCCACCTTGTCTTTTTGAGTTTTCCTTCAATTTGTATGTTTAGTATGTTAAGATTATCTGTACAAGAACTTTACCCTTAAAATATAAAGTAAAGAAAATAAACGTATAAAACAAAATATAAGAGTTTGTTTAAATATACAAATAGGACAAGAGAGTAGGATAGAAACATGTTTCCTTTCACCTACCGAGTACTTTTACTGTGCTCTATTTCACCATTTTTTTTTTATTTCTTTCACCCATCTTCCCCTTCTTCATCCTTTACACGAGAAAGTTGAGGGGTAGCCCATGCATCTCCTTGATACAACGTAGATCCGCCCCTGGGAAGAAATCAAGGCTATTACTACTGAAGCTTGGAAGAGGTTTGATGTATTTTAACGGTGGGTACCTTTAGTTTGCTTGGGTTCTGAGGCATTTCGCTGGAGGGGCATGGCCCAATAGTCATTTTGTTTTGTTTTTGTTTTTCTGGTTTGTAAGTGTGTTTTAGTGGATTGTATGTGAAGGGGTATGGTCCCAAAAAGCCGCGCAACCCCCTGTAAGGTTGCGCGGGACCATACTCCTTAATCAACAATTTTCTTGATCGCCAACCTCGCGCAGGCTACAACATACCTGTGTAGCGCGGCGCGAGGTCCACATAAGAGTAAACTCCAGTTATCAACACTTAGCATTCTAAAAGGGACATCTAAAAGCCCATGCCGCGCGCATGATAATAACGTGCTCAGCAACAATCGTGCATGACTACGGCGCAAGGCCTTTCCAGATAGTACACAAGGTACAAGTGGCAGAATAAAAGAGCCAATCAGGGTCCTTCTGTTCCTGCGCAATCGTGCTCCACGATCGTCTGACATGCAGGAGACAAAAAGTACTGAAGGACGCCTACGTGGCACAAATCATAGGGCAGAGACAACTGCCCCACGATCTCCACTTACCTGCTGATGGCAGAAGGGCGACCAGGCCGACAACAGTGACACGTGGCTCCAATCACGTTGCGCCAACTCCACAAAGCTCCTAGAAGCCACTAACGGTCGACACCAGTGAGACAAGGAGCATATCCTCCATGTTGTCGCCTTCCGGCCCAAGGCCCATCAGCCCACACCCTCTTACACCTCTCCGGCTATAAATAGAGACCTTCACTTCACAGGTTAATTCATTTCCATTCCCTCTACTCTCACTTAATACTTTATTCTCTCCCCCAAAGCAGTCGCTTATTCTCACGCCGGAGCCCGGTTAAGAGGGAAACCCCCACATTCCCCTCTTAACGAGTAACGGTGTTTTGTTTTGCAGATAACCACGATCATTAGGAGCTCAGGAAACTCATAAGAAGATTAACCATTATGGTAGAAACATAAACCAAACTGATTAGTCCCATAATTAGTTCTGTGTTTCTTCAGTATGTTTGGTGTAGCAAATTGCTACTTTAATAAAAAAAAAAAGTTACTATCCTGCTGTCGAGATGACTAGTCAACAAAGGTGAACAATGATATGTGGACAACAACATTCAACATTGGTTCCAGATTGACTGTTCTAACACCATCATTGGGCCTTCGTCAATTTTGTTCATTTATATTCGTACAGACATGTACAACTTTAATTGTCACACAGTATTAATGTCATATCAAAAGTCAAACTCAAAATAATTTTCATATTTTTAAACTATTAAAGTTATATTTTGGGATTCATGTTGCCAGTTGGTTCCCCATGTGGTGGTTGGGCCGGCTTCCTCCTTGTGAGGTCGCCGGTTCGACTCCCGGCTGCGGCATATTGGTGGGAGTGGTCCTAATGATGGATCGTTCCTACCGAGGCATGGTTCGATCCGGAGGGCAACCCGGTTTTCACCCAGCTGTTACCCCAGCGGTTTTACCCGTGTGAGGCAGTATGGTTTCCGGGCGAATGTCAGCTTACGAGACGGCCGGGGCCCAATCGAACATCGCGTCCGGAGGGCGGAGCTGACGGGGGATTGTCTTTGACAAGAACCCGGTGACACTGAGTCACGTACATAGAAAGTCACCCTTAAAAAAAAAAAAAAATATGTGTCACCAATATTTTTAAGAAAAGTCTAGTTTTTGTTATTTAAATATTGTTTGTACGGTTTTGTTATTTAAACAACATCTTAAAACTTGATCGGTGTGTTAATCTATACTTGCATTTATTTCAATAGTGAAGTGGTGATTGTTAATTTGTTTTATGCATCCTGACAAATATATTTTTCATAATGTAGGAGAAACTGTACATTACTATAGTTTCATGTTCCATTTTATATCCAATTCATCAATTACAATAAATAAAATCTTACATTGAAATAGAAGGTAAACGGTCAACAAGTTACGCCACTACACCTTTTTGAATAGCAAACATTTCATTCATCAACGATCACAAACATTTTATATTATATGTAAATCCACATTATTTATTCAAAATATATTATATATTCAAAATAAAAGGTTGAAATTTCTAAATCAATAAGAGAATGTCTTGCTCATTTTGAGTTGTTTTAAAGCATAGCAAGAGGCTCAACGTACTTATTAAAAACGAATAGCGATATTTTGAAATTTAAGGATTTCTCTTTCAAGTAAAGAACGGACACTTTTTTCTGAAAAAAAAGTCTTCCCTTCGATAGTCAACAATTTTGACCGAACGAAGGACATAAAATTAGGTTGGCATTCTCGAATCAAAATACTTTCGAACTAGATTGAAGATTCTTAAGGTGGAGGGTATTCACCAATTTTTGGTGAACGAACAATTCTTTTTTCTAAAAAAGCCTTCCTTTCGATAGTCAACAAGTTTGACCGAGTGAATTACATAAAATTAGGTTGTCATTCTCGAATCAAAATACTTTCGAACTTGTTGAAGATTCTTAGGGTGAAGGGAATATTCACCAATTTTTGATGAATATTCCCAAAAACCACATCAACTTTTTCGCCAACTCCCATAATTTATAAAATTGGAGGGTATTCACAAAAAACCACCATATGCCACAATGATATAGAAAAGGGGAAAATTTTAAAAATTGCTTGGTTTATATGCATATACAAACATACACATATTTGTGTGTGTGTGCACGTGTGAGGGTCACCTAATTGGGAAAGCCACCAAGATTTTGAAGCAAAAAGGGCGTGGTGGTGTTTTCGATCGGGACTGCACGTCCCGTTTTCATCTTGTTAATAACTTGCCACCTCATTTTTTCCATATAGTCCCTAAAGGGGCAAGTTGTAGTTCCCTCGAGTTTACTAGACTTTTCTTAAAACAATTAATTTGAGTTTGAGTTAAATGCTAAAGATAAATCACATATAATTTTAACTTATTAACACAAAAAGTAACTAATATTAATACATAAAATACTTAGTTCAATAATAAATAGCCAAGTACAAACATCATAAAACGTTAATAAAACTCTAATCACCCCCTATGAAGACTCGTAAGTGACGCCTATTAATGGAACTGGCGTCCACATGTCATGATTTCTTAGAATCTCTCGTGGCATAATGTGATTAAGTTCATTTGTAGTAAAATAACTAATACTATTAATATAAATTATACCTTTCGGTTGAAGATATCGTTAAATGTGGTTTCCTTCGTATTTAAATCCTTCCACTTCAAAGTTGGCCGGTGGATCAAGCGTTCGGATTCCTCCAATTGATGACACAAGTAATCTAATATTTTACTTTAAAAATAATTTATTTATTTATTTTCAGCACCCAAAACCTATTCACCGGACGAGTATACTAGTAGTTTCCTTAAATTTTTCGTGTTATGAATTTACATCGAGATAGTTGGTAAACGGGCAACAAGCTGTGTCGCTACCCCTTTTTTAATAGCAAAACCAAGTCTTTTAAAAACCACATCAATAGATCTTGGGGTCATAACATTACTATGCATGACCCTTTGAACTCGACTAAGCAGGTCCACAGCATCTGGCGTCAGAAAACCAAAAGTATTAAAAGCAAATGAGATAAAAACGTGCTGGTTGTCAAGGCACACTTTCTCATATTTGGTCACTTTACCCGAAACAACATTTAAAGCAATCTGACCCACCATGAAAGCACTACCCCTAAGCCCACAAGCGGGGAAACCCCTGTTAGATCCACACATGCATGTTTTCCTCCTACCCATCCAAAGACCAGAAAATGTCGGCTGGTCGAAGGGTAGATCTCCCTTCCAACGGGTCAGTTAAGAAATTAACGGGTGCCTCTTTCTTAGCAGAAATACCAGCGCGCCTGAATATGTCAAAAAGTACATCCCTAACCAAATCATGTCGGTATTTGAACCCCGAGAGCTCTCTACAATGAACTACATGCTCCCCAAAAGAATCTAAACACGCCTTATGACAAACAAGGCATACTCATCAACTGGGAATAAAGGAAACATGAGCCGATACTTAAGGATAGTACGGTACTCCGCCGGCGACATATGCTGGCCTAACCCATCTATAAGTATAGCAAGAAGAAAATCTTGTGCATGTGGTGCTCGTAGACACTCAAAAACGACTTTTTGTCTAACGGTCAAGTCAAAATGTACTTGGATGTCATGGACAATTTTACTAAAAAGAGCACTCGCCAATGCATGTTGAGCTTTAGGGGGGCGGTGTCCTTATTAGTGAAACCGTTGAAGTCAAAGCTTAGAATCATATCACGAAGACAAGCCAAAGCAAAAACATAATTAGAATCCATACCACATATGCCACTGTCTTTTAAGATGTGGTCCTATAGCACCAGTGATTGGGCCCTCGAGGCCACAAAAGCATAGGATGACGCCTCTACAGTCGAATACAACCCCAAACCTAATAGGTAAGGAAGCAAGTCGCTACTGTAAGTCTCCAAAGAAAGGACCTCCACAAACCACCAATTCCTCAATTTCCTCACGCAAACCTTTGTCAAAGAACAACGCCGCATCTTCCCCGTGTACAGGTTGGCATGTCCTCAAGCCAAAGAAAAGTTTGGCAATGCCCATACAGGATCGAAGCTGTGACAACCCTCATGATTACATGTATCCGTACGATTAATTAATATTAAATTGTGCTTAATGGTTGTGCTTAATAACAACTGATGACATAACTGCTTTATGATTTTTGCATTCTTCAGCAAAATTCAGCTTTTTAACATACTAGTCTTGTGCAGAAAATTGACTAAATGGTCCTGAATGTTTTCCTAAGTGTTGGGAATTAAAAGTGTTACAAAAAGTTACATAAAAGACACTATACGGAACAACTTAGCACTTTAACGAACCGGTATCTAACCGAACAACCGGACATTACTCGAAACACCAAAATTTTGTCAGAAACATTGTTTTATCATTTCTTGACTAGTTATGGTCCCCGAATACCCCAACACATTGTATAATGCACCATACACATAATACACTAGATTTTTACACTTAACTTCCACTAGTTACCTACTTACCATTACAATTTACACTTGGACCCCCTCCCCCCTTATATTTTCGGTCACATGGTGTTGCCCCACTTGTGATCTCCAAAATCCTACAAAATATTTTCTTTGATTTCATTAGATCTTATAAGATCTATGGAAGATTACAAGTATGGTTCTAGAGATCACAACATCACTTCATTCATATCTTCACTCAAGATCACCCCACTCCCTCAGCACCTCTCTCTCCCTCTCGGCCCTCCCTTGTGCCGCCACCACCACCACCTTGTCACCACCATACAACCATTTCCAAGCTTAATTCAAGTGTTAGAAGGTGATTCTTGGAGCTTGAAGCTTGTGGATCATCAAGGAGCTCTCTTACTTGCATTCATTCACCATCTTTCATCATCTTTTTCTAGTGATCTTCCCTAGCCTTTGAGCTAGTTGTAAGCCTCTTGCTACTAAATTGTACTTCTTATTTTGCTTGTTAAAAAGATATATATAGTTATGAATCACAAGAACACTAAAAGACTTGCACTTGAATCTTGAAACATAAAGATGATATATGATGAAATCTTGTTAAAATAATGTTGTTAAATACATGCATGACACTTCATTGTTGATTTCTTGATAATATGATGTTGATCATCATATGGAACTTGTTAGAAGGTGTTCTGACCATATGTGCGTGTTTTAGTAACGTTTAAGCGATTAACAGCATGCTGAGTAACATTTACAGCCAACTTCAGTTGGCTGTAAACGGACCGTTATAAATCGAAAAATTGATTTTCTAAAGTCTAAATTATGTGTTTTCGAAAAACGAATCAAATGCACTGGAATCATATTTTTTCGAGGTCGTTTACTATTTTTAAAGGTCCGTTTTGTACAGCAGCAAAAGCTGCGTTTTTACTGCAGAAAATGTGTGCGATGCTTTTCATCATAACTTGAAATCTGTGTGGAATTAGCTCATGAAATTTGTACTGTAGATTACCACTGATGTCTTTGTAATGCTCCAACTGGAATTTCATCAATCGGACTTACGATGAATTTTAAATGAATTATTCCGTGGACTGCAGTCAGAAAGTGACGAATCCGATTGCAGTCCGGTAAAGGATTTTTTTATAAAATATTGGTAATGAATTGGATCCCGATATTTTTACACAACAATATTTGGATTGTTTAAAACATTCTGTAAAAGTTTGGGAATTTTTGGAGTAAGTTAGCTATTTTATTCAAATGCCCGAAAACAGCCCAGTTTTGAATGTTAAAGCTAAAACGACATAAGTAGTAAATTGCGTGTCTAAATGTCGGGTAGGTTATCTGAGAATGATCTAACGTGTTATATGTCAATGAAAGTGTTATGTGCAAAATCGTATGTTTGCTTTTGAATGGGAATAGATGGGAAGTTTATATGGGCGTGAACCGTTAAAGTGAGTGCATGTTATGTGGTAGATGCATGTAGGAACTTCGTGCTTATTTGAAGTCACTAATAAACTAAGTGGTAATCATACTAGGACGTGATTGACCAACACCGATTGTTAGCTATTTTATCGAGTTCAACCGAGCAACCCAAGGTGAGTTCACACACTTTCTAAGGCATGGGATTCCCGGTGGTTGGGAATGGGTTAAAGAATTATAACGGAACCTAAATATCCTCATTGGGTAGGATATGTACTGCCATCCTCCATGGGTAGGATGCCAATATTAATCCCGCGTATTCTCCTTGGGTAGAATACGTACGTTCGTCCTCCTTGGGTAGGACAACAACCTTAAACTTACTAGACAAAACTCTATCATTAAGTCCCTCATTTTATATCGACTTAATCGCCAAGGCCGATGGTGAGCGGGTCATTAGTTAATAGTGCTATTAGGTTTGACAAACCTCACACTTTGCCGGTCGGACGGGCGTGTACTAATGGATCATGGAAAACAGTCAATGATGATAGACATTGACTTAGGGCATAACTTACTTTCGTCAGTAGTCGATATGGTAACGGTCTAGTGGTTCACATGGGGAAGCCCCCACTGATTATGGATATGGTTTGGGGGAAAAATAAAGATACTGGTTAACTCATGGTTTACGAAACAACTTATGGTTTCCAAAACAAACTTTAAAACTAAACAACCAACTGTGAACTCGCTCAACTTTGTTGTTGACTCCTTGTTACATGCCTTGCAGGTCGTTAGGTATTTATGGAGCTTGCACGAGAGGAAGGAGTCATTGTGGGACATGGACAGTGTGTGCCATATTAAACTTGCTAAACTTATAACTTATGTTTTGGTTTTACATTTTACGCTTCCGCTGTTTAATTTGAACTTGGTTAACTAGTTTTTGAACACCAATTATATTGCGTGGTTGGATTTTATCTATTTTAAATACATTGTTGAATATGATTGGTGGCTTGGTCCTGGTCAGTCACGCCTCCATGCGGTGATACTCCGCTTGTGGATTTTGGGGGTGTGACAGATTGGTATCAGAGCCATTGGTTATAGCGAACTTGGTTTTAAAAAGGGGAAAAGCTTTTTGATAAAACAAAACTATAACCTGTACAGTGCTCAACGATCCACAACGACGCTTTGCTCCACGTGCAAGACTCGACACAATAGGTGGTATGATTTATGTTGTCTGTTTGATAGTTCACATAGTGCATTAGTTAACGTGATAACTGCTATTTGAACCATGTGTGCTTACTCTCTTCTGTCATCCCACACTTACACACTTTCACGACACTTTTCTCACTTATGTTGCTTCGTTGTGAAGATCATGAGTGGACGTTTAAACTTGACTCAAGCCCAGCTGACGGCTCTAATCAACGAACGAGTGGCTGAGGCATTCGCAGCTGTCCCTGCAGGAGGTATAACCTGCCATATCAACCCATCTTAGGACGTTTAGATCCTACCCTCGCGAACCAACTCTTGTGCTTAACCTTGTCTTTTATTCTCGCACCACAGGCCAAGATGCTCAGCCTCCCGTATGTATGTTCAAAACATTCATGGATTGCCGACCTAGTACTTTTAGCGCCGCAGAAGGAGCTGTAGGTCTTCTTCACTGGTTCTAGAAGATTGAGTCCGTTTTTGAGATGTGTGAATGCCCTGAAGCTCGTAGGGTGAAATTTGCTACTGGAACACTCGAAGGTGCTGCGTTAACCTGGTGGAAAGCACAGGTTCAACTGCTAGGGCTGGCTGTTGCTAATGCCACCCCATGGAACGACTTCAAAGATTTGATCAAAGAAGAGTACTGTAGTCGTGACGACATCCACAAGCTAGAGGTGGAGTTTTTCAATTTGAAGATGACGGGGTCTGAAATCGAGGCATACATAAAGAGATCGAACGAATTAGCTATCTTGTGCCCTACTATGGTAGATCCTCCTATCAAGCGTATCGAGCTGTACCTTAAGGGTTTAGTGCCCGAAATTCAGAGCCACGTGACCTCAGCTAATCTTGGCACCATTCAGCAAATCATCCGGTTAGCTCATTGACTCACTGATCAGGCAGTTAAGCAGAACAAGTTGCCCAAGCATATTAGCGCTACTACTACTTCTGATGCTCCCAGTGATAACAAGCGTAAGTGGGATGGAAATTCCGGCAAGGGTTCTACTTCAGTTCAGTCTCAGTCCCAGCAGCGAAGGACAGATGAGTATAGGAGCCCCAGTCAGCAGTCTTCTGGGAATCAAGGTCAGGGTGGATACAAGGGAAATCACCCTAAGTGCAATCGATGTAATTTTCACCACAGCGGGCTGTGCAACAAGGGTCGTTGTCAGAGATGTAACAAGTTGGGTCATGAAGCCAAGGATTGCAGGAGCTCATGTCCTGCGAATCAGAATCGTCAACAGCAGCCACAAGCTCCACAGAATCAGCAGCAGCAATAGCAGGGTAACAGGGGATGCTATCAAGGTGGTGCTGAAGGTCACTTCAAGAGAAACTGCCCTCAGTTGAACCAGAAACAAAACAACAACAACAATCAGGGGAACGGAAACAATAATGGGGGAAACAATGATGGCAATGGTGCCAGGGGACGTGCGTTCGTGATTGGGCAGGGTGATGCAAGGAACGATCCCAACGTTGTGATGGGTAAGTTTCTTCTGGATGACTTCTTTGTTACTATTTTATTCGATTCGGGTGCCGATACTAGTTATGTGTCCTTAAAAGTTAGTCAAATGCTTAAGCGCACCCCAACACTTTTGAACACCAAACACATGGTGGAGCTAGCAAACGGTAAAAGTTTAGAGGCCACACACATAGTTAAGGGTTGTAATCTTGTTCTTGCTGATCAGACCTTTTCTATCGACCTCATTCCTATCGTTCTGGGTAGTTTCAACGTTGTTATTGGAATGGATTGGTTATCTCATCAGCAAGCGGAAATTCTTTGCAACGAGAAGATTGTCCGCATCCCTCATTCGGGTGAAGAACCCCTCGTGATTCGTGGCGACAAGAGTGGTGCTGTTGTGGGCATCATCTCTTTCCTTAAGGCCCAGAAGTGGTTGCGAAAGGGCCACACTGCTATTCTAGCCCTCGTTTCTGATACATCCTCGAAGGAAAAGAAGATAGAAGACATACCTATTGTGCGCGACTTTCTTGAGGTATTTCCTGAGGAATTACCTGGTCTTCCGCCTCATCGACAAGTCGAGTTTCAAATCGAGCTAGCTACTGGAGCAGCACCAATAGCTCGTGCGCCTTATCGCTTAGCCCCATCAGAACTAGAAGAATTGTCCACTCAATTGCAAGACCTCTTGGACAAGGGTTTTATTTGTCCTAGCTCTTTGCCCTGGGGAGCTCCAGTCTTGTTTGTGAAGAAGAAAGACGGTATTTTCAGAATGTGTATTGACTATCGCGAACTCAACAAGGTGACGGTGAAGAATCGTTATCCCCTCCCACGTATTGATGGCCTATTCGACGAGCTGCAAGGGTCGAGCTTCTACTCTAAGATTGACTTAAGATCGGGCTATCATCAGCTGAGAGTCCGAGATGAGGACATCTCCAAGACAGCATTCAGAACTCGTTATGGGCATTACGGGTTTCTGGTTATGCCCTTCGGATTAACAAACGCACCTGCGGTCTTCATGGATCTCATGAACCGAGTGTGCAAACCATATCTGGATAAGTTTGTTATTGTTTTCATCGACGACATCCTGATCTATTCGAAGAGTCAGGAGGAACACGAGCAGCATCTACGACTTATTTTGGAACTTCTTCGAACAGAGCAGTTGTATGCCAAATTTTCGAAATGCGACTTTTGGCTTCGTGAAGTACATTTCCTAGTCCACGTGGTAAATGAGGATGGGATTCATGTTGATCCATCCAAGGTAGACTCGATCAAGAACTGGCCTGCACCCCGTACACCAACAGAAATCCGCCAATTCTTGGGTTTGGCAGGGTATTACAGAAGGTTTATCAAAGATTTCTCAAATATTGCGCAACCTCTCACTTCACTGACTCAGAAGGGTATCACCTATCATTGGGGTGATGCACAGGAGTCCGCATTTCAGCACTTAAAGGAGAAACTTTGTAGCGCGCCTATTTTTTCGTTACCTGAAGGCACAGATGATTTTGTGGTTTATTACGTCGCGTCCATACAAGGATTGGGTTGTGTGTTGATGCAACGAGATAAAGTTATTGCTTATGCATCACGCCAACTTAAGGTCCACGAAAGAAATTACACTACCCACGATCTGGAACTGGGAGTTGTTGTTTTTGCACTTAAGATATGGAGACATTACCTGTACGGTACCAAGTGCACCATTTACACCGATCACAGGAGTCTCGAGCATATCTTCAAGCAAAAGGAGTTAAACATGCGACAACATCGATGGGTCGAACTCCTAAATGATTACGAATGCGCGATTAAGTACCATCCAGGCAAAGCCAATGTGGTGGCCGACGCCCTCAGCCGAAAAGAGCCTAAACCAAAGTGTGTACATGCGTTACAGCTTACCATTCACTCTAGCCTTCCCGCTCAAATTCGTGATGCTCAGGTCGAAGCGTTGAAAGCAGAAAACATCAGGGCTGAGTCCCTGAAAGGATCGAAGAAATGGCTAGAACAAAAGGAAGACGGTGCTTATTACGTAACAGGGTGTATTTGGGTTCCACTCTATGGTAATCTACGTGAGCTTGTGATGGATGAGGCACACAAGTCTCGTTATTCGGTACATCCTGGTTCGGATAAGATGTACCATGATCTTAAGACTGCGTATTGGTGGCCTAGTTTGAAAGCCAACTTAGCAACCTACGTCAGTATATGTTTGACTTGTGCGAGAGTCAAGATTGAATATCAGAAACCATCAGGCCTACTCCAACAACCAGAGATCCCGACATGGAAATGGGAGTAAATTTCCATGGATTTCGTTACTGGCCTGCCTAGATCTCAACGCGGAAATGATACTATTTGGGTGATAGTGGATCGATTGACCAAGTCTGCACATTTTTTGGCTATCAAGGAAATGGATAAGTTTTCTACTCTAGCAGACGTCTACCTAAAGGAAGTAGTATCAAGGCACGGAGTGCCAACCTCCATCATTTCTGATCGTGACTCACGTTTTACATCTGAATTATGGCAAGTTATGCACAAGTCCTTTGGCTCTCGATTAGACATGAGCACGGCATATCATCCACAGACGGATGGGCAATCTGAACGCACCATCCAAACCCTAGAAGACATGCTTAGGGCATGTGTAATCGACTTTGGTAATAGCTAGGAAAAACACCTCCTGTTAGTGGAGTTTCCGTATAACAACAGTTACCACACCAGTATCCAGGCCGCTCCGTTCGAGGCATTGTACGGACGTAAGTGCCGATCACCTCTTTGCTGGGCAGAGGTTGGCGACAGTCAAATCACTGGCCCATAACTTGTAGTAGATACAACCAAGAAGATTGCTCAGATACGACAACGAATGGCGGCAGCTCGTGACCGTCAGAAAAGCTATGCTGATAAGCGAATGAAACCACTCGAGTTCTAGGTTGGGGATCGAGTGCTACTTAAGGTCTCACCTTGGAAAGGTGTAGTTCGTTTTGGCAAACGAGGCAAACTCAACCCGCGATATGTTGGACCCTTCGAAATCATGGAGAAAATTGGCAAGGTGGCCTACAAGCTGAACCTACCGGCAGAACTCAGCGGAGTTCACAATGTTTTCCATGTGTCGAATCTGAAGAAGTGTTTGTCAGACGAGACCCTCATAGTTCCTCTCAAGGAGCTCATTATCGACGATCAGCTGCGATTCGTCGAGGAACCAGTAGAGATTACTGATCGAGACGTTAAGGTTCTCAAGCATACCAAATACCTCTTGTTCGAGTTCGTTGGAACTCCCGTCGTGGCCCAGAGTATACCTGGGAACGAGAAGACCTAATAAAACTCAAGTATCCCCAGTTGTTTAGGAAAAATGAAACCACTACTGAGGCTGAAGCTACTGCGGAATTTCGGGACGAAATTCCAAACCAACGGGGGGATGATGTGACACCCCAGGAAAACCAGGAAACCACGCAACTTAACTAGCTTCCTCAGTAATCACGTGCTAAATTTCGGGATGAAATTTTCTTAACAGGGGGAGAATGTGACAATCCTCATGATTACATGTATCCGTACGATTAATTAATATTAAATTGTGCTTAATGACTGTGCTTAATTACAACTGATGACATAACTGCTTTATGATTTCTGCATTCTTCAGCAAAATTTAGCTTTTTAACATACTAGTCTTGTGCAGAAAATTGACTAAATGGTCCTGAATGTTTTCCTAAGTGTTGGGAATTAAAAGTGTTACAAAAAGTTACATAAAAGACACTATACGGAACAACTTAGCACTTTAACGAACCGGTATCTAACCGAACAACCGGACATTACCCGGAACACCAAAATTTTGTCAGAAACATTGTTTTATCATTTCTTGACTAGTTATGGTCCCCGAATACCCCAACACATTGTATAATGCACCATACACATAATACACTAGATTTTTACACTTAACTTCCACTAGTTACCTACTTACCATTACAATTTACACTTGGACCCCCTCCCCCCTTATATTTTCGGTCACATGGTGTGGCCCCACTTGTGATCTCCAAAATCCTACAAAATATTTTCTTTGATTTCATTAGATCTTATAAGATCTATGGAAGATTACAAGTATGGTTCTAGAGATCACAACATCACTTCATTCATATCTTCACTCAAGATCACCCCACTCCCTCAACACCTCTCTCTCCCTCTCAACCATCCCTTGTGCCGCCACCACCACCACCTTGTCACCACCATACAACCATTTCCAAGCTTAATTCAAGTGTTAGAAGGTGATTCTTGGAGCTTGAAGCTTGTGGATCATCAAGGAGCTCTCTTACTTGCATTCATTCACCATCTTTCATCATCTTTTTCTAGTGATCTTCCCTAGCCTTTGAGCTAGTTGTAAGCCTCTTGCTACTAAATTGTACTTCTTATTTTGCTTGTTAAAAAGATATATATAGTTATGAATCACAAGAACACTAAAAGACTTGCACTTGAATCTTGAAACATAAAGATGATATATGATGAAATCTTGTTAAAATAATGTTGTTAAATACATGCATGGCACGTGATTGTTGATTTCTTGATAATATGATGTTGATCATCATATGGAACTTGTTAGAAGGTGTTCTGACCATATGTGCGTGTTTTAGTAACGTTTAAGCGATTAACAGCATGCTGAGTAACATTTACAGCCAACTTCAGTTGGCTGTAAACGAACCGTTATAAATCGAAAAATTGATTTTCTGAAGTCTAAATTATGTGTTTTCGAAAAACGAATCAAATGGCACTGGAATCATATTTTTTCGAGGTCGTTTACTATTTTTAAAGGTCCGTTTTGTACAGCAGCAAAAGCCGCGTTTTTACTGCAGAAAATGTGTGTGATGTTTTACATCATAACTTGAAATCTGTGTAGAATTAGCTCATGAAATTTGTACTGTAGATGAACACTGATGTCGTTGTAATGCTCCAACTAGAATTTCATCAATCGGACTTTCGATGAATTTTAAATGAATTATTCCGTTGACTGCAGTCAGAAAGTGACGAATCTGATTGCAGTCCGGTAAATGATTTTTTATAAAATATTGGTAATGAATTGGATCCCGATATTTTTACACAGTAATATTTGGATTGTTTAAAACGTTCTGTAAAAGTTTGGGAATTTTTGGAGTAAGTCAGCTATTTTATTCAAATGCCCGAAAACAGCCCAGTTTTGAAATTCTACCCACAAAGAAATAGAAGGGCACATCATCCTGACCTCACGAAGTAAGGCTTATCTATCCACCTGGTTAAAAGCATTAGAAAAATCTACAGTAAGCATTGCAAGAGACCTATCAGTGTGACGTTCACTTAGAACCCTGTTGACGCTGTGTAAAATGGGCTCAGTGCCACCCGACACGCCGACCCCAAACTGAAAAAATAGATGAAGTTAACCCAGTGGACTAAAATGGCAACGATAAAACCTTTTTGGACCCACAGAAGAAAATTGAAACCTTTGGACTAAACTGACAAAATAACCTAAACCACATAGACTAAAATGATCCATTTAGTCTTTATTTTGTGAGAAGAGAAATAAGTGGAATGGAAGTAAAAAAAGACATATCGATCTAGCTTGTCAACTAGGCTAAAATTTTGATTACATGCAATTATTATATATGGAAGACACAAGATTTAGATATAAGGGTTACGATATGATAGGAAGTTTCTTTTTGCTAGGAAGGCTAGAAAGTAATCTTGACCATCAATTGATTTAATCAAGAGCTAAGATGAAATGAGTGAAATTGAAGAGAAAAGAAGAGGCGTGTGAGTTTGTGTAAGGGCATTCTAGTCAATTCAAGACAATAGTTTCTCTCTTCTCCAATTCCCCCCATTTTTTAAACGTTAATAACTTTTTCATACGACATTATTTTTTTATAAAAATTGCACCAAAAAAATGAGCTTTTTTTTATCTTTAAAACGGGTATACTATTGCTATATTTTTTATTTTTTTTCGAAAACTCAGTTGCGTAAAACGCAATGGACAAAAAACGTAAAAAATGATTTTTTTCTAAAACGCAATGCACCAAAAACACAAAGAAATGTCTTATTTATAAAACGCAATGGCCAGAAAACACAAAGAAATGTCTTATTTCTAAAACGCAATATCCTAAAAACACAAAATAAAGTGTACTTTCTAAAACGCAATGGACTGTAAATACATAAAAATGTGTTTTACCTAAAACGCAATGCACCAAAAACACAAAGAAATATCTTATTTCTAAAACGCAATGGCCAGAAAACACTTAAAAATGTCTTTTTTTAAAAACACAATATAAAAACTCTCCTAAAATACTTATAAACACCCCTATATGTCCTAAAATGCATCACGTATACGAACAATTGGCCCGGAATACCTTTAATTTAACAAAATTAAATAAAAACAAAATTTAGGGGGCGCTTGCGGGGCGCGACCCCCTTGGCCAAATCAGTCGCGGGGCGCGACAGCTTAACACTAGGCAGGCACCTGGTGCTGCCACGTGTCGTTAACGTGTTGGGTCTAGTGGTCGAATCAGCTAAGCTAGGGCCTACCCTAGAGAGCCTCGTAGGCCGCGAAGGCCAAAGCCTTCTCTCTCGCGGGCCGCGAGAGAGTGGCGGATCAGCACTATAAATGGAAGTCATTGGCTTCAGTTGAGAATCGTTCAAAAATCGAAATTCTTTCTCAAATCTCTTAATTCTCTAATAGCTAAAGTAATACTCGGGCATAATACCCACTAAAATAGCGAATCTCTGCCTCGATGTAAGTATTATAACCCCCGGTTATGTATTAGATACGTTGCCCGATTGATCTAGTGCTCCGTAACGCATGTCAAGGCTCTGCCTGACTTAGTCGTTGGAGTTCTGTCTCGGGAGGGGGGTATAGCTAATGTAAATTTGATGTGTGCATTGTTTAAATTAATAGATTGTAACCAGGAAGTCACAAGGAAATACCTAAATTAGCAATGTGAGTAATCCTTTCTTTTTATAAATTGTTTTTACAAAACCTCAATTGTTTGGTTTGAGTATTTGTAAATCTACAATTATCGTCGGTATGATGGGGTTTTGTATACATAACTTGTTACTACACAGTGAGTAGTAGTGATATGTGTAAAATGCAACATATAAATTACATCAATTAAGGCATAAAACTAACCCTTTTTTAGTACTAATGTTGGAAAAAAGTGTTCTTTTGTCTTCCTTTTGTATTTTCAGGACTAAATGAACGTAAATGAAAAAAAGGAACAAATATGCAGCAAAATCTAACATAAATATAAGGAAAGGAATAAACGTGGCATGCCCGACCCCTCGACAGCATCTTTCCAAGGAAAAAAAAAACAGAAGGCTGACCACGGCCCAGTGTCTAGCGGATACGGGGGCGTGGCCAGGTGTCTGCAGAAAGGACAAAGCTATAGAAGCTTCTATTCCTGACACGGGGGCGTGCCCAGCTCGACACGGGCAGTGGTCAACGCTAAGATTCGCAGAATCCAAGCAAATCTTGATAGCACAGATACGCTTCTGCACACGGGGCCGTGCCCAGCGAACACGTGGGCGTGTGGAGCTAATGCAGACAAATTGCAATTAATGAAGAAAGAGAAAGAGGATGGACACGGGGCCGTGCCCAATGAACACGGGGTCGTGTCCGGGCTTCTGTGCATGCTATAAATAGAGGTGCTTGGTTCACTTCAAATGCATCCCTTGGCAAACCACCTCTCTCCCACTTCACCCACACTCCACCACCATCATCCATCATAGAGTGTGTGTAGTAGTTTCGGGATCCAAGATTGATAGTAAGAGTTCTTGACAATCAAAGGCCATGTTTGCCTAAGTCTCTTACATCACTTGGTGAAGACAAACATTTAGTGTAATACTTTTGATTTTTAATCTTTTCGCACTTTTTATTTGGTTTTTTATTAATGACTTTAATAACTAGTTTCTTATGTTGAAGGTGAAACTTCCTTATCATTTGTCTGTGGTGTCTTGGCGTTATTTTACTGTCTATATAAAATAAAAGATTTACACAATTCATATCTCTACGGTCTATATAGAGATATGTTGGCTACCTGGTCGGGGGTTAAGGGAATGGTTTGGTAAGGTTCTTGCCTTGTTCAGTGTATAAATCCTGCAAGGACCTGGGTCAAGCTTACTAGGACCTCCATCAATACCCACTGGTATTGGATGGCGGGGGTGCGAATGACTTGATCCCCTCATATGTAAACTACTATTAATACATTAACCTGACTACTTGGGATTGTATCCCTGCTGACTCAAACCACTTAGCCGAGGGTAACGTCATCTTCAAAAGAGGGGCCTACCACATTACGCATTAATAACTTAATTAATTATCTTTCAATATTCCGATCCTTTAGGATTGTATCCTTGCTGACTCAAACTACTGGGTTGAGGGTAACGTCACCTTCAAAAGATGGGCCTACTACTATAACTAAGATAATCTCTTAAAAAGTGCAAAAGTGCGAAAATCATCAAAGGTTACACTAAAGGCGAGTCGGATCCAAGTGATTCATCTTGTCTATCTGTTTTTATTTTATTTTTATTTTCAGCATTTTTAGTTTTTATTTTCATGTTTAAAACCTTTTCTAAAATTTTGATTTGATTAGACGTTGAGGATAAACCGGTATTAAAAGCTCATGTGTCCTTGGACAACATCGGTATCTTACCAACGCTATACTACGCTCACGATGGGTGCACTTGCCCATATGTGTGTATAGTGTTAGTAGAATATCGTTTTTTATAAATTTAAAACTTGACTAAAGTGTAAAAAGTGCTTAAAATATACATAAAAACATATCACACCTAACGCACATCAGTAGCATGACCACAAGTCAGGATTGACAGTACCGTGGGTGGTAATTAAAGTAGATGTAAACAAATGTAATTGCTAGATTGCCCTCAATGCTGTAAAATGATAAAACTTGTTTTGATTAAACTGGTATTCACTCACCAGTATTTTCCACTGACAAAAATGTTTTAAACGCGTTTCAGGTAACAAAATGTGAAAGCCAAATAGAAGCCAGCTGGAGAGCACTGAAGGCTTGAAAAAGTGGCTATAAAAGTTACCTAAATAAAGAAGAGGTTTTATTTCAATAAATTAGGGTTTATCCCTACAAACATAATATGAATGGAAACTTGGGTTTTACCCATGTGTTTATTATTTATAAAATAAGGTGTTTTACTTTGATAAAATATTTCCTAACTACAATCCTGATGTAAATTCCGCTGCTAAAACTAAATAAACACCGATACCACCGAATGTGCGAGCTCGCGGCCGCCCGCCTCCCGGGGCAAGGGGTCGGGGGTTGTGACACGCAATGGCCTAAAAACACAAAAGAAAGTGTACTTTCTAAAACGCAATGGACTGAAAACACATAAAAATGTGTTTTACCTAACATGCAATGGACTAAAAACACTTGAAAAATGTGTTTTTCTAAAAAGAAAGGGTCAGAAAACACATAAAAATGTCTTATTTCTAAAACGCAATGGCCTAAAAACACAAAAGAAAGTGTTCTTTCTAAAACGCAATGGACTTAAAACACATAAAAAATGTGTTTTACCTAAAACGCAATAGACTAAAAACACTTCAAAAATGTGTTTTTCTAAAACGCAATGGCCAGAAAACATATAAATATGTTTTATTTCTAAAACGCAATGACCTAAAAACACAAAAGAAAGTGTTCTCTCTAAAACGCATCGAACCAGGGTATGTTTTGTTTGTGAATTGTCTGAACCAGGAAGTAGGAGATCGAAAAATGTCTAAGAATTTTTTTCTACGAAATGAGGCAATTTCCAGAAAATTAAATTTTCTGATGCAGGCAGGGGCTCTGCCCCTTGGACCCTGCTCCCAGGGGCGCTGCCCTCGGACCCTCGCCAAGATTAGTTTGTAAAACGCAATGACTTGATTCAAAAACCCAGATTGTAAAAATTTAATTCAAAAATTTCTTACATAGATCAAACCCAATTTCTTAAGATTACTTCATCGATTGAAGAAATTTGAATGTTAGAAACACTTATCAGCGATCAAATCGAACGAATCGAATGATTCGCTTCAAAATCGCTGGAAAAAATGAGATATTGTATGAAATTAAACTGGGTTTCTTCAAAAAAGTTGAAGAACACGTTGATTGGGTGTTTGAATCATTGATTGGTGACGAAAATCGCACTATAATGTAGTGATTATTGAGATAGAAAGTGAAGAAAAGGTTGAAGATTGTGGGTTTTGAAAATGGTGGATTTTGAAGTTACAGAGAGAAGAAGAAGGGAAAAGATTGGGTAAAATTGACTAAAATACACTTTCTCTTTATTTTAAATTTTGCCACATGTGATAATCCTATTGCATTCTATCCTTACTAGCCAAAATAAACTTTATATTTGATCCTCTTAGATATAAATAAAATATTCGCTGCTTCTTTCTCTATTAATACTACAAAATACCTATAAGTCCGTGATAAAATGGAATATTCTAAAAAGAAAGTCAGTATTTAGCCCATAATTAATAGAAGTAAAGAGTAGTAGTTGTCACTAACCCTAAAAGTGGTTAGTAAGTTAGCACGTTAGAAAGACCTTATGCTAATAGAAAAGAGGGTTATTACGTTTTGAAAAGCTATAATCACTTAACATGCCACTAGGTAGTGGTGAAGCCACACTTTGAACAACGGTGTCGTCCGACACCATTGTTTTGTTTTCTTCTAATAGAATTACATAATAAACAAATTTATATTTCAAAAATTAAGCCCAGTTACTTGAATTTAATTAGTATACTTTAAATCATTAAAGGTCCATGCTTAATTTTATTTTTTCTAATACAGTAAGCATTATAACCCCATGTCTAATTGGTATTGTTTCAATTGTTTAACCTAAAAGGATGTTTGATAATCATTTGAATGATGCGTGCACTTGTTTGTTATAATAAAATGAGTTTTTTTTTTGCAAGTTGCCATTGAAAACATTATGAATCGTTTTCAAAACATGAAAATGTGTACAGAGCAACTATTAAATGCATTTTTTTTTATATATTTCAAATGACTTTGTAATTTTATTATGTGTTTTTATTCTATAACATTGTATTTTTACTGTGATATTTGCTTTTATTATGTGATTTGACCCAACTAGATCCGAACCAATCCAAAAGTTCGACTCCTGGTTACTATAAAACGGGGTATAAAAAAAAAGACACCATAAAAAAAATTTCTGGCTCTGCCACTAACACTAGGAGAGTTGGGGGGAAACAACATACATAGAATTCTTTGTTCTTCTTTTATAACTTTCTAATTGATAGACAGGGTTGTAGACAATATAAAATAAAAAATTTTGAGAACATGAAAATTGTAAATATAAAAACATTAAATTTCAAAGCGATCTAGGTCATCAATAACAAAGAAAAACACTAATGCCTTACAAACGAAATCAGAGAATAAAGAGTAAATTGCTAAAATCGTCCTTGACGTTTATTCACATTTGTCACACCCCGATATTTCCACGTATTATTGGTGGGCCCAGTGAGTAGTATCGTGACGTATTTGATATCATCATAGTCAATGATCACAGTTTAATGCACAACAGAAGTCTAGAAAGTAAAATATTAATACAAACCGAAACACAAAGTATAATGAAATATTATACAAGCGGTTGTAAGTGGATCCACAGGCGGATCTGAAACAGAAAGTAAATATTGTTCAACAGATTTTAAGTACTAAGAGCTTGCAAGACTCTTTAACTAATACCCTGGAGCTTCCAGCCCATTTCGTGTAGTACCTGCACTTAATCTTTTTGAAAAATACGTTAGTTTGCACTGGTAAATACAATTAACTGACTCTTTTGAAAAGTGTTTATAAAATTTGTTTGGATGCACAAGGTACAAAATCATTTATAACTTGGGACAATTATTTAAAATAATCTTGTATACAGTTTTACATGTTTGTCGTACGTTCGAGGCCCGGTTAGAAGAGCCGGGACAAGATTAATAGACACGCCACTAGTATAAGCCCACAAGAAGTTTCCTCACGAGTGAGATACCGTTTTACATACGCAACTGTCAGGTGTATGCCTATACCCCGTGCTTAAGTCGTGGTCATTTCAAATGAATGAGCCGAGGATATTGATGCGCACAAACTGCAACATATAAATTACATCAATTGTGGCATAAAACTAACCCTTTTTTAGTACTAATGTTGGAAAAAGTGTGTTTTTGTCTTCCTTTTGTATTTTCAGGATTAAATAAGCTCAAATGAACAAAAGAAGCAAAAAGGCAGCTAAATCTAACATAAATACAAAAAAGGAACAAACGTGGCATGCCCGACCTCCCCGACAGCATCTTCCCAAGCAAAACAAGAGAACAGAAGGCTATACACGCCCCGTGCTCAATGAGCACGGAGGCGTGCCCAAGTGATTGCAGAAAAGACAAAGCTGTAGAAGCTTCTATCACCCACCACGAGGGCATGCCCAGCGGACACGGGGCCGTGGTCAACTCTAAGATTCGCAGAATCTGGGGAAATCTTGATAGTACAGATACGCTTCTGCACACAGGGGCGTGCCCAGCGGACACGGGGGCGTGGTTAACTAATCCAGACAAACTTCAATTAATGAAGAAAGAGAAAGAAGGTGGACACGAGGCCGTGCCCAATGGACACGGGGCCGTGCCCGAGTCTCTGTTCAGCCTATAAATAGGGGTGCTTGGCTCATTTGCAAACCATCCCTTGGCACACCACCTCTCTCACACTTCACCCACCACCATCACAACACCATCATCCACCACCATCATCCATCGTCCATCGTAGAGTGTGTGAGTCGTCTCGGGATCCAAGATTGATCGTAAGAGTTCTTGACAATCAAAGGCCATGTTTGCCTAAGTCTCTTACATCACTTGGTGAAGACAAGTGTCTAGTGTAATACTTTTTATTTTTAATCTTTTCGCACTTTTTATTTGGTTATGTATTAATGACTTTAATAACTAGTTTCTTATGTTGAAGGTGATTCTTCCTTATCGTTTGTCTGTGGTGTCTTGGCATCATTTTACTGTCTATATAAAATAAAATATTTTCACCATTCATATCTCCACGGTCTATATGGAGATATGTTGGCTACCTGGTCGGGGGTTAAGGGAACGGTTTGGTAAGAGTCTTGCCTTGTTCAGTGTATAGATCCTGCAAGGACCTGGGTCAAATTTAGTAGGACCTCCTTCAATACCCACCGGTATTGGATGGCGGGGGTCCAAACTCTTTGATCCCCTCATATGTAAGCTACTATTAACACTTTAACCCGGCTACTTAGGACTGTATCCCTGCTGACTCAGACTACTTAGCCGAGGGTAACGTCACCATCAAAAGAGGGGCCTACCATAATATGCATTAATAACTTAATTAATTATCTTTCAATAATCCGACCTTTTAGGATTGTATCCTTACTGACTAAGATAATCTCTTAAAAAGTGCAAAAGTGCGGAAATAATCAAAGGTTACACTAAACACGAGTCGGATCCAAGTGATTCATCTTGTCTATCTGTTTTTATTTTTATTTTATTTTTCAGCATTTTAGTTAGTTTTTATTTTTCTAGTTTAAAAACCTTTTTCTAACTTTTGATTTGATTAGACGTTGAGGATAAACCGGTACTAAAAGCTCTTGTGTCCTTGGACGACCTCGGTATCTTGCCAATACTATACTACGCTCACGATGGGTGCACTTACCCATATGTGTGTTTGGTGTTAGTAAAATATCGTGTTTTATAAATTTAAAACTTGGCTAACGTGTAAAAAGGGGTTAAAATATACTGAAATATATCACACCACACGCGCATCAAGTTTTTGGCGCCGTTGCCGGGGACACAAGTATTTTAAGAAAGTTAGGAATCAACGGCCTAATCGTTTTTTTCTAATTTTTCTGTTTTTTAGGATTTTCTTAGTTTTTCAGTTTATGCAGAGCTCAGCACGGGCCGTGCCTGGTCGGACACGGTCCGTGCTCGGCATTGTTTCTGGCAGTTTTTATTTTCCGAGTTACAGAGAGTTGAGCACGGGGCCGTGTCGGTGCAACACGGGGCCGTGTCGAACTCCCCAGTAACAGGGATCCGGAAAACAATCACCGTACCTCCGACCACGGCCCGTGTTCCTCTGAGCACGGGGCCGTGGTGAAGCTTCTGACCAACGTTCTTTTCTGTTTTTATTGCAGGACTTGGAACCCAGGCGCCACATCTGAACTTTCTACGTAGTGTATGAGCTCCAGTTCTAGTAGAGACATAAAAAAACCTCTTGAAGAACCCGAACGCTTTCTCAGAAAAAGACTTAAAGCTAAAAACCAAGAGAAAGTTTCAGGGGACCCACTTCCAATGGTGGACCAACGTACCCTCATGGTTTAGTTACGACCCACTGTGGGTAATCTCGGCGCCGCTATCAATGCACCGAATGTCGAAGCCAACAACTTCGAACTTCGACCGCACTTGATACAAATGCTTCAAAACTCCGCAACCTTTCATAGGCTTGCGGACGAGGATCCCTATCTACATATTACTAATTTCTTAGAAATATGTGATACCTTTCGGATCAATGGAGCATCCAACGACGCCATCCGCCTTCGAATGTTTCCATTTTCACTAAAAGATCGAGCTAAGGCTTGGCTTAACACCCTCCCAGTTGGTTCGGTAAACACCTGGGATGAACTAGCCCAAAAGTTTCTATATAAGTATTTCCCTCCTGCTAAAACAGCTAAACTAATGACTGAAATTAATACATATTCACAAGAGGATGGGGAGTCCTTATATGAAACTTGGGAAAGGTTCAAGGAGCTACTAAGAAAGTGCCCTCATCACGATCTTGCAGTATGGCAACAAGTATCCACTTTCTACAATGGGTTGTTGCCACACACAAGACAAACACTTGATTCTAGCTCCGGGGGACTTTTAGGTAATCGTCGCCCAAATGAAATCAATAATCAAATTGAGGAAATTGCTCAAACCAATTTTCAGTGGCACACTCCCCGAGGCAATAAATCTATCGCCCCGGGCGCCCATAAGGTTGATGAAAGCACTTCTTTACAAGCTCAAATCGAGGCCTTTTCTTCAAAAATCAAAAAGTTAGAAATGGCAAAAACGGTCTCGGTTATGGCTTGTGAGGGGTGTGGTGGGCCACATGAAAATTGGGATTGTATGAAAGAATTAGATGATCAAACGGAAACGGTAAACTACATTGATAATAGACCTAGGCCGTCGGGTCCTCCAACGGGTACCTACAACCAAGGATGGCGCAACCACCCTAACCTTGGTTGGAGAGAACCCGGCAATAGTAGTAACCAACAAAATCTAAACCAACGAACAAACTTTCAACAACCACAAAATTTCTCTCAACAAAGTGGACTAGAAAGGCTTGAAGATACTGTATCTCGCCTCATCTCCGACACCGAAAAGAAAAACTCGGATCGATTTCAACAATTGGAATCGAATTTTAGAAATCAACAAGCTAGCATTCAAAACATTGAAAAACAATTAAATCAAATAGCTCAAAATTTCCCCGAGAGACCACAAGGCGCATTACCAAGTAATACCGAAACCAACCCAAAGGCGCAAGTACATCTCATAACATTGAGAAACCGTACCGTGGGTCCCGAAGAGGCTCCACTACCACCAACTGAAAGAAGCCAATCTAGCCAAACCACAACTCCACCCACGCCTCAACAAGAGAAGGCCTCTCCACCAGTTCAAGAGCCTACTAAGACTCATCCGGTTCCATACCCCGGTCGGTTAATTCGTCAAAAGACCGATGAGCAATTCGCAAAGTTCGAAAATTTACTCAAACAATTGCATGTTAATATTACATTTATAGAAGTCCTCACTCAAATGCCTAAATATTCAAAATTTATGAGGGACTTCCTCACTCATAAAAGGAAAATTGAATCATTGCAATTATTTAATTTAGGCGAAGAATGCTCAGCCTTACTGCTCAACAAACTCCCGCAAAAGAAGCTTGACCCCGGAAGCTTCACAATTCCTTGCTCGATTGGGGAATCCCCCATTCGTAATGCACTAGCCGATCTCGGGGCAAGCATCAACCTCATGCCCTCATCAATGTTCAACCGACTCGGCTTAGGGAAAACAAGCCCTACAAAAATAAGCATACAACTCGCCGATAGATCCGTCAAATATCCACAAGGTGTCGCTGAAAATCTATTGGTCAAAGTCGGCGAATTTGTCTTCCCGGCCGACTTTGTCATACTAGATATGGAGGAAGATACCGAAGTACCACTCATCTTAGGAAGGCCATTCCTAGCTACGGCCCAAGAAGTGGTAGATATGAATGATGGAACACTAACATTGAGGATTGGGGACGAGGAAATGAAGTTTGGAGTTGGAAAAAGAGTAGAAGACGAAGACCCGGTGAACTACATGAAGGTCATTGACTTGAGTTTGGATGATGCTCCCCGACGTTGTAGCATGGGATGCAAAACATCCCACTTGGGTAACATATGACCAGGCTTTAGGTCTAGCCAACGACCCTTATAAACGTGGCGCACCACGGAGGCATTCCGCGGAACTATCCTTAGTTTAGTTTACATTAATTTTTATGTTTTCTAGTTTAGTTTTAATTTTCAAGAATAAAACACACTCGGGATGGTGAAGGATAACAAGGGAAACTTGAACCAGCACCCCATGCACGAAAACAGGGCCACCCGACAAATTTTTCTTCATTACAGCAAGTTTAGCATGGGCCGTGCCCTCCCAACACGGCCCCGTGCTGCACAATCTGCAGGAAATGCCCAGTTCAGGTAACTGGACACGGGGCGTGTTCATTGAACACGCCCCCGTGCCCAAGCTTCTGTTTCTTTTTACAAACTTTTGTTACTGGCGATCTGAACACGGGGCCGTGCCCGGACACCACGGGGCTGTGTCCAGACGCCCAGTAACATAGAATTTTGCTTTTTCACACCTTTTTACACAATCAATCAACCTAAAAACTTATTTTTGGGACACATTGAGGACAATGTGTAATTTAAGTGTGGGGGGATGCTAAAACCTTGAATCTTGCAAGTCCTAAATACAAGCCTTACACAAAACTCTATTGGAACCGCTAATCACCCCAAAATTTTTTCAAAAATTTTTCATTTTCTTTACTTGTCTAGGATTAATTTGGGAATTTCAAGTTCTAAAAAGGTTATATTTTTACAAATTTACAACCGATAGCATCGTGATAAAAATAACCAACATAAGAAAATTATAAAACGGCATGACAAACCTAGTTAAAATTTGATTATATATACTTGATCACATAAAAACCCATTCCCACAAAAAGTGAGTTTTGAGCCTTTATTGAGCATACAAATACATATCTTTAAACAAAATGCTCATTTTTCGTTTCTTGTGTGAATAGCCGCTTGGTTCTTACGACTCTCGAACTTGCCACGACGATACATTCCCGGTCCTTACCAACTTAAACCCGAGTAAGTAAATGATGGAGGCATTAGGACTAACCCTTTTTATTTCTACACCATTTTTTACCACCTACCCAAAATCCCCATAGTTAACCCCTTTGAGCCTAAACCTTTTCATTTCATAACCCAAAACAAACACCCTTTCACCCACCAAAACCTTTTTATTTTTAACTCTTTTGTTTTAGTAACAAGCTCGGTTTTTCTTATAACTTTCAAAAAAAAAAAATGATGATGATCATGAAGCAAAAGAGAAAAAAACAAACAAGTTTATCAAAAATAACTTTGTTTGAATAATGGCTTCATCAAAATAAAAATTTCAAAAATAAAAAGTCTTACGAAAACCGACGCTTTTTACGCCTTTCGCCCGTTTACTAACCACTAACCCAACCACCTACCTTTAACCCAAGCCTAACCCTTCACCCAAAAGTCCTCTTGATATTTACAAAGGTATATAGTTAAAAAGGAGGAGGATTGATTGCTTGGCAAGCTTATGGTAGGAGTAAGTTCTATGCCGCTCTCGAGTGATCCACTAAAATACATCTTCGGTCGAGTGTTGAGTGATTCCTGTGAGGTATGTGAACTTGTATATAAATGAAATTTTAAAAAGGCATGTTATGCCCTAATAAGTAATTTATCTTATGGAATGTTTTCAATAAATCATAACGAATAGGATCGTAAATAAATAAAAATAAAACTAAATAAAGAATCTTGGAAATCCCGACACTCTATGACAAGCCCAAAAACATTCTCTTCTACCCATTCCATTTGGGAGTGTAAAGCCACAAAATAAAGAGTTTTGCTTGAGGACAAGCAAAGATTCAAGTGTGGGGGTATTTGATGTACACAAAATGCAACATATAAATTACATCAATTGTGGCATAAAACTAATCTTTTTTTAGTACTAATGTTGGAAAAAGTGTGTTTTTGTCTTCCATTTGTATTTTTAGGATTAAATAAGCTCAAATGAACAAAAGAAGCAAAAAGGCAGCTAAATCTAACATAAATACAAGAAAAGGAACAAACGTGGCATGCCCGACCTCCCCGACAGCATCTTCCCAAGCAAAACAAAAGAACATAAGGCTGAACATGCCCCGTGCTCAATGAGCACGGGGGCGTGCCCAAGTGATTGCAGAAAAGACAAAGCTCTAGAAGCTTCTATCACCCACCACGGGGCGTGCCCAGCGGACACGGGGCCGTGGTCAACTCTAAGATTTGCAGAATCTGGGGAAATCTTGATAGTACAGATACGCTTCTGCACACGGGGGCGTGCCAAGCGGACACGAGGGCGTGGTCAACTAATGCAGACAAACTGCAATTAATGAAGAAAGAGAAGGAAGGTGGACACGGGGCCATGCCCAATGGACACGGGGTCGTGCCCGAGTCTCTGTTCAGCCTATAAATAGAGGTGCTTAGCTCATTTGCAAACCATCCCTTGGCACACCACCTCTGTCACACTTCACCCACCACCCACCACCATCATAACACCATCATCCACCACCATCATCCACCGTCCATCGTAGAGTATGTGAGTCGTCTCGGGATCCAAGATTGATCGTAAGAGTTCTTGACAATCAAAGGCCATGTTTGCCTAAGTCTCTTACATCACTTGGTGAAGACAAGTGTCTAGTGTAATACTTTTTATTTTTAATCTTTTCGCACTTTTTATTTGGTTATGTATTAATGACTTTAATAACTAGTTTCTTATGTTGAAGGTGATTCTTCCTTATCGTTTGTCCGTGGTGTCTTGGCATTATTTTACTGTCTATATAAAATAAAAGATTTTCACCATTCATATCTCCACGGTCTATATGGAGATATGTTGGCTACCTGGTCAGGGGTTAAGGGAACGGTTTGGTAAGAGTCTTGCCTTGTTCAGTGTATAGATCCTGCAAGGACCTGGGTCAAATTTAGTAGGACCTCCTTCAATACCCATCGGTATTGGATGGCGGGGGTCAAAACTCTTTGATCCCCTCATATGTAAGCTACTATTAATACTTTAACCCGGCTACTTAGGACTGTATCCCTGCTGACTCAGACTACTTAGCCGAGGGTAACGTCACCTTCAAAAGAGGGGCCTACCATAATATGAATTAATAACTTAATTAATTATCTTTCAATAATCCGACCCTTTAAGATTGTATCCTTGCTGACTCAAACTACTGGGTTGAGGGTAACGTCACCTTCAAAAGAGGGGCCTACCACAATAACTAAGATAATCTCTTAAAAAGTGCAAAAGTGCGGAAATAATCAAAGGTTACACTAAACACGAGTCGGATCCAAGTGATTCATCTTGTCTATCTGTTTTTATTTTTATTTTATTTTTCAGCATTTTAGTTAGTTTTTATTTTTCTAGTTTAAAAACCTTTTTCTAACTTTTGATTTGATTAAACGTTGAGGATAAACCGGTACTAAAAGCTCATATGTCCTTGGACGACCTCGGTATCTTGCCAACACTATACTACACTCACGATGGGTGCACTTGCCCATATGTGTGTTTGGTGTTAGTAAAATATCGTGTTTTATAAATTTAAATCTTGGCTAACGTGTAAAAAGGGGTTAAAATATACTGAATATACATCACACCACACGCACATCAATATCCAGGACACGGTCATATTAAACCCCAAATGCTTTGTATCAAACAAAACAAATTAAAACTGGTTATCTCAATGATTTAACCACTAATCAATTAAATATTCTATACCCAACCAAGTGGTAATAATTTACCATATCCCAAGCCCGTATAAGGGAAAATAAGTTAAAAGTATTTACCTGAGCTAAATGTAAATTTTACTCAGCCGTATATTCTAATCAGCAAGTGCAGGGAGCTTTTACTGGGCTCCTAATCTAGAACGTAGGTTTTAATAACCTATTAGATTCCTAACGGGTCTTATTTAAGTTATAACTTTGACCGGTTAGTTTTAAAGGAAAGTTTACGGTACGAAACACAAGATTAAGAGGTGACCGGATTGGAATGTAATTTAGACCCGACAAGTATGAAGACTTGTATATAATGGGTAAACTAAATACATTCTGGATTTTGAAGTAAAAGTGATAAAGTTTGACCCGTTTCAGTTAATTTATGCAAACTAGTTGCATAAACCGTACCGAACGCGTATATTCATAACGGGTAACCGGGTGAGCCATATACAAGTTTCACAAGTTAATATGCTTAAAATATGATATGATATGATATCAGAAACTGATGTCAAATTTTGTTTTACGATATCTTGCATAACTTTCATTTTAGACCAGAAACTGATATCAAATTTTTAGGACATACTTATATATATCAGTAATAAAGGTTTTTGTCCTCTCACATTTTCAATTTTTTTTTTTTATAACATAAGGGCATAATGGTCAAAGCAAAAGTCTACTTTTATTTCTAAGGGACCATGTAGTATGACCTCAGAGGGTTATACTAACATATAATATGGTCCTAAAGGAACCCTAAGGCATAACTAAACTAAGCTAAATCGGGTCAGAACTGAAAGTCAAAGCAAAAGTATACTTTTGCGACTTTCGGTTGCGAACCGAGCCTAAACTTAGAATTGTCGGGTTGAACATGCCTAAACATGTTCTTATATTATTTACCAATTTATTTAAGTGATAAAATGTATTTTATAGCTTCTACATTATCAGTTATAATTTATTTTGTAAAAACTGACTCGTTTGACTTTTCTGTTAAGTAGTTTGACCCGACAATTGACCAAGTAAATGTGATAATTAGGAGGTACCCTTTTAAGGGTTTAACACCTACATAATTACCAACACATAGCCACTTTCAATTCGAATAATGGCTGGACCGTTAGTGATTAATCACAAAGTCAAAGCATCATTACGATAACTTTGACTTTCGGTCATTAAGCTAATGAAATCTTAACTATAGAAGCTAAGAACACTCACAATGGTCCTTTGCATGAAGATTAGACTAGAGAAAGATTCCTAGATGACCAGGATGCTCCAGAGAAGTGTTTGAGTGAAAATTTTTGAAGTGCAAGTTCAAGTCTTCACAAATGAGAGCTATTTATAAGAGTTTGAAGGTTGCCAAGATCATTCCAGCTGTAATAGGAGGTAACCAGATGATCACAAGTGTCTTTGTGTCAGGGAAAACCATCAACACAGTCCCTGGAATAAAAAACTAGCATGCAAGGCGGTGGAAGGGCTGCAACATGCAGCTGTGCAGTGTTTTGTCGCTGGCAACTCTGTCGCGGCCCGCGTAGATATTAGAGGAAGTCTTCGCGGCCCGCGAGGACCTGTTAATCCGGTAAAAACTTTCACAGCTTTGTAGTTTCAGTCCCTGGTCCATATTTAGTTTAAATAACTTTCATTTATTGCACTTGTGACCCCCATAGTTAACTTTTAAGAGTTTTGTGTCCTAAAACAAACACCGTTAAGCTCCTGGTTAGTTATGAGATCACTCGAAAGTCTTGTTTGCATCATAACTCCATGAATTCAGTATCCGTTATTTGTGAGAGTATAAATAAAAATATTACAATGCCTTCGGGATCGCTTAAAGGTCACTCAGAGGTAACATTTAACATGTTGATACATTCAACCCCTATGCTTTGTAAAATTTTGAATTTTAAGCACAAACGACTTTCTACGTCCGATAATTCATTCATTAAATAATATGAACGTCGTGTGAAGTCAATCAGAGGCATAAGTTTGGCATGTTAACATTTTTAGTCCTTCCACATATATCTTTACATTGTTTGACAACTTTAGTCCCTCAAAATTAATTCATGACACGTTTAGAATTCATGACACATGTCTTTATTATATTGGACATGATTTTGCGAGGTGTTACAACATTTGCTAGATTCATCCAAAAAAGGTTTTTTCTCATAGTAACTACCGAGTTTTCAAAAAAGTTGCTAAATCCATCCAAAATGACTAATACTCTAACAATACTAAGTTGACAGAGGGGTAATTTAGTCATTCTTTTAATTTAATTAATTTACCCTTTTTTAACAGGTTATATCTTGCCCCCATTTTAACCCTAATTTCACCCTCAGTTCCTTTTCACCATTTATGTGTCAAACTGTGATAGACATGTGGTTATTTGGCATGTATTAACTGTTTGGATTGTATATTTTTGGCCAGTTGGTATGTATTAACTGCTTGGATGGTAGATTTTTTGGTCAGTTGGCATGTATTAACTGTTAGATGTCATTTTTGGATGGTATATTGGTTAATGGTATGACATGATTTCAGCATTGAATGGTATGGTCAGGTTGAAATGGGTTATTCAATTGCTGGTCTGAAATGGGTCAGCTGCAAACATGCTATGATTCATCATGGAATAGTCTCCTTTTGCTTGATTTTGTAACTTTCTACTACACCAAAGTTTTCTCCCAGCACAAGCATCATTGCTAGTTTACTACAAAAGAATGTTGATGTTAAACTTGTAATATCAATTCAGTATTAGATTGCTAGCAGGTTTTGACAAGAATGAAGAATGTTGTTTTTGAATAGGACTAGAAATCATTCATGAAGTTACTCAACATATACAGTTACACACACATTTCATCCATATATGAATAATGAAAAACATAAATCAGAGACGCAGGACAAAATAATGAATAGGGGAGGGACTATTCTAAAATATATACTTTAATTGTGATGGAAAAGAGTTATATAGAGGTTTTGTTAGGATCTGAGTTTGGATTGATTGTGTTTTACGTTTGAATTAAGATGAAAAATGAACAAGTAGTTGTAGGTCCCCTTGATTCGTATGGATCTTCACAGAATTGTCTTTCCAATCAAGAGTGCGGAATCCTCTTGATCAGAATATAGCAGAATGAGTAGAAACACAGAAACAACAATTCACTTTCAAACCGGGTTTACTATTGATTATCAAACAAACGTATTACAATCAATCTAAACCCTAACCACACTCAAACTCGTCCAAGTCTAGCTCTCATGAATTTCAATGCCTCTCAAACTCTGTTTTGGCTGATTAACCTAAACCCTAAAGCCTAACCTTGTTTATATAACACAAGGTTGCAACATTAGGCTGGGTTTGCTACATGGGCTAGGCCCAAATCGTCCCCCATCACCCAATGTGGGTTTTGTTTAGCCCAAACTCTATTAACTCACTAATACAAAGCTAAACCCGCTAACCGTTTATCGTTTATCTAATTACAAGATATCCAAAGACCAAATCTAAGCTGTTGTCACAAACATGCACCAACAAACTCCCCCTTGACAATAGCTTCATAAAAAACTTTGTCTTCAGTCTTCTTGCAATCTTCATGTAGTCTTGCACTGTCTTTGGTCTTTGGATAGCTTCAGCTTCAATAGCTTCTGTCAGCAACAGACTCCCCCTAAGCTGATGCATCCAATCACCAAATCTTCAAAACTTTAGCGTTTGAGTAAAACTCCAGTTCAGCATTTGCACAGCAATCTTCAAACTCTTCAACTTTGTCTGCAATGTAGAAAGGAGGTTCTACCATGCATCCAATCAAACTCTCATCTTCACAGCAACTCATCACTTTAACTTCTCAGCAACACACAGCTTCAATCTATATACTATAAAACAAACATCTCGAGAAACCATAAGAATTTTTCAACAAGGTTAAATAAATTATTATTTTTCAAGAGAATGTATCACAGATTAAGCATTCTCAATTCATCATCAACACGCAAAACTTTTTAAGCACACACCCTATAACCCGCATGATTTAAAATTTTGAACTCACTTTCCAACACCGTCTCCCCCTATCAGTAACAATTCCTCCAAGAATAACAGTTTTCCGTACGTTAAGAATTTTAAACAGAAAAAGACACTATTTTTGTATTTTTATATTTTCTGAAAGCAAGTAAATAACAAAAGCAATAAACACTCTATTTTTGTGAGAATCACTGGTAAGAAGATCATATCAACAAAATCAAACTGTTTCACACTATTAGATAATTCTTTATTTAATTTTTCGTGAAAAGCAGTCCAAGACGATTACCAGTATGTTTGTCCACTTAAACAAAATGCATGAACATTTCAAGTACCATTACCGTATGATACGTTAAGGTAATTTTATTACTGATATATTAGTGTGTCCCACTTCAGGATATACCCCCGCGATCAAGGTATGCACAAAGATTCATCGTAGTAGGTGAGTATACTGATGTCATCCTTTAAGATATCCTAACAATGTCTAGGTCTGCATATAATCTGTTTTATCATGTTTTGATTGCTTAACAATGAACACCCAAATAAATACTAATCAAATCCTGGAAATATAAACAACACACTCTATCATGCAAGTATCTTCCCTACCACATATGTCACAAGTCCAATCCAGATTTCTGAAATCTTAACTGGGAATAGGTTGAGAAGAGAACAGAATAGATCTTTAGCAGAGATGGTATAATATACAAATCAAATGAGTTTTCTCAGTTTGATATAGGTTTCTTGGGTTTCATTTGGGCACTTGAGGGCCTCTTTCGGGTGTATTAGATCTATAGCGCTACAACGTACAGCTAGGTCAGCATGTATCTGGATACAGCAGAAGCTGTCGTTGCCTAGCACCTCCAGGTCAGCATATATCTGGATGCAGCAAAGGAGGTACACGACTTTTTTCAGAGAAGATTTCAGAATCAGATCAAAATTGTGTGTATCGGGACAACATACAGACATTCAAATAGAAATGAGCTAATTCTAAGTGACTTTCTTTCCTGGGGTCATGTACAATTTTAGTTCTGAACAGAAGGACAGCCAAGATATCCCCAGATGAAATAACAGTATAAAGACCCAAAACTTCAGATTTTGGCAATCTATCAACGCAAGATTTAAGGTCATTAAACCATACACCACTGATGTGTTCCCCACTCATATTCAGTTCATTTATGTTTATATCACATTGGTAAGTTGATTATTTCATGCTTTTTGCCTACTGGTACATCATATGATGAAGCTGCTATCACACTTAAGCAATTTAATTCAGTTTCAGTGTGACAGTCTAACTTGCTGATGTACTATCATTTCTCCTTTTTCACACAGTGATAACTCATTTTTGATTTTCTATTTTTTTATGTTTTTGATTTTTCAATGTTTTTGTATTTTTGATTTTTAAGAAAAGCAGTAAACTATTTACAAAATTCTTATGAAAAACCAGTTATTCAGGATTCCTCATCCCGTTGAGTTCGACTAAATGTTCAAAGCGAGCCCTGTCAAAAGCTTTAGTATAAAGATCTGCCAGGTTATCTTCGGTGTCGACTCGATGTAATTCAATTAGTCGTTTTTCAGCACAATCCCGTATAAAATGATGACGTATGTCAATATGTTTTGTGCGACTGTGTTTCACGGGATTATTTGTTATTGAAATTGTGGCATTATTGTCTATCATAATAGGAGTACGAGTGAAATCCAAACCGTAATCGCGCATTTGCTGTTGAATCCAGAGAACCTGAGAGCAGCAGCTACCCGCAGCAATATATTCAGCTTCACACGTAGATGTAGACACACAAGATTGCTTCTTGCATTGCCAATACACGATCCTGCCTCCTAAGAACTGACAACCACCTGTTGTAGACTTTCTGTTCGACTTGCATCCTCCAAAGTCTGAGTCAGTGTAAGCGACAAAATTCAGATCACTATCAGCTGGATACCACAACCCAAGTTTAGGTTTCCCCTTCAAGTAACGAAGAATACGCTTCACTGCTTTCATGTGTGACTCTTTTGGATTAGCCTGATATCTGGCACACAGGCATACTGCAAACATAATGTCAGGTCTTGAAGCAGTCAAGTACATTAGAGAACCAATCATTGCCCTGTATTGAGTAGGATCAACGTCTTCAGTACTTTCATGATCTGGGCCAAGATTGTGATTTTCACATATGGGTGTGTTGAAAGTAGAGCAATCATTCATTTTGAACCGACTCAAAATGTCATACACATACTTTGTTTGATGAATAAACATCCCATCCTCCTTCTGTTCAACTTGTAATCCCAGAAAGTAAGACAGCTCACCCATAGCGCTCATTTCGAACTTGCTCTTCATCACCTGCTCGAACTCTTTACACATAGCTTCATCTGATGACCCAAAGATGATGTCATCCACGTACACCTGTACCAGCAGAAAATCTTCCTTCTTCCTCTTGATGAACAGTGTACTGTCAATCTGACCTCTTTCAAAACCATTCTTGATCAGATGTGTAGACAGTGTCTCGTACCACGCCCTAGGAGCTTGATGTAACCCATACAAAGCCTTATCAAGTTTGTACACTCGATCTGGATAATCTGGATCAACGAACCCATCTGGTTGTGAGACATACACCACTTCTTGAACTTTCCCGTAAAGAAATGCACTCTTCACGTCTAGTTGGTAAACTTTGAAGCCCTTGAATGTTGCGAAAGCTAGAAACAAACGAATTGCCTCCAACCTTGCCACTGGTGCAAACACCTCATTGTAATCAATCCCTTCTTGCTGATTGAAACCTTTTACCACCAATCGAGCCTTGTTTCGCGTCACTATCCCTCTGTCATCCTTCTTGCACTTAAACACCCATTTAGTGCCTATCTCTCTTTCACCTTTAGGAAGATCAACTAACTCCCAAACCTTCAACTTAGCAAACTGTGCCAATTCCTCTTGCATAGCTTCAACCCATGAATTATCTTTAAGAGCCATATGAATGTTCTTCGGCTCCTCTTGGGAAATAAAACAACTATACAAGCATTCGTTCACAATTCCAGTCTTTTCAATCGACACAAATAACCCAGAATTTGCTGCTATGCTTCTTCTCGTCTGAACACCTGCAGTAGGATCTCCAAGTATCATGTCAACTGGATGATCTCTATTTGCTCGTGTAGTAGCAACAGTATCTACTTCTAAGTTATCACCCAGGTTTGATCCAATCTCCCCCTGAATGTTCTGATCCGCAAATGGATTAATGAAATCCTCCCCCTCAATGGGTTCAGAGTCACTATCACTTGAATCAGGATCAACAGCACCTTTGGAAGTTTCCGCAGCATCTGTCATATCAACATTCGATCTAGGCATGAACTCACCTTCATCATCTCCACTTATCACTGTTTGAATCAGCTGAGATTCATCTGCATCAGAAAACTCAGGAATATTAAATGATTTAAAAGTGCTTTCATAATCATATAATATAGCTGGACCACTCGTTGATTGTTGAGGTTTGTATGTAGTAATTTCAACATTGTAAACAACCTCAATTTTACCAGTTGTTAGATTAAAAACCCTTTTATTCGGTGCACCAGGTACGTAACCTAGAAAGTAGCCTTCGTCAGCCACCTCACCGAATTTTTGTTTATCCTTATTACGCACAATGGTGCAGGGTAATCCAAATGGTTCAAAGCCTTCTAAGTTTGGTTTCTTGTTAAACATCAATTCATGACAAGTTTTATTAAAACGTTTAACAGTCAAAACTTTGTTCAGGACGTAGCAAGCTGTATTCACAGCTTCTCCCCAGAAAAGAACTGGTAGCTTTGAATCTGAAAGCATCGTCCTAGCGGCTTCAATCAACGTCCTGTTTTTCCTCTCAGCAACTCCATTTTGTTGAGGTGTATAAGGAGCAGAATATTGATGTTCAATTCCCTTTCGAAGACAATAGAGATCCAGAATCCGATTCTTGAACTCCGTGCCATTATCACTCCTTATCCTCTTTATCCTTGCATCATGGACGTTTTCCAATTTCGTAAAAAGATCTATCAGCATCTCCGCCGTCTCATCTTTTGTACCTAAAAAGAAAACCCATGAATAACGTGAGTAATCATCAGTGACAACTAAACAATAGTACTTTCCACCTATGCTCCTTACGTTCACTGGACCGAATAAATCCATGTGAAGTAATTCATAAGGGGCATCTATGGAATTTACTGTTTTCGATTTATGAGGTTTCTTGTGTTGTTTTCCCTTTTGACATGGAAGACATTTATCTTCCACGTGAAACCTCTGCATTGGAACCCCTTTCACTAGCTCATTTTTAACAAGGTAATTCATTTTTCGATAGTGAATATGGGCCATGCGTCTGTGCCACAACATCGATTCAGCTTCAGATGCTTTTGATAGTAAGCACGCCACCACATCATTTGGATCCTTAGCACCCATGTCCATGACATAAGTGTCATTTCTCCTTGGCGCTCGCATCACTATCCAATCGTCCGGAATCTTCAAACCTGGTTTCAACACTAATGCTTCATTCTTGGTAAAATGGACCGAGTGACCCTTGTCGCAGACTTGTGACACGCTCATCAGATTGTGTTTAAGCTGCTCCACATAGTTCACTTTGTCCAGTGTGATCTTCCCATTGGTCACCTTTCCTCGTCCTGTAATTCTACCACCTTTAGCACCCGCAAAATTCACCTTTCCACCATCATAATCTTCAAATTCAGTTAACAATCTCGCATCCCCCGTCATGTGCCTGGAGCAGCCACTATCAACATACCATAAGTTGATAATCCTCCTTAGCAGCTCCTGCACACACCAACCAAGAAATTAGTTAGATTGGGGGACCCAAGCCTTAATGGTCTTGGGTCGTCCAAATTCACCAACCACTGGAACATCCATCCAATATCCATTACTCCTAACTGGAGTCTTGGATCTCAGACCTGTTGATGGAATTTGATTTTGATTTCCACTAGGTCTTTGGTCCTGAGGGTTCCTATACGTGTTTGGACTATTTGACCTCTGAAAATTTTGATTTTGATATCTAGAATTTTGATTCCAAGAAGCATTATTGTTGTAATTTCTAAAGCCATTGTTATAAAAAGTTCGACCACCATCATTTTGGTATCGATTTTGATATTGACCTTGACTTCTGAAATTATTAGCATTATAATTGTTCATTCTTGGTGAACTGCTTCTAGGTCTCTCAAATCTACCTGGTGGAGATCTACGCTGAAATCTTGGTTGATTTCTTTGAAAACGAGGAACTTGTGGAGTTCCTTTTTCAGCCTGATCTTCACCAACATCAACATTCTCTGGTTGCTTAGCAGCAGATTTCTTTGGAGAATTTGCAACTTTCTCCTGTTTATCACCACTATTCTCTGGTGACTTCTCTCTCTTCCTCTCACTCACTTGTGCTTCACTCTTTTTGTTAGGACAGCAGCTAGCTACATGTCCCTTGGTGTGACATTTGAAGCACGATCTCTTTTTCGAAGACTTCTTTTCTGAAGCCTTTGAACTAGATTCGGGTTTTTCTTCTGATGATGCCTTAGAAGGATTTGGTTCAGTTTGCTTAGTTTCAGAATTTTCTATGTTCTTGTTTTTAGCAAACTCTATATTAGATTCATTTTCAATAACAGCTGTTTCATTTTTCATATCACTTCCTTGAACCAAATTAACCTTTTTAACAAAAGTTGGATTGTTATTTTTAGGATGTGATGTATTCTTTTTCAAAACAGGTTTGCTGTTATTATCCTTCTTAGCATCAACACTCACAAACACATTTCCTTGACTTGATGTGGAACTACTTGGTGATGTTGACCCAAAGTCCATGAGCTCATCTTCATCAGGCAAGAAAGAATAGTCATGACTAACAGGAGGTGGAACTTCATTGAAACCATGAAATCCCACACTTGTTTTGTCATTACTTTTCTTCAAGCCACCCATCATATGTTTCATAACAAAAGTAGAGTCCCTGAACTGACCTAATTTCTTTTCAAGTTCAACAATTTTGAGTTGTGCATCTGACAACTCTTTGCATTTTTCAGAAATCTCTTTTGTTTTCTCTGCCATCATTTCATGAGCTAAGTCTATGACTTGAAGTTTTTCGTTTAGTTTGCAGGTTAATGAGTCAATTTTACTTTCATAACCTTTTATCTTCTTCAAGTATGACGATTCGTTTCTTTTAGCAAAAAAGTTTGCTTCTTTTATGTTAGACATCTCGCTCACCAGACTTTGGTTTTGTGTTGACAACCTGTCAACCTCACCCTGTAGTTCACGACATTTTAAACACACAGATTTAGACTTTACCTCTCCCGTTTGTTTGTCAAGATTGGCCATTAGAGCCGCAAGCAGAGCTTCCATTCTTTTATACTTAGCATCCTTTTCTTCAGCTTCCCGTTCATGGTCAGACTTTTGCTTTTCCTCTTCAGCAACTGTTGTCTGATAAACCTTCTTTTCTTCAGCTTTATTCTCTATCTTCACCTCAGCCTCAGCATCCACTTTTGCTTCAGCATCGCCCACAGTAGCTTCACCATCATCAACTGGAGTTATCTCTGCCATGAATGCCTGTGTGACATTATCATCATTTTCCAAGTGAACACTCCAGTCATATGAACCTTCTCTAGCAGTAGAGATCAGCGCTCTCGAATTAGAATTGTTTGATGCATTCCTGTTGTTTGAACTCTGACTCGAAGTCTCCTGCTTTTGTTTTTGACATTCCCTAGCAAAATGCCCATAACTTTGACAGTTGAAGCATCTCACTTTGGTCTTATCAAAACCGACAGTCTTTCCTATAAACTTCCTTCCCGTTCGGTTCATAAACCTCTTCACTCGTCTAGTAATCATGGCCATTTGCCACTGCAAATCCATATCTTCAAGATCATCAGGGTCAATCTGATCATAATCTTCATCTAAAGTGGCAGGATCAGATATCTTCCCCTGAATGTAGTTCTCATAAGAAGCAACAAATGAAGCAAGTAGAGCCAGATGCTCTTCAGCAGACTTCACACTCATTGGCATCGACTTAACACCACTACTCTGCTTAGAAGCTGATGTTTTCTTGGCTCCTGTTGATCCTCCTGAAGCAGCTACAAAACACACATCACCATCTTCATTCACTGTGACCTGCTCATTCTCACACGAAAGAAAAGCAGTAGCAGAGTCGCTAGAAGCGTTGTGAGATGAAGAAGGTGCAAGCCCATTGTAAATCGTTGGATCTTGAACCTGATCATATCCAGTGTCTTTCTTCTTCATACTAAGCTCATAAGCTCTCAGCTTCCCTACTACTTCTTCCAGGTCCTTTGTCTCATAATCTGCCTCTCCCTTGATCATGAGAGTGTAAATATCCCACTTGGTAGGTAAGGCATCGAGCAGCTTGTCATTCTTTTCAACGTCAGTATAGCACTCTATCTCATAATTATCCATTTCCGACATCAGATGGTAGTATCGAGTGATGATGTCCGCAAGTGACTCATGTTTCATGAACTTGAAAACAGCAAACTGCTTCTTCAGTAGATCAACTTTTTTTTTCTTAACATCTTCATTTCCAGCGTATCTTTTCTCTAATGCATCCCACATATCCTTTGAGTTTGTGTACTTCTTGAAAGTATGCTTGATGCTGTCAGGTAAGGACATTTTGATTGCAGCTAAGGCTCTCTTTTCAGCCTCATACATCTTTTTATTAGCATCTTCCATGTTCACATAGGCAGTTCTTCGTGGTCTGCCCTCAAAGTCGTGTGTTGGGTTTGTGTACCCATCTTCAATGCATATCCACATGCGAGTGTCCTGATACTCAATAAAGGATTGAAAACGATCCTTCCATGTCAAGTAATTTTCCACCTTCATCATCTTAGGTGGTTTGTTGGTAGTGCCAACCTCATGCTCCATTCTCAATAGCTCATTCAAACTAGACATGTTTGACATTTTAAACGTTGCAGACTGATAAAACCGTACAAAATATCTCCGAAAACAGTGGTTACCAAATTACACCATTAGAATCGTCTCGAAAAGACGAATCCAATGATATCTAATGTCGAGGAATTAAATGGTGCAGACGGTTTTGTCAGATGAGTTACGGATCAATTCCTATTTGCAAAACACTGAAAATTTTTCGACGCTTGCCAATTGAAATTCCACCTTTTTAATTTCTCTATTAATTTTGCTGGTAAGCCTGGCTAATTTCGCTGTCAGTTCAGGTTAAGTTTGCTGGTCTATTTCGCTGTCAAGTCCAGTTAAATTCGCTCAAATTCGCTGGCAATTTCGCTGCTTAATTTCGCAATTACGACGACTGGTAAAGTCGCCGAAAACCGTAATAATTTCGCTGAGGAAAATTACACGGTTACCAAAGTCGCCTTTGGATTTAACTTCGCCGTTCACCGAGATATCAACACACAAATTCGCTGATCAGTCTGCGAATATGTTAAAATCGCCCAGTAACTTTGGAAACTTGATCTGTTTTATATTCTGAAGATTCTCCAACACAATCTGCAAAATCAAAACAGCAAATCAGCAAGCCTTTTAAGAAATTCTTATGAACTTAATGAAGAACACGAAGAACAGTCTTCGAATCTTCAGGTTTCTTAGCCAAAATTCTTCAAAACAATCACCCAAAAATTGTCCTGAAAACCCTAAAACCTGCAAAACAGCAATCAAACAAAACAGAAGATCAAAAACAGCCAACAATTTCAAAAATATTTATCAAACCAGCCAAAAATTTCGAAACATATACAGTTACACACACATTTCATGAAGTTGTTTTTTAATAGGACTAGAAATCATTCATGAAGTTACTCAACATATACAGTTACACACACATTTCATCCATATATGAATAATGAAAAACATAAATCAGAGACGCAGGACAAAATAATGAATAGGGGAGGGACTATTCTAAAATATATACTTTAATTGTGATGGAAAAGTGTTATATAGAGGTTTTGTTAGGATCTGAGTTTGGATTGATTGTGTTTTACGTTTGAATTAAGATGAAAAATGAACAAGTAGTTGTAGGTCCCCTTGATTCGTATGGATCTTCACAGAATTGTCTTTCCAATCAAGAGTGCGGAATCCTCTTGATCAGAATATAGCAGAATGAGTAGAAACACAGAAACAGCAATTCACTTTCAAACCGGGTTTACTATTGATTATCAAACAAATGTATTACAATCAATCTAAACCCTAACCACACTCAAATTCGTCGAAGTCTAGCTCTCACGAATTTCAATGCCTCTCAAACTCTGTTTTGGCTGATTAACCTAAACCCTAAAGCCTAACCTTGTTTATATAACACAAGGTTGCAACATTAGGCTGGGTTTGCTACATGGGCTAGGCCCAAATCGTCCCCCATCACCCAATGTGGGTTTTGTTTAGCCCAAACTCTATTAACTCACTAATACAAAGCTAAACCCGCTAACCGTTTATCGTTTATCTAATTACAAGATATCCAAAGACCAAATCTAAGCTGTTGTCACAAACATGCACCAACAGTAGTGCAGCGGAATATAAATGGAAACAAACTTTGCACACAATCAAACAGGAGAATTGCTTTAATCAAACATTTTCACATAGAATCGAAAGATTGAATTTATTTCAATAACGATTACAATGCATGCATGAAATATAAACTCCCCCTCAGCCTGAGCTCACAATGTTTGTTCGTACAGGAAGAAGATTGGTGAAGAGCTAATAGAACAGTACAGGGTACTGTTCTATTTATAAGCACATACAAACCACTGTGGCATCTTTGCTGACGTCACCATGAAAGTGACATCTAACCTCCTAACAACTTCTAACAACTGATCTATACAAACACTGCTATGCTAACAACTGCTATACAATTCATTACATAAGTAAACTAAACTACTGCTAAATCCTTCCACTGATGTGAACCCAGCAGTACTTGTTGTAAACTAGCAGAGCTTAATCCATAGCAGTAGATTGAATAGCAGGGCTTTAGTCTTTATCAGTCTTTGACTTGATCAACAGTTGTAGGTCAGCAGTTGTACCGATCAGTGGATTGGAGGTCATCAGATGTTGAAACCACTTTCAAGGGGAGAGACTTGTATACATAACATCTGCCTATTCTGGATCCACTGCCCTGATCCAGTTTTGGCTTTAATTATCTGTTCCGCTGATAGGGTTCAATCCCAACAATCCCCCCTGGAACAGATAATGCCAAAACCCTTCATTATTTATCGATCTTTATTGCCTCATCAACAGTTCCCTTATTTGCCCTTTGAGTTGTAACTCGAAGTCTAAGGCATCTGTGTCATCTTCATCCCTACACAGTGGAAGATCAAGGAGATCCTGCAAATCTTCAAGACTTAGGCCAAGTGCTTGTTCCCTTGTCATTTTCTTCACTTCTCCACTAGACTTGATCACAGTCAGTACATGGGTCTGTTTGTCAGTTTTCCACTTTAGTACCTGTGAGTCTGGTGGGTTTCTTGGTAGATTTTTATTAGATGAGGAGTTTGGTGATGTTGGCCTTGTGATGACTGACTGAGCTGTACTTGCAGGTTGATTCAATCCAAGAGTTTCTTCAATCATCCTTTTAATGCCCTCTTTTACAAGGCTGTCTCCTGCCATCATTTCTTCCACTGTTTTAGCATCAAACTGTTTTTGTTGTCTTCTTTTATAGATGGCAGAACCAGTTGGAGCAGTGGATCTCCTGATTTGCAGCTTTGGTGGTCTATTTGAAACCTTTGCTTCAGGATAGTCAGGTTTTTGTGGAACCCTAGGATCTTTCTTCCTTAATTCCTCCAACCTTTTGTAGGTGGTCCTGACTTTGTCTTCCCTCCATCTCATCACTTGATTTTTTGACCCATAATCAGCTGCAATTAATTCCTCTTTCATTCTTTTTAGCTCCAATGTCTTTTCAGGTACATTCTTTTTGTATTTTGACCAATCAGGAGGAGTGTGTTTGACCTTATTCTTGATCATTTCTTGAATCCTGGATGCTTCTTTTTCAAGCTCAGGAATGGTCCACTCTTTGTACATATGTTTTCCCCCTTATACTTCTTAGAAGCCATGATATTTTCAATGTAGTCTTTTCTGAGGGTTTCATCTGCTCTTTCTGATAGTTGCTGACAAACATTCTTTGCAAACTGCTCTAAGGATCTGACTTGAGTGAATAGAAATTGGTAATGCCTTTGAATTTCTTTGTCAGTTTTACCTTGAGAGTTTCTTTTAGAGATATCCTCTGCCTGTTAAGCCTTAACTTTCAAGTATTCTTTAATGTTGTTAGGCCTAGGATATCCTTCAACTGATGGCAACCTCCTTTTAGCAGGATCATCCTCAAAGTAGAAGGATTTAATCTCATCTCTGACTGCAATAAGTTCAAGAGGATATTGGAAACCTGCAGGAGTGATGGTAGTGATTGGTTGTTGTACTTGAGCTGATGAGAGAGGAACAGGGTTTGGAATAAGTGCAAGAGTTTGTGAAGATGTTGGTGGTGGTGATGGAGAATCATCATCAGGTATAAATATCCTTCTCCCTTTTTGTATAGGAGAGGCTGATGATGTTTTGGGTGGATCAGTAGTGGTGATTTGAGTGGTGGAAGGTGGCTAACTAACAGTTGTTGAAACAACTGGTGTTTCAACCATTGTTGTCATTACAATAGATGTTGTAACATCTGATGTCTTCTGCTTTTTAGCAGGAGGTGATGGTGGTGAGGTTGTTTTTGGTGGTGAAGTGATTTTTGGTAGTGGTGGTAAGACAATGGTTGTGGTGTGTGTTGAAGTGGTGGTTTTTGGTTTAACAACTGCTGAAACCACTGAGGTACCAACAGTTGTTGATACAACAGGTGATTCAACAGCTGTTTGGGTGGAGGTTTGGTTTTTGGAGCCTTTGGAAGGTGGTTTGGAGGCATGCTTTGTGGACCTGGATGGTGTATGTTTGGGTTGCCTCACTTGTCTAATGGGCTTCTTATCCATTGGTTCAGAAGGACCCTGCACATTCAGCTCCATGAAAGCTCTTTTCTCCTGTTCCCACCTGGCTTTATCCTTAGCCTCTCTATCCCTTTTGACCTCTGCTAATGCATCAGCAATGGCATTGGTGGTAACATCAATCTTTTTGGACCTATCTGGCAAAGGAATATCTTTGAGCATACTATCTTTTTATGGCTCAATGTATAGACCATCTTCTATTCTCTTCTTCTTCCACTGCTTGATTTTCTCCCCCTTTTTGGCATTATCTGGAGGTGGGTTATCAATAAAGAGGACAGTGGGAGGAGCAATTCCAGTGGTGTTTAGCAAGTGGGCCTTTATTGCCTTGATATCTGCCTGAGTATCTTTGAACCTTGACTCCATCATGTTTCTCAGCTTTTGAACATGTATCTCATGCTGCTGATCAGCCATTTGTCTTTGTTGTTGGAGCAGTGGTTGAAATAAGTTCCATAACTCATTTGCAGCAGGTGCAGGTTGTGCAGGTGCTTGAGCTAGAACATCAGTGGATTTTGAGCTTTCAACGACTGTTGCATCATATCTTTTATTTCAGCAACATATGTATCAAGATTATCAATTCTAGCCGTCAATTCCTGATATTTTAAATCATCACCCAACTTAATGGGATCATCTGATTCACCACAGGCAGTGGTTGTACCAATGTGTGACTTAGGGAACGAATACCAAAAATCACCCATTGATGCCCTTTGTTCTCGGTACTGGGGTCTTCTTCATTCAACACTTGATAGCCTTTTGATGGTACCAGTGGTCATAACAAACTCACTAGTGGATATCAGAGGGCTATAGAAGGAATTGCCTTCAAGGGAGTCTGATTGATGAAACAACTGGCCAAATGTAGATCTGTTGATCCAACACTTGTAGTTGCTGCTCCACTTGAACTACTGACTGGAATTTCAGGAAATTCCAGCAGTGTAACCTCCTCATTTGTTGTTGGTGGGTTAACAGTGATAGAAACACCAGACTCAGTCACTTGTTGATGTACATTCTCATTGACAGGTGATTGAGAAGAACTGATTTGTGTCTGGGCAATATCAGCTGCATCCAACAAGGGTTTTATTGATAGTGGAATTTGTGAAGTGAGGATAGGAGTGGAAAGAGAATTTGCCCCGGGAAGTGGGCTGTGGATGATGGAATCAAGTGATTCCAGAGCATCATAATTTGGTGTCCCTGTGCTTACAACCTGATCTTTTTGTGAAGATGCAGGAGGAGTTTTAGGCAAGGGTGGAGACCTTTCTTCCATCACTGTGAGGAAGTAGCAGCAGTGGTTATTGGTGACATTTTTGTTGTCACTGGCAGTGGCTCTGGGATCTCATCTTCCAGAGTTGCCTTTTTAGTGGGTTTGGGGGGATTTTTGGATGATTTTCTTTTAGGCTTTTTGGTAATGGCAGGTGTGGGTTTCATAGCAGTGGGTGTGCTACTATGATCACCTGGAGCAGTGGGCTCAGCAGCAGATACCTGAGGAGCAGTGGTAGCTGCTAAAGTCTGCTCAGGCACCTCTGCTTGTGTTTTGCAAGGTGTTGACATTCTTGTAAAAGTTTCAGCAGTTAAGCTATTTATTTGAAAAGAGTCACCTTGTTTTATTGCATGAGCATCATCCTTGCCAAATTTCTTTTCAAAATAATAACTTAGAAATCTTGGAAAAGTAAGAATGGCTTTTTAGCAATATTTTTAACCAAATCATTAAAGATTTCCTGGGAATAATTGAAATTTTCATTTTGAAGAATAGCATATCCCAGGTTTTGAATCTTTAATGGTATCTCATTAAAAGAAGTGGTTTTGTTTGAAACACACATAAGCAGGGTATGGAACAAAAATCTTGTTGCAGGTGGAAAATTACCTTTTTGTAAGGTATCTTTTTTGATTGTGTCGGCATACCCCCTTTCAAGGAAATCAGTTTTTAACTCGTGTTTGGGAAAAGAAGTTTTACCTTGCTGATCGTCGAGTTCAAAGACTTCCGAGATGGATTGTGGTGTGATTTTGACTGCTTTACCCATTAGAGAGGAGTTAATGGCTATGACGTCTTCTCCTTGTTTTTCAAGAGTAACATTTTTCCAAAACTCTCTCTGGGTTTTCAGGTAAATTGGAGCATCAGCAATTAACAAAGTTTTATACTTTGAAGCTGAAAGAACGTCGATGATGGAATTGAAGGTTTCGGTGTTAGTAGGTTTTGTGAGTAGACCCAAGTAATTGTGTGGAGATTTGTATGGAATCTCAGTGGGTTCAGTGGCCATTTTGGTGACCTTTTTGGAAGATGATGAAGATTTTGATTTTGATTTTGTCATTTTTGATGAAGAAGAACGATGAATGATTTAAAAGGAGAGATGGAAACTGCTTTGAGAAAGGAATTTTGGAATTCAATTCGACAGTGTAAAACCCTGTTTGGGGTTTTGATCAGGGTTTTATAAGAGAAAAAGTGAATGCTGATGTGACAGCGGTTACAAAGATCTGACCGCTATGTACTGTCCACGTGCCAACCTCTGATGAGAAGATGAATAATGGAGGACAGTTGTTTTGAAAACCACTGATTGAGCAACTATCAGTGGTTGCAACGGTCATAATGAAGGCAGTGGGAGACTTTAACTATCAGTGGATAGCCTTATCAGTGGATAAAACACTGATTTTGAACAACAGTGATTACCAAGAAAATGAGAAGACAGTGGTTGACTTTCAGCAGTGGACAACTTTTAGTGAAACAGATGTTTGGATAAGACAATGGTTATGGCAGACTTTTAAGGATTTAACGAAAAATTCATTTTTAGCTATTTTTAAGGATGGATTTTTGATTTTCTGAAAACATTTTAATGCTTTTATTCATAGAAAAACAAGATTTTGCTTGTTATTCCATGTTTAGCATGCCAATCCTAGAGATCAAGCTTTCAAAGGTGGATGTATCTAATGCTTTTGTTAGTACATCTGCTAGCTGATCTTTAGTTGGTACATGGTGCAGAGAAATCAAACCTTTTTCATAGCAATCCCTCACAAAGTGATGTCTGATATCAATGTGCTTGGTGGTTGAATGAGAAACTGGATTTTTGATGATATTTTCTGCTGCCTGACTGTCCAACATGAGAGGTGTCTTTAAGGCAGTGATACCAAAATCCAGCAATTGATTTTGAAGCCAAAGCAGTTGGGCTGTACAGCTTGCAGCAGCTATATACTCTGCCTCAGCAGTGGATGTGGAAACAACTGCTTGCTTTTTGCTTTGCCAAGACACTAAGCAACTGCCTAGGAATTGGCACCCTCCTGAAGTGGACTTCCTTGTCTTGTCACATCCAGCAAAGTCACTATCTGAGAAACCTGAAAGCTCAATTTTACCATCAGCTGGATACCATATACCAAGTGTGGGAGCTCCTTTTAGGTATCTGAATATCCTTTTTACAGTAATAAGGTTTGACTTTCTGGAGGCTGATTGGGATCTTGCACAAACACATGTTGCAAACATGATGTCTGGTCTAGATGCAGTTAGGTACAATAAAGACCCAATCATGCTTCTATATAAAGTTTGATCAACCAAATCATCCTTTTCATCAGACATGACAATTTTATTGGTTGCAATGGGTGTACTGCATGGCTTACAATCATCCATTTCAAATTTCTTTAAAAGTTCTTTGGCATATTTTCCTTGATGGATAAAAGTGCCATTTTGCAGTTGCCTTACTTGGAGACCAAGAAAGCACTGGAGTTCACCCATTGCACTCATTTCAAACTCAGCTGTCATGAGTTTCCTAAACTCTTCACACATTTTGTTGCATGTGCTTCCAAAGATGATGCCATCCACATAAATCTGGACAATCATCAAATCCTTTCCTCTCCATTTTAAAAACAATGTTTTATCTATTTTACCTCTTGTGAAACTAATGGATAGTAGGAAAGTGGAAAGAGTTTCATACCAGGCTCTTGGTGCTTGTTTCAGGCCATACAAAGCTTTATTTAGCTTGTAGACATGATGTGGATTAAATGGATCCTCAAAACCTGGAGGTTGACAGACATATACCTCTTCTTGAATTTTACCATAGAGGAAAGCACATTTAATTTCCATTTGATACACCTTGATGTTGTGGTTAACAGCAAAGGTCAGGAATAATCTGATAGCTTCAAGTCTTGCTACAGGGGCAAATGTTTCATCATAGTCAATGCCCTCTTCCTGTCTGAACCCTTGAACCACAAGCCTAGCTTTATTCTTGACAACAATGCCCCTTTCATCAGTTTTGTTTTTGAAGACCCACTTTGTGCCAATAGGACTTACACCCTCTGGCAGTGGGACAAGTTCCCATACTTGTTGTCTTTTGAACTGTTGGAGCTCTTCTTGCATGGATTCTACCCAGCTGTTGTCTTTCAGTGCCTCTTGGTACTTGACTGGCTGATGGAGTGATAGGAAACCAGCAAAAAGACAGATGTTTTGGGATTGACTTCTTGTGAGCAACCCTTCACTGATGTTGCCAATGATTTGGTCAGGTGGATGAGACTTCAAGAAGATTAAATCTCCTTTGTATGGAACAATGGCATTAAGTGGTGAGGGCTGTAGATGTGAATCATCTGAGCTAACTACTACTGGTGACTTTGATGATCCAGCAGTGGCTTTAAAAGGTGGTGGAATAGGAGGTAATGGTGTGGACACATGCTGACTTTGATCCACTATTTGAGGACTTTTATCAACAGTTCTTGATGATGTGGAAGCAGGGGTTAAAGGGCTACTTTGGTCAACAACTGTTGATGTAGCAGTGGTTGAGCTTTGACAGCTGTTTTAAACATCTGCTGCTCTTCTAACAGACTTTTGTTGAGGAATGATGATTTCATACCCATAGTCTGGTGATGAATCCTCTGATGGACCTGCAATGTTAGTCTTGACAGCAATATTTTCAAAAGTAAATTTATCAAGATCAAACAATTCTGCAGGATTTGCTGGGATTTTCATTGAGGAAAGTTCATTGAACTTTACATTCAAAGTCTGTTCCACTGTCTTAGTCCTTGTGTTGAACACTTTGTAGGCCTTAGCAGTGGTTGAGTATCCCAGATGATATCCACAATGAATTTTGGCTGCAAACTTTGAGATAGAATCTTTTAAGTTTAAAATGAAGCATGGGCAGCCAAAAACCTTTAAATATGAAATCAATGGCTTTATTTTATACAGCAGTTCATAAGCAGTTTTTTGATGCCTGGGGTTGATTAAAACTCTGTTTTGGACATAACAAGCAGTGTTTACTACCTCTGCCCAAAAAGTCAATGGCAAACCTGAATCAGGAAGCATGGTTCTGGCAGCCTGAATCAAAGTTCTGTTCTTCCTCTCAACAACCCCATGTTGTGCTGGTGTCCTTGGAATGCTGTATTGTCTCATAATTCCTTTTGACACACATAAATCATCTAACTCCTTGTTCCTGAACTCTGTGCCATTATCACTTCTGAAGATTTTTACTGGAAGATCAAACTGCTTTTCAACCTGTTTCACAAAGTCTTGCAAAATGCCTGCAGTCTCATCTTTTGAGTGTAAAAAATAAGTCCATGTAAACCTAGAAAAGTCATCAACAATAACCAAACAATACCTCTTTTTCTTAAGACTCATGACTTTAACTAGGCCAAACAAATCCATATGGAGCATTTGCAAACATTTGGTTGTTTTGGACCCATCAATTGATTTGTATGAGCTTTTATGTTGTTTTCCTTTTAGGCAGGAAACACAATGCTCAGGACAGGTGAACAGTTTTTTGAGGTAAACCTCTTACTAACCCCTGTTTTGAAATGGCAGTGATTGTCTTGAGATTTGTGTGCCCCAATCTCCTATGCGATAATTCTGTCTCTTTGTTTGATGCAGCTGAGAACAGACAGGCATCAGTTATGGGGCTCTCTTTTGACATATCCACTGCATAAACATTGCCACTTCTTTGAGCAACAAGTTTGGTTTTTCCAGTTTTTATTATTGCTTCAATCTTTTCAACCATTTCTGGTCCAACAATCCTACAACAGTCCTTTGTGAAGAATGAGCCATAGCCCTTATCACTCATTTGTGAAACACTCAGGAGGTTGAATTTTAGATTGTCTATCAGATTGACATTTTCAAATTTTACATTACTAGATTGTACTGTACCAGACCCCAGAACTTTCCCTTTACTATTATTTCCAAAGGATATATCACCCCCTCCATGGATTTTAAAATCTTTGAGTAGGGCTTTACATCCTATCATGTGCCTGGAGCCTCCACTATCTACATACCAAAGGCTATCTAAGCATGCAGAAGCTCCCTGCACATGAAGTAAAAGGATTAGTTCACTAGGGTCTCCAAAGCCAATAAGGCTTTGGATGGGGTCTCAACAGTGTCTGGGATGAGTTCAGATGGATGGACAGTGGTTAGGTCAGGGGTTTGGATAGTTTTAGGACTGTTTTTCTCTAACCACTGTTGGGGGTCTTGCCCAATGATCTGCTGATAACCAAAAGGATGCCTGTTCACTCTTGGTTTAGAAGGCCTTTTGTAGGCCTCATAAACATGTGGGATCCTTTGGTAAGATGGTTGTCCCTTGCCTCTTCTGTAATGATTGGCAGGGGGTGCATCAGTCACTTGAACATCTCTTTAGACAGATGTTTGGTTCAGCTATTTTGTAACAGCTGTTTGGACTGGCACAAACAGTGGTTGGTTTTTGGTAAACTTGATAGATGATGTTGATGAACTTAAGGATGTTTTTGCAGTGTACTCATTCTTTTTTACATCAAAGTTTTTGAGATACACACATTCTTGAGTTTTGTGGTTTGTTTTACCACAGATGGTGCAGCTTTCAGCAGGTACAACGACACTTGTTTTGTTTAGATCATATGCTTTTAGATGAAAACAATCTTTTGTTAGATGATTCTTCTTTTCACAAAAATCACAAAACAGGTTTTTGATCTTTTCTCTTTTCTTCCTTTTCTCAGACTCCTTAGCAACAGAGTTTTGAACCACTGTTGGGATGTCTTTGATAGGAATGACCTTTGCTTTTGGAGCTGGGACACCATCAGTGGTTGTGAAGTCCATGGGCTTGAAATTTTCAAGAATGTCACACTCATCAGACAATGTGGGTTTAAATTGGTATTTCTCAATTTCCTCAAAAGTTGAGGACCCCACAGATCTTTCCAGAGTGATTTTGTTACCAAGTTTGTCAGTTATTTTAACTTCTTGGCCATTCTTGTTGGTTGGTTTTATCTCAGATGAACCAACTTGTTTGACAGCAGTGTTTTCAAGATCATCATATTTTCTATATCCTATACCAAACTTGACATTGCTTTCAAGCTGTTTCTCAAGCATAACCTCATAACCTATGCAAGATTCCACCCATCTTTCACAAGTGATTTGGGTGGATTCCAACTCCTTTTTACAAACTTGGTATTTTTCTACCATAGTTTGGAGTTGGTTCTTGGTTATGCTTTGCTCTTCTTTTAGACTGCAGATTTCTTTGTATTTTTCAGCCAATTTGTTTTTAAGTTCTTTTAAAGACTTTTCAAATTTGACCTCATCATTCAACACTCTATCCCTAAGGTTTTCATTCACCTCTTTGATGTTAGCAAATGCTATGATGCATTTGTCTGAACATAGATTTTCAAGAACCTGAGATGATACCTTAGCTGCAGCCATCATGGCACAGTCACATTGATGATCATTTTCTTCATCAGCTCTCTCTTCTTTCCCACTTTCTTTCTTTTCTTCCTTTTCTTCTTCTTTGGACCAGGGATCAACCAATGGTTCAAGCAGGGTTTCTGAATTTTCTCCCAGCAGTAGTTCACCAGCAACAGCAGTAACCACTGCTTCATCGCTTGTTATCCCTTTTTCAGCATTCAGCTCTTCTGGTATTGACTCTAATGCCATAAGACAAAATTCATCATTAGAAGCATCATTAGTAGCATAGCGTGCAAAATTTTCATCACCTAACTCATCAGGTAAGCTGCTCTAGTCAACAAAGCCTTGGGTGAAAAAGCTTTACTGATCTGGTTGAACCACTGCTGGTGGTGCAGCTTGTTGTGGTGCAACTGATTGCACTTGAACCTGAGGTACAGGAGCCTGAACATACTGAATTTGAGGGACAGTGGTTTGAACATAATGCACAGGAACAGGGTTTGCATAATGAGCAGTGTTTACATGGGCAGCAGGGGTATAATGGGAATAGTGCACAGTGTTTTGGTTTTGTGGTCTAGGGTTTGAGCCGGGATGAGTAACAATTGGACCAACAGTTTGACTCCTACATTCCCTAGCAAAGTGTCCTAGCCTGTTGCACTTATAGCACTTGATCTTAGATTTATCCAACCCCACTTTTAAATTCCCATGTAACCCTGGGAATTTTCTCCCTGTCTTTTTGTAAAATTTGCTTGTTCTTACACTAAGCAATGCCAATTGATGCAAAATGTCCATTTATTCAAGGTCAGTTGGATCAAAGTGCTGTAAGTCATTGAGTTCAAAACACAAGTTATCTGACATCTGGTTTTCACAATTTTCAGTAAAAGCATAATTTGCAGAGTGAGAATCAGAGTTGTTAAAGTTTCCACCAGCAGTTATATCAATAAAATGATCATAACTCTGATCCTTACTACTGCTACCAGATTCTTCCTGACCAAAAAGAGTTGTGTTGCCAAATGAAAAATCATCAGCAACTTTGCCAGACTCTTGCAACTTCTTTTTTTGGTTTAACTCCCTTTCATAGGTCAGGAGTCTACCATGTAGTTGGGTCAGGGTCAGATCTTTGAACTCAGCTGAATTTCTAGTTACAAAAGCAATTGTATCCCATTTTTCAGGTAGTGATCTAAGAAACCTGCTATTTTGTGTTGAATTAGGAAATGCAACTTTAACAAGTCTTAGCTCACTAATGAGACAACTAAATCGCTCAAACTGTTGGGTCAATGATTCACCCTTGATGTGACATAAGGTTTCATACTGTTGATTCAAAATTTCCCTATTATTTTCAATAACTTCTTCCGTTCCCCCAAACTGTTCCTTCAGTGCATCCCATAGCTCTTTGGCACTGTTACAATGTAACAGCCCAGCATAAATTTCATTGGGTAATGCAGATGCAATGATGCTAAATGCTTTGGCATTGAGTTCGAACTTTTGGAAATCAGTTTCAGTATAATTTTCAGGTTTTTTAGGTTCGAATTTCTTTGTATCCTCAGCACTTGGCACCATGGGAACGTGTGGTCCAAAAACAACAGATCTCCAACATCCAGTATTCTGTTGAGCAAGGATGTGACCCATCCTTCTCTCGCAGATCTTGTATTCATTACGTTTAAGCATGGGTTGTTTGAAAAGAGAGCCGATGTTATTCTTATCATCTTGTGATTGTGACGTCATCCTGGTTGATTTACAGGCACTGATTAATCAGCTTTGATGGTGATTAAACCTTGCTCTGTTTTTCAACAAAATGAACAAACTATCAGTATCAACGATTGTGAGCTGAACTATTTATGTCAAAATGATTGTTAAATCAAATTTGACTGTCCGAGCTCTGATACCAATTGTTAGGATCTGAGTTTGGATTGATTCTGTTTTACGTTTGAATTAAGATGAAAAATGAATAAGTAGTGCAACGGAATATAAATGGAAACAAACTTTGCACACAATCAAATAGGAGAATTGCTTTAATCAAACATTTTCACATAGAATCAAAAGATTGAATTTATTTCAATAACGATTACAATGCATGCATGAAATACAAACTCCCCCTCAGCCTGAGCTCACAAGGTTTGTTCGTACAGGAAAAAAATTGGTGAAGAGCTAATAGAACAGTACAGGGTACTGTTCTATTTATAGGCACAGACAAACCACTGTGGCATCTTTGCTGACGTCACCATGAAAGTGACATCTAGCCTCCTAACAACTTCTAACAACTGATCTAGACAAACACTGCTATGCTAACAACTGCTACACAATTCATTACATAAGTAAACTAAACTACTGCTGAATCCTTCCACTGGTGTGAACCCAACAGTACTTGTTGTAAACCAGCAGAGCTTAATCCATAGAAGTAGATTGAACAGCAGGGCTTTAGTCTTTATCAGTCTTTGACTTGATCAGCAGTTGTAGGTCAGCAGTTGTACCGATCTGTGGATTGGAGGTCATCAGATGTTGAAACCACTTTCAAGGGGAGAGACTTGTATACATAACATCCGCTTATTCTGGATCCACTGCCCTGATCCAGTTTTGGCTTTAATTATCTGTTCCTCTGATAGGGTTCAATCCCAACAGGTTTTAATCAATGGCAGCCTTTTGTATGTGAGCTTTTGTTCATTGGAATCATTATTGTATCAGGTAGTAACATGCAATTCATAGTTCATAGAAGTATGTACAGGTTTATTGAAAAGGATAATCTGCACAAAACTCCAAGCAATTCACAAGTACAAACTGATACAAACATTCAAGAGATAATAAATTCGTTTCACACTGAAAAACTTGAGTTTGGTATTCTTCACTTCTTTGTATTTGTATTTCAATTGTTTATACCTTATAGCACACCTTCAATATTTTAAATCGTTTAACAGGTAAAGTTCTTATGTGTAGACTGCAGATCGACGAACTCGTTGTCCAAGCTTTGAAATTAGGGGTAAAATGGGGCCAAGATATAACCTGGTAAAAAGGGTAAATTAAATAAATTAAAAGAATGACTAAATTACCCCTCTATCAACTTAGTATTGTTAGAGTATTAGTCATTTTGGATGGATTTAGCAACTTTTTGAAACCTCATGGTTCCTATGAGGAAAAAAACCTTTTTTGGATGGATCTAGCAAATGTGAATGTTATATATCAGATTTCAATTCCCAAATGGCCAGAAAATAGAAGGGATTCTTGAAAGAAAACGAGAGGGAATTTAGACTTAATTTCTCCGCTTTAATAAATTGCAGAACAAAGCCCTTTAAATGTGGTTCACAAAGAAATAACTACTACTGGAACACTACTAGAACATCGATGAAAATGGCATCCCATTCACCCTTTTTTTTGCTACCCACGATCCTAACATTAAAAGGAACTAAACACATGCTGAATTGAAACAAACAAATGTTGAGAATTATCCAGTGGACGTGTTGACCATATCATTCCACCCCGCTTGAGTTCACCTTGTCCTCAAGGTGAAGATTGGGTTCGTCCGTAGGATCGACTATCATAAACAATTGTGGTTTATCACACTTGTGTCCCGGTCGGCCTTTCATCACAATAATAGCATAGCCCTTTAGCATGCCGGTCTCGTAACTCAGCACTTGAGAGTCACCTGATCAGATTAGGGGTTGGAAGGGCTAACGGAGGAGCGGGATTTGGACCTAAGAGGCCAGTACCATTAGTGGAAAGTAGCTGGGTCAAAGATGGACTTTCCATTTGTGTATGGTGCTTCTCCTCAATCAAGCGTGCAAGCCCGATTGCTTCTTGCAAATTCTGGGGTTTCTTAAGTTTAACCTCGAATCTGATTTCATCCTTCAAGCCTGCAACATAGCAACCAATTAAATAAAATTCTGGTAGGCCATCGATTCGGTTGGAAATCTGCTCAAACGACTCAGTATAAGCCGCCACTGTTGTCGACTGCTTCAAAAGGGAGAGGGATTCAGACGGGTAGTCAAAATCCGTCAGCCTGAATCTTTGCAGAACCGCTTGAGTGAGTTCCTCCCACATGATCGGACCCTTTCAACTTGGTATACCAACGATACCACTAAAGAGCAATTCCCTCTAAATGAAACGAAGCCAATGAAACTTGTTGTTCGACCGAAATCTTCGTGAACTCAAAGTACTGCTCACATAAATAAATCCATCCAACTGGGCAGGTTCCAGTGAATTTGGGGAAGAAAAGTTTGGTTTGGGGCTGATTAATACCGAATGGGGAAGTCATGTCTTTTTTTGATGAACCAGAGGAACCATCGGAGGACCCACTGGTGCGGTTGGTCTCCAAAGATTGCAGGCGGGCCTCCATGGATTGTAGTTTGGTGAGAATGGTTTCAAAAACGGTGTCATGACGGTCCAGGGAGGATTGCTGGCGGGTCATGAAGGTCTCCATATCTTGACGGAATTCAGCATTTGATTTGGTGCGGGTATCCATAGGAAAGCCGGCTCTGATACCAAATTGTTATGTATCAGATTTCAATTCCCAAATGGCCAGAAAATAGAAGGGATTCTTGAAAGAAAACGAGAGGGAATTTAGACTTAATTTCTCCGCTTTAATAAATTGCAGAACAAAGCCCTTTAAATATGGTTCACAAAGAAATAACTACTACTGGAACACTACTAGAACATGGATGAAAATGGCATCCCATTCACCCTTTTTTTTGCTACCCACGATCCTAACATTAAAAGGAACTAAACACATGCTGAATTGAAACAAACAAATGCTGAGAATTATCCAGTGGACGTGTTGACCATATCATTCCACCCCGCTTGAGTTCACCTTGTCCTCAAGGTGAAGATTGGGTTCGTCCGTAGGATCGACTGTCATAAACAATTGTGGTTTATCACACTTGTGTCCCGGTCGGTACCTTTAATCACAATAATAGCATAGCCCTTTAGCATGCCGGTCTCGTAACTCAGCACTTGAGAGTCACCTGATCAGATTAGGGGTTGGAAGGGCTAACGGAGGAGCGGGATTTGGACCTAAGAGGTCAGTACCATTAGTGGAAAGTAGCTGGGTCAAAGATGGACTTTCCATTTGTGTATGGTGCTTCTCCTCAATCAAGCGTGCAAGCCCGATTGCTTCTGGAAAATTCTGGGGTTTCTTAAGTTTAACCTCGAATCTGATTTCATCCTTCAAGCCTGCAACATAGCAACCAATTAAATAAAATTCTGGTAGGCCATCGATTCGGTTGGAAATCTGCTCAAACGACTCAGTATAAGCCGCCACTGTTGTCGACTGCTTCAAAAGGGAGTGGGATTCAGACGGGTTGTCAAAATCCGTCAGCCTGAATCTTTGCAGAACCGCTTGAGTGAGTTCCTCCCACATGATCGGACCCTTTCAACTTGGTATACCAACGATACCACTGAAGAGCAATTCCCTCTAAATGAAACGAAGCCAATGAAACTTGTTGTTCGACCGAAATCTTCGTGAACTCAAAGTACTGCTCACATAAATAAATCCATCCAACTGGGCAGGTTCCAGTGAATTTGGGGAAGAAAAGTTTGGTTTGGGGCTGATTAATACCGAATGGGGAAGTCGTGTCTTTTTTTGATGAACCAGAGGAACCGTCGGAGGACCCACTGGTGCGGTTGGTCTCCAAAGATTGCAGGCGGGCCTCCATGGATTGTAGTTTGGTGAGAATGGTTTCACAAACGGTGTCATGACGGTCCAGGGCGGATTGCTGGCGGGTCATGAAGGTCTCCATATCTTGACGGAATTCAGCATTTGATTTGGTGCGGGTATCCATAGGAAAGCCGGCTCTGATACCAAATTGTTATGTATCAGATTTCAATTCCCAAATGGCCAGAAAATAGAAGGGATTCCTGAAAGAAAACGAGAGGGAATTTAGACTTAATTTCTCAGCTTTAATAAATTGCAGAACAAAGCCCTTTAAATAGGGTTTACAAAGAAATAACTACTACTGGAACACTACTAGAACATGGATGAAAATGGCATCCCATTCGCCCTTTTTTTGCTACCCACGATCCTAACATTGAAAGGAATCAAGCACATGCTGAATTGAAACAAACAAATGCTGAGAATTATCCGGTGGACGTGTTGACCATATCATTGGAACACAATTGGAAGCCACCGTGGTGCTTTGTTATGACTAGTCCGTATGTTGCTGGAAAATTAGAATGGCGGCCGCCTTGGGAAGCGAAATGGTGGTTCGTTTGTGTTTACCCCGACTTTCACCTTGATGACAAGGTGAATTCGAGTGGGGTGGATTGATACGTGCCACGTCATGCAGCCACCATACCATCTCACATGCATTGCCCACGTTCATTTATATTATTATTTCTAGTTATTTCATGCAGTAGGTTAGTAGTAGTGGTTTTATATATTCCAAGTTAGTGGGTGGTTTCCCATGTTCTCATGTTCATGCATTTCGTAAATTCTTGTAGCCTATAAGGCAATTGTATTTGGTTGAAGAAAGTATGAAGAAGAAATTATCTAAAATCCTATCTTAAATTCTCTCTGGATTTCTCCCTATTTGCTTTGGCCAATAGATTATCGGTTGGAACCACAACAGTGAATAAACTTTGATGATGCCGATCTTCATATTTGGAAGCTTGACTTGACTCCTTTAAACTTGTTATTGACTCGTTCGTATAATTTTAGTGATACAGTTAAACAATGAAGATCCTTATCAGAGTCTTTGGGCCAGAAAACAGTGTTGAAAGCCAGATTCTAGGACGAAACAGTTAAGAGTTGAGATATCTCAAAAACTTATGGATTCAACGTTTGCATCCTTGTAAATACATTAAGAATATTTAGGGTCGTTAGGTTCATCAACTGTTCTGAAAGAAATTGGAGTGTTCAAATGAAATTGGAATTAGTGGGAACCTGAATTAATTCTATCCAAAATTATATGTGTTTGGTTGAATTTTTTTGAACGGCAACAACACTTTATATATATGTATATATATATATAAAGAGCCAGCAAGGAACTGGGAAACATTACAAACAACAGAAAAAGGAAAATAGAAAACAAACCATTATAGAAGATCCACAACATTAAAATCTACCCAATTATCCCACGAAAGAACCGAGAACTTGTAACGGTTTTTGATCCAAAAGAAGACATCCTCTTTAATAAGATCAACCGATTTCCTTAAAGGAACAAAATTGTCCTGGAAAGTCTTTTGGTTTCTTGCTCCCCAGATTCTCCAAACTGTCTCCATGCTAACCGTATACACCAAACGTCTCCACACTTTACTCCCCGGGCAATCCTTTAACTTGTTGATCATCTCCTATGTGTTTGGTTGATATATTGGTAAAAATAAGAATTAGAATGTTAGAGAAAAATGACAAAATAACCATTCCTTTCCCAAGTTTCCAATCGAATCGTTACTTGGTTTCAAATTGAATCCCAAATTTTATTTGAAACCCTGGTCTTCGGCTTCAACAACTGTAAATGACAATATTTTGGTTTTTATTTGAAAGCTTCTATGTAATGGTTTTTGGGTTTTTATTTTGCAAGCTTCTGTGTGTAATGGTTTTCGACCAATTATGTTAGCAAGCTTGTGTACGATGGTTTTTATTTTAGTTTTAATTTGCGTTAGTAACGGATATTTGACGTATTGTATTCATTTTCCCACTTTTTTATTTATAGTTAATGATTTTAGTAAACTAAACCAGTGGAACCTGAAAGGTATTTTTTAAGATTGAACATTCCTCTGGAATGTTTTAAATTCCATAACGTCTTGGAAGGATTTCAACTTTCCTATAAAAGAGGGAATTCATTGGAAATCCCAATTCTAACTTTTTAGTGAAGCTCTTTTTTCACACGATTTGGGGCCTCCAAATACAAGATGGCCTGCTCCTCCACACTCGGTCCCGCATCACTTCTTCACCATTACCACCACCACCACTAGAGATGGGCATAATACCCGGACCCGTAGAACCGACCCGTAACCGGTTCCAGTTCCAACCCGATGTATAGAAGAACCAGGTCCGGGTTCAAAATACCCGACGGTTCTTACCCGGTTCCATATTTTTTGATAATAAACGGGTCGTACCCGGTTCCAAACCCGTACCCGATTAGTACCCGTACCCGGTTCTTCCAGTACCCGGTCCCATTGTACACGGTAATAAGTTACCGTTAGAACCGGTTACTAGCCGTTAGGATCGATTCATGGAGGTTGCAAAATGCATTAAATGCCAAATGTGACCGTTGGAACCGGTTACTATCCGTTGGACCCAGTTACTAGCCGTTGGAACCGGTTATTATAAATTATTTTCAATTTTCATTTGTTTAACTCACCAATCCTCATCTTCTTCTTGTATCATTTTCTTCTACTTATTGACATACTTTTCTACAATGACTACAAAGAACTTTAAAACCACAAATTCCCCATCCGTCAATAATGTTCCTCAAGCTCAAACCACTCCATATGTTGTTGGAACATTATCACATAGTCGCAATATTGAAGTATGATGCAATTGGGACTTGGTCGAAATGAGTGACGGTTCGCAAAAGGCCCAATGCAAACATTGTGGTGCCTTGTTAAGCAAGGACTCTAATTCCACGTTAACGAAGCATGCTAAAAAGTTATTGTAAAGCTTTAAAAGATTTGACACCCGGTCAAATTCAACTCTGAAAAGATGGTACGATATTCCGTTATGAACAAAAGATAGCTCGTGATAGGATGGCGAAGTTGGTGATTCAAAAAGCGTTGCCGTTTGGACACTTCAACGACCCCGATCTTACTAAGCTTATTAGGGAAACGCTTCAACCTCGCTACAAACATGTAAGTCGTCGTACTTTAAAACGCCATTGTTTAAATTTATGGCAAAATGCAAGAAAAGATTTAATTATTTTTTTTTAAATTTAAAAACTAGTGTAAACTTAACTAGTGTGGTCGGCTCCACACGGTTTACCCGAATCGTACATTTGTGTCACCGCTCATTGGGTTGATCCCAATACATGGCAAATGATGAAGCGTACAATTGCATTTGACGAGTTTCCTTCTCCTCATACGGGAGAAAATATTTATAAAATTATAAATGCCACAATAATTAAATATTGTTTAGAGGATAAAAATTTTTCAATATCATTTGATCATGCTTCAAACTACTCAAATGCGATCGATAAATTAAAGTTGAAGTACAAACCAATTGTTGATGGTGTTTTTTTTCACACACGGTGTGTTGCACATATTATTAATTTAGTTGTGCAAACGAGTTTAAAAGATAAATTTGTATCGAATTTTATTATAGCTTTTAGAGCTATGCTTCAAGATGTTTTCAAAAGTGGTAAAGAAAGATATCAAGATTACAAAAAACTTTGTAAAGATGTTAACCAAAAAATAATTGGACCTAATTGGGATATTCCAACTCGTTGGAATTCAACTTGTCATATGTTTGAAATGGCTTTAAAACAAATAGACACTTTAAAATCATTTCATACAAATTTAAGTGATGACTACCAAGTCGACCCTTTTCCCGACACGGCTTGGGCTAATATTCAAAAACTATGTAATTTTTTAAAAGTTTTCAAAACCTCAACAACTTTGATTTCCGGTGTTTATTATCCTGCAAGTTCTAAAGTTCTATCCGAATTGTATTTGATAACAACAAATTTTAAAAAGTTTGAAAATTCAAGTGACATGTTGAGGAATATGATGAAACCGATGATTGAGAAATTTTAATAATATTTTTTGGATTTACCACCCGTTTTTTAATGTGCCACGGCTTTTAATCCAATTTTAAACGTACCGGGTGTTGAAGCGTTAATTGAAGAAATTTATGACAAGTTGGATATGCATGAGGAGGATCCAACATTGAAAGATAAAACGAAAAAATTATTCAACAAGTATTTGTCCGAGCTTTATGATCATTATTTAAAAAATATGGGGAAAAACATCATACCAATTTGTTTGAGTCTCGGTCGTCGGCCTCTAACGATGAAACGATTGGAGACCCGATCATAACCATGTTGAATGTCGTTAGAGACGAAACGACCAAGCAACAAAGGGGTAACAAACCATCAAGTGAACTCGGTTGATATAAAATAACGAATTATTCGCGTACTATGACCGCCGAGGAATATACCAACTTTGATATTTTGGCTTGGTGGAAATCAAAAGAATCCGAATTCCCGATTCTAGCCACCATGGATCGTGATATACTAACGGTCCAAGCTTCCACGGTAGCTTCGGAAAGTGTCTTTTCTCTTAGTGGTAGGGTATTGTCCATTCGAAGAACAAGACTAACACCGGATCGCTAGAGATGGCAATTTGCCTAAAGGATCATTTGGATGCCGTTGACCGTGTTCAACATAAATCGAGTCTAGAAGACTAAGTAGAGTTAGAGTACAAGATTATTGATGAAGAGGAGGAAGACGAAGTAGAGACTAATGATTCTGAAGATGACTGTACCGAAGTGCCCGCACCAAAGCGTAACGCATGTGAAAGTGCCGCACCCGACACAAGCAAACGGCCAAGGAAATAAATCGGTTACTGTAGAACCGGTTACTGTTTCAAATTTTGAACGGCTTTTTTTTATTCTGGGAACCGGTTACTGTATCAAATTTTGAACCGGTTTTTTTTTATTCTGGGAACCGGTCTCTGTTATATGTTTGTTTAAGTACTTAATGTGATTTATTCATGTGAGTTATTTTTTAAGATCCCGTTACTAAAACACACCATATATTTATTTCAAACGATTACATCATAACTAAACAAACAGAACACACCAAACTTAACTAAACATAACACCTAACATAACTAAACATAACACACCAAACTTAACTAAACATCACACACAAACGGGTTACATCAAACACCCTAAACATTTGAAGAACCGGTCTCGGATCCTTCACCCTTTTCATTTTTTGCCTTGGTCATGGGGCAATGGCGGTCGATGTGTTTCTTTAGCGTCGAATTGGCGGCCGCTTTCATGAACTTTCCGCAACCTTTGCACCTAGCCATCTCATGGTTATCGATCATCAAACACAAATCGAAATGCTTCCAAATTGATGGGTTTTGTTTGGTTTCCAAAACCATTGTAAGTCCACTTGGAGGATCAAGATTAAACCTACTTCCTTGTTTTGTAACACACTAACGAGTGCGGAATCCACGTAAGTATGCAAATCAAAGCAAAAAGGAACAAACACAAAGTAACCAAAGATTCACAACTTTGATTAAGTGAAGAGAATTAGTACACACATACACACAGTGTTTACAAACTTTCACAGGACTCTCTTCCTGAACTGTGAAACAAAAGTGTCCTTATATAGGCCCCAATACCCAGTAACACTACGAAGAGTGTTACTGGGCCACGAACAGTGAAGAGTCCCATGAAGACTATAGTTGTAGGTCCACTTGGAGGGTCAAGATTAAACCTACTTCCTTGTTTTGTAACACACTAACGAGTGCGGAATCCACGTAAGTATGCAAACCAAAGCAAAAAGGAACAAACACAAAGTAACCAAAGATTCACAACTTTGATTAAGTGAAGAGAATCAATACACACATACACACAGTGTTTACAAACTTTCACAGGACTATCTGTCGCAACCCCCAGGCCCTATCTCCTGGGAACGGGCGGCCGCGAGCTCAGATTCAGTGGTATCAGTGGTTTTGTCATTTTGGCAGCGGAATTTACATCAGGATCATAGTTAGGAAATATTTTATCAGAGTAAAATACCACATTTTTATAATAATAAACACATGGGTAAAACCCAAGTTTCCATTACAAACATGTTTATAGGGATAAACCCTATTTTATTTAAATAAAACATCTTCTTTATTTAGGTAACTTTTATAGCCACATTTTCCAAGCCTTCAGTGCTGTCCAGCTGGCTTCTATTTGGCTTTCACATTTTGTTACCTGAAACACGTTTAAAAACATTTTGTCAGTGGGAAATACTGGTGAGTGAATCCCAGTTTAATCAAAACAGGTTTTATCATTGTATAGTATTGAGGGAAATCTCGCAATTATATTTGTTTCCAATTCTTACTTTAATTACCACCCACGGTACCGTCAACCCGACTTGTGGTCATGTTACTAACAGTGTAGTAACAAATTTTGTATACAAAACCCCAACATACCGACGAAAATTGTAGAATTTACAAATACTCAATCACTGTTAATCATAATGTAAAACATTTGAGGTTTTGTAAAAAACAGTTTACAAAAAGGTTTACACAAAAAGGAGATTACTCACATTGCTACTTTAGGTATTTTTCCGGTGATTTCCTGGTTATAATCTATTAAATTAAACAATGCACATGTGTTAGTATAATAACCCAATTTACATTAGTTATACCCTCCCCGAGACAGAACTCCAATGACTACGTCGGGCAGAGCCTCGACAACCGTTACGGAGCACTAGGTAAATCGGGCAGTGTATCTAATACGTAACCGGGGGTTATAATACTTACAACGAGGCAGAGGTTCGCTAATTAGGGGGGTATTATGCCCGGTATAATTCTTACACTACAGAAATTAAGAGAGAATTGTGTGAAATGAACGACGGAAAATGAACGCCTGAGCTCCCATTTTATAGGGCTGGTCGTCCACCCTGTCGCGCTCCGCGTAAGCCGAAGGCAAAGCCTTCTCGGCCCGCGACGTAGGGTTATAGGGTCTAGCCTTGATTAGTCACACGTGTAGCCTGTCCGGGTGTCGTGCCACGTGGCACACCAGGGTTGCACCTTGGTCTTGAGCTGTCGCGGCCCGCGTAAGACGAAGACAAGGTCTTCGCGGCCCGCCAGAGACTACTGAATTTTGTTTTTATTTTATTTTTATAAATTTAAAGGTAGTTAGGGCCTATTTACCTATACGGGGTGTATTTTAGAACGTATAGAGGTGTTCTAAATATTTTAGGAGTATCGGTAATAATTTAGGTGGGTTGTTATATCCTCCCCACCTTAATTTAGAACTCGTCCTCGAGGTCTATTGGAATAGGTGTGGGTATTTCCTCTGCATCTCTGATTCAAGCTCCCAAGTGTATTCCGGTCCTCTTTTGGAATCCCATTTCACTTTGACCAGAACTAATCTCTTGTGTTTGAGATTCTTGATTTTCCTGTCTTCAATCTGTAGAGGCTTCTCTACAAACTTAAGTTTTTCATTTACCTCTATGTCCTTAAGAGGTACCACTAATGATTCATCAGCTAAGCACTTTTTGAGATTACATATATGAAATACATCATGTATTCCTGCCATTTCCTCTGGCAGTTGTAGCTGGTAAGCTACATGTCCTATTCTTCTAAACATCTCAAAAGGTCCAACATACCTGAGACTTAGCTTTCCCCTCTTGATGAATCTTACCACTCCTTTCCAAGGAGAAACTTTTAACAACACCTTGTGTCCTACTTGAAACTCCAATGGCTTTCGTCTGTTATCAGCATAACTCTTTTGTCGATCGCGTGCTGTTTTTAGTCGTTCCTTGACTTGGATAATCTTGTCCGTGGTTTCTTGTACGATTTCAGGTCCAGACAATTGCTTTTCTCCAATCTCTGCCCAACAGACTAGAGTTCGGCACTTTCGTCCATAAGGTACTTCGAAAGGTGCAGCATTAATACTGGTATGATAGCTGTTATTATAAGAAAATTCTATCAATGGTAAATGATCGTCCTAATTTCTTCCGAAATCGATTACACAAGCTCTAAGCATATCTTCCATCGTCTGAATTGTCCTTTCGCTTTGTCCATCTGTTTGAGGATGATAAGTGGTGCTTAGATTTAGCTTGGTTCCTATTCCTTTTTGGAAACTTGTCCAAAAATGAGAAGTAAAACGGCTATCTCTATCAGAAACAATTGATAAAGGAATACCATGCAATGAAACTATTTCACTAACATATAACTTGGCTAACTGTTCCATACCGAATGTTTCCTTCATTGGTAGGAAATGAGCAGACTTGGTTAACCTATCTACAATCACCCAGATTGTATCATTACCTTTTCGGGTCTTGGGTAATTTGGTAACAAAGTCCATTGTTATCAATTCCCACTTCCATACAGGCATTTCCAATGGCTGCAATAAACCTGAGGGTTTCTGATGCTCAGCTTTAACCTGTGAACAGGTTAGACACTTGGCAACATAAGCTGCTATATCCTTTTTCATTCCTATCCACCAAATTTTTTTTCTTAAATCTTGATACATCTTATCACTTCCAGGATGTATCGTATACTTAGACTTATGGGTTTCGTCTAATATTTGGTGGCGTAGGTTTCCTAGTTTAGGTATCCATATCCTTTTCTTATGAAATCTCCAAATTCCATCTGTTCCTTGTTCTAGTTCCTTAATCATTCCTTTTAGTTTTTCAGTATCGTCCTTGAAACTGATTCTTGTATGGCTCTAATTTGCTCATTTAAATCTATTCTGCAGATTTAATTTAAGAGAACGCACTTTCCTTGGTTTTTCATGATACTTTCGACTTAAAGCATCAACTACTAGATTAGCTTTTCTTGCATGATATTGGATATTACAATCATAATCACTAAGAAATTCCATCCATCGTCTCTGTCTCATATTCAACTCTTTTTGCCCAAAAATGTACCTTGGAACTTTTATGATCAGTGAAGACAACAAATTTATTTCCATACAAATAGTGTCTCCAAATATTAAGGGAAAAAATTATGGCTCCTAACTCTAAATCATGGGTTGAATAGTTTTCTTCATGATTCTTAAGTTGTCTAGACGCATAGGCTATAACCTTTTGTCGTTGCATCAACACACATCCATAACCTAACTTAGAAGCATCACAATAGACTTCAAAGTCTTCAGTTCCTTCTCGTTATGCTAGTACGGGTGCATTGGTTAATCTTTGCTTAAGAATTCTAAAGGTTTCTTCTTGTTTTGGTCCCCATTCAAACTTAACAGACTTACAGGTTAACTTGGTTAAGGGAATGACTATTCTAGAAAAATCTCGAATAAACCTTCTATAATAACCGGCTAGTCCTAGAAAACTTCTAACCTCCGTTGGTGACTCAGGGACTTTCCATTTAGTAATTGCCTCAATCTTTGTGGAATCCACATGAATCCCTTCATGATTAACTAAATGTCCAAGAAACTTCACTTCTTCTAACCAAAATTCGCATTTCGAAAATTTAGCGTAAAGGTTTTCTTTTCTCAGCAAATTTAAAAGTGTATGCAGATGCGCCGCATGTTCCTCTTTACTCTTGGAGTAAATTAGAATATCATCTATAAAAAAATTATGAATTTATCCAAATATGGCTTACATATTCAGTTCATCATGTCCATAAATGCGGCTGGGGCATTGGTTAGACCAAATGGCATGACAGTAAATTCATAATGACCATACCTTGTTTTGAAGGCGGTCTTAGGAATATCATCTTCCTGTACCTTTAATTGATGATATCCTGAGCGTAAATCGATTTTTGAGAAAAATCGAGCTCCTTGCAATTGATCAAACAGATCATCGATTCTCGGTAATGGGTACCGATTTTTAATCGTGATTTTGTTCTATTCGTCGTAATCAATGCACATATGCATTGACCTGTCTTTCTTTTTGACAAACAAAATTGGTGCTCCCCACGGGGATGAACTTGGCTGTACGAATCCTTTTTCCAAAAGTTCGTCTAGCTGTTTCTTCAGTTCTTGTATTTCTGCTGGCGCCAAACGGTAAGGTGTTTTGGCAATTGGTGCGGTTCTTGGTAGTAGATGAATTCTAAATTCAACTTCCCTGTCCGGCGATAGTCTTCTGGAAAAACATCTGAGAATTGAGATACTAGGAGAATATCTTTCAATTCTTTTCCTTTAGTGTTAATGATTATGGAAATCATATACACTAGTGATCTTTTTCTTGCACAACTTGCAATTTTCATCACAGAGATGAATTTCACAGATCTAGTTGGCTTATTTCCTTTAATTGTGATCTTTTCACCCTTTGGTGAACTTATTTGGATTGACTTGTGATCAAATAGAATACTGGGTTTATTGGCTACTAACCAATCCATTCCTAATACAACATCAAATCCATCCAGATTCATTGGGTAAAGATTAGCAATAAACTTATGGTTTAAAATTTCTATTCTTGCTCCCTACAAGATTTCAGAAATCTTAATGGTTTCTCCATTTGCAGTCTCTACTAAACATTCTTGTTGGAGTTTAGTTAATGGTTGGTTGAGAATTTTGCAAAAGGAAGTATTAATAAAACTTTGGTTCGCACCAGAGTTAAACAATACTTTAGCAAAAAACATCATTAACTAAAAACGTACCGGCAATCACATCCGGAATCATCTTTGCCTCTTCGGCTGTCAGAACGAATGCCCTAGCATTCTTAGCAGTCTTGTTGTTCATGGCTAGAGCTAGTTTTGGACAGTTCGGCTTAATATGTCCTTTTTCTCCACAATTGAAGCACACTCCATTACTGGGTTTCTTCCTACAGTCTTCTTTCTTATGTCCTGGTATCTTGCAGAAATTGCAGTAGGTGGAACATCTTCCTGAATGCTTCTTCTTGCAAGCCTTACAATAAGGTGTAGAAGTAGAACCTACATTCTTCCCACGGTTGGAATTACCATAGCGAAATTCCTAGGTAAGTTTCTGGACTAGGTTCTTTCTCTGGTTTTCTTATTGTGTACGTACTAGTTCATCAGTCAAGGTATTTGCTAGTTCTACAGCTTCTTCTATGGTTGGTGATCTAGCTGCCTTGACTACATGCCTAATCTCACTGATTAATCCCTAGATGTAACGGGAGATTAATAATGGTTCTGGCGAAGCTAGGGTTGGCACTATTCTAGCATATTAGAAGAATACAGTAGTGTAACCCTTACAGTCTACTCCAGTCATTCTAAGTTTAAGAATTTATTGGCAATCTGTTCCTTTTCATTAGGAGGACAAAATTTCCTTTCAACCATATTCTTAAACTCAGTCCATTCCATATTATAGACTCTGTCACTTCCTCTAGACTGGAGAATAGTGTTCCACCATTATAAAGGAACATTCTTAAACAGGTTGGAAGCAAACATGATTTTGTCTTCCTCTTCACACTTGCTTATTTTTAAAACTACCTCAGTCTTTTCTAACCAGCGTAGAGCTGCAATGGCTCCTTCATTGCCCGAGAATTCTATTGGTTTACAAAACCAGAATTCTTTGTAAGAACAACCATAGGACATGGTTCTTCTTCTTTTTGGGATGGACACTTGAAGTAATGGTCCATTGTTCATGCTGTGACTGGGTTCAGTATGTGATCGCTTACTTCCACTCTTACTTTTATTATTTTCCGCTTCCCTAATGTTTTGGATAATAGCTGGCATAGCATCTCTAATTCCTTGGATTACTATGTGTCGAATGGCACTGTTATTTATCTGATTATCATTATTCTGGTTTTCCCGATTTGCGTCGTTAGCCATCTGAATTTACAAACAATTACCAATTATTAATATCCCAGAGCAATTTTTAATGCCAATAATCACACAACAACACATTGATCAAAATCGTCGTACATTGCGACATTTACTCTATTTTATAGATATGTATCTATTACAAACCACAACTGGAAATGAAAATACAATACTAGTATGCATCAATAATTATTAGATTGTCTATCTTAGTGGATGTATATTATATATATATATATATATATATATTCAAGTCACACACATATATAGATATATATTATTATTATTACTATTATTATTACTAATAGGGATTAATCCAATATTGCATATTACGCTTGTCGTACTTCCAGACGAGTCTCTCCCCTATTTGCCTTATTCGTTCACTTTCATCTAACAACTCCTCACCAAGGGTGCGAAGTTCTTGCACATTCTCAGTGCTCATGGGTGGTGCGGGTGCTGGTATAGGGTTAGGGTACTGTGGCATCGGTTCCTCATGTGGGTATGGGTTCTCTAGGATTTCCCATATGTATTGATCATCATCAAAATATGGGTCTAGAGGGTCAAGGTTTGGATAGGGTGCTACTGGGTTTTGTATGGGCTCCTCTAGTGGGTAGCGTTGTTGGTAATCCCTATGGTCGTCAAACCATGGGTCATAATCTGGGGGATGGGGTGCTGGGTCTCTAGGGATTTCGGCTGGGTCGAAGGCAGGTAGTGGGATCTGGTCAGCTGGGTCAATTTCTACTTCCATGGATTGTCTTGGGAACAACAGCAGTGGCTGTGGTGCTATGAGTTGTTCTAGGTTCGGGTCTGCAGCAATGGTAGCTAAGATATGAAAGTTGGCTAGTCTCCTATTCAGTATGTCTTGAGTTTGGGTGTTTTTTTCGTATTCGCGGCTGTTAAAGCTCGCTGTTGCTGCAACTTTCTCATTCTCTTTCTACGCTCGTGAGCTCCCTGACTGAACCATCCTCTCTTTTTGGTAGGGAATGGTTCCTCCGATTGCGCCTTGAATACGAAAATCCCTTCTTTGGTATCATCTGAATACCCTGAGGGGGTAGGCTGGGAAGAAGTTCCTTCGTCTCTAGGGGAATTGGACAATTGACGGTAAGCGTCCGATGGTCCTTGATCACTCATACTGTAAACTAACAGATTGTTAAATAACAAAACAATAATATACACATCTGCATGTGTTCACATAAATTATTTCCTAACAGAATTGACAATTTCATTGTCAATATAACACTTTTGTGGCTGAAATTTGTGGCTTAGCTCTGATACCACTCTCTGTCGTAACCCCCGGCCCCTATCTCCTGGGAACGTTCGGCCGCGAGCTCAGATTCAGTGGTATAAGTGGTTTTGTCATTTTGGCAGCGGAATTTACATCAGGATCGTAGTTAGGAAATATTTTATCAGAGTAAAATACCACATTTTTATAATAATAAACACATGGGTAAACCCCAAGTTTCCATTAGAAACATGTTTATAGGGATAAACCCTATTTTATTTAAATGAAACATCTTCTTAATTTAGGTAACTTTTATAGCCACATTTTCCAAGCCTTCAATGCTGTCCAGCTGGCTTCTATTTGGCTTTCACATTTTGTTACCTGAAACTCGTTTAAAAACATTTTGTCAGTGGGAAATACTGGTGAGTGAATCCCAGTTTAATCAAAACAGGTTTTATCATTGTACAGTATTAAGGGCAACCTCGCAATTATATTTGTTTCCAATTCTTACTTTAATTACCACCCACGGTACTGTCAACACGACTTGTGGTCATGTTACTACTCATAGTGTAGTAACAAATTTTGTATACAAAACCCCAACATACCGATGATAATTGTAGAATTTACAAATACTCAATCACTATTAATCATAATGTAAAACTTTTGAGGTTTTGTAAAAAAACAGTTTGCAAAAAGGTTTACACAAAAAGGAGATTACTCACGTTGCTACTTTAGGTATTTTTCCTGTGATTTCCTGGTTATAATCTATTAAATTAAACAATGCACATGTGTTAGTATAATAACCCAATTTATATTAGTTATACCCTTCCCGAGATAGAACTCCAACGACTATGTCGGGCAGAGCCTCGACAGCCGTTACAGAACACTAGATCAATCGGGCATCGTATCGAATACGTACCCGGGGGTTATAATACTTACAACGAGGCAGAGCTTCTCTAATTAGGGGGTATTATGCCCGGTATAATTCTTACACTACAGAAATTGAGAGAGAATTGTGTGAAATGAACGACGGATAATGAACGTCTGAGCTCCCATTTTATAGGGCTGGTCGTCCACCCTGTCGCGCCTCACGTAAGCCGAAGGAAAAGCCTTCACGGCCCGCGATGTAGGGTTATAGGGTCTAGCCTTGATTAGTCACACGTGGAGCCTGTCCGGGTGTCGTGCCATGTGGCACACCAGGGTTGCGCCCTGGTCTTGAGTTATCGCGGCCCGCGTAAGATGAAGACAAGGTCTTTGCGGCCCGCCAGAGACTACTGAATTTTGTTTTTATTTTATTTTTATAAATTTAAAGGTAGTTAGGGCCTATTTACGTATACAGGGTGTATTTTAGAACGTACAGAGGTGTTCTAAAT